>JAQLOM010000034.1:8656534-8683930 GCA_030068315.1 Chrysichthys thysi
ACTCTTATAAACACGTCCTATGCTCTTAAACATTTTCTACACTTTTAAACAGACGTAATTTTAACAACATATAAAATTCTACATGTGTACTTACTGCCGTTGAGGTCACTTCTTGTTTACAGCCTGTTTACTCGCTCAGGCAGAAGTAGCGTGCACCGCCACTGTGTATTCGTCTGCTGATGAAATACAGTGCATACTGTTTTATTTCTATTTAAATGTTCTTTTAATGTTTGAATTAACATTTTTTTTTTAAATAATATTTTATATTTTATATTCCAGAGTCCTGCAAAAGCCAAAAAAATTCCACGAATCAAAATTTGAAAATCCGCGATGCGGTGAACCGCGATATTGCGGGGGTTCACTGTACACAGACACCACCAGAAAACGCAGCTGGTTAATGAAACCATTGGTCACTCACCTGGGTTACTGCTCAGAAGGCAGGAAGTTTAAGTCTCAGCATTGCCACACTGCTCCTGTAAGACCCTTATGTCATCTGCAGACTGTGAGCTAACCCTGTGCAACTTGGGTATGACATCAAGTTTGATGTATGTACACTGTACGATGGTAACACCTAATGAATTGTAGGCTACAAGGCAGGTCAGTATACGAGAATAAAACGTCATTAGTGTGTGTCATCCATCAGCAGCGCTGTTGTGATAAACAATAAAGCTAAGCAGAACCATTTGGGTTTGGCTCCAGTATCGCATCGATCGGTGCATCCTTTCATGCTACATTTCTCTTGGTTGGTTAGTAGACCATAGCAGACCATAGCAGCAGTCACATTGTGAGACGGTCATCCTAAATTTCAGACACTGTTTGAATTTAATCCAAGGCTACCTTTGGTCCCAAGACCGTAACCACGAGTTACGGTCAACCCCGAGTTTGAGCGCAAAGTACAACTACTGGTTTGGAGACATTGGGAGTACACTCTGTCCTCAATGTCCTAAAAAGTATTTCACTATGCTGTATTATATACGCGACACACAGAGCTACCTCTTCTTAAAATCTGCACATCATGAGTGACGAAAGGTGATGGGTTTGTCCTGCACACTGTATTTTAGGTAGGTAGGCTTAAGTGGTTAACATTGCATTTGTTGACAGTGATGTATGGAGCCATATCTGATGCTGATTTATGGATGTTTAGATGGAGGTATTTGGTTACTGTGACAGTCACATTTATGTGCATTATAAAGTTTCCCCCGCCCCCATTCTTATCATGCTTCTGTACCACTGAGTCAGTTATTTCTGAATGTATAAAGCCACAGCTGTGAGATCACATTGCTTATTGTGTCATGACGAATGACTGTTTGTTTCGACACAGGAACTCAAGTCGCCTGAAATGAAAAAGAAGATCCAGCATGTCACATGGCCATGATTTCTGTCCACCTGTCAGAAGTGCTAACAGGAAGAAGTGCCTTTCAGGGATTTCTGATGGGTGTGTCCTGGGGCGCTCGGCCATGTGTCCCGAGGCAGAAGAGGGGCTATTTATGGGGATAATGAGCTTGTGCATCAGAATTTAGATGCACTGTCCCACACGCTCATTGAGATCCTTAACATTGACGACGTGCCAACAGAGTGTAAAAAGACTTTCCTCATGAGCATCTTTTGACCCGTGTTGTATGCGAGGCTCTAGAAAACACAACGAGGATGGCGTTCTCTTTTAAACACTGTAAAAATGTCCTTTTTACTTGAATAAATAATGATCTGTTCATTACATCTTTCTAATTATACAACCCTTTAATTTATATGTAGAGAAAGGAATAACCGTTTTCCCAGTTTGTTTTAGTCTGGTACACAGTTTCTGGTGGAATATCAGTTCGGAGAGGAACTCCACGCCGCTCTGTTCAGAGATCGCGGTCGTCACATCGGTAACCCACGCAGCTCTGAATTCAGAAACAACATACAGGATGTCCATTTGAACGTGTGCACAAGGAGTGAACCGTGGCGAAATTTACATTGGTGCCTTCGACGTGTGTAAAAAGTTATCCTGCCAAGTCGATTTTGCTCCGCTCAGCTAGGAAATAAAAACGGCACATGGTTTTTCCTTATTGGCCAGTCCCGTGCTTTCCACGTGGAGCTCTAGATGGGGCTCTTTCTCTTTTTCCGCAATAAGTCCCTTTTTCTGAGATAACAGTGAGACGTGCGCTTTAGAAATAGGGACACCAGAAAAAGACTTCAATTTGAAGGGTTTAATGAGTTTTGTATTTTGATACATACATTGTGCAAGCATCACTGAGAAAGAGAAATCTTCACAGATATAATTCCAGGCAGAATCTTACTGCTGTTTATTTTATTTGTTGTGCTGTATTGGGCGATTGTGAAACCCAGGAACCAAGTACTGCACTCACAAAGGCTCACTATTAACTGAAAGTTCATATTAGACTGGTTAGTGTGTTAATATTCAACATCATAACCTACTATTCTTTTTAAGCTAATATTTTTTCTTTGTTTTTGGGTTGGTTTTTTTTTTTGTTTGTTTGTTTTTTGGGGGATTTTTGTAGCTTTTATTGCTCGTGCCATAAAGGAAATAAACATCTAGGCAAAATATATCTGGTGACATTTATTGTATTCTCAGTTTAAAGCTATTATTGAGGATAAAGTTAATTTGCATATTCTAAAATAATACACCTTTATAATCAGTGGTGCTAAAATCCATCCATTGCTATGACTAGAGTTTATATAAGTATATCAGGATTTTCCCAAGCTGCTATGCTTTAAGTTTGTTTGGTTTTTCCTTCTCTCAATTCTCTGTGAATTCTTCTCAGATATCTTTGCCACACTCGGGGCACAGGATGTCATCTCTCTCAGTCAGGAAGCCTCGGCCCACAAGAGACACCGAGCACTTCTTGCAGTTGAAACAGTCGTTGTGCCACTGGCGCTCTTCAAAAGAGATATACTTGCTTCCTCCAAGCCCTAAAACACAGACATTTGTAAACATAACATTTCCACACTCTATCTTTTTGTATCGTTTGTCACAATTTGTCCTAGCGGATATGAAATATGATGCCATTTCCTCTGTAAACTATTAGTCATTGCCTTGTGGTTGCAGAAAGCAGGTGCGCGCGTACATACCACTGATTGGAGAAGTGCAGGAGGCGCACTTCTTGGCGTACAGGTTACAGAAGCAGTTAAGGCAGTAAGCAAAGTCATCACGAGACGTGAAGCGCTGGCCGGAGAGCTGCTGCTTGCAGCCGGTGCACAGGAAGCAGTCCTTATGCCACGGCTGGTCGTGGTAGGTCACACCTCCAGTGGTGATGGGCTAGAGAGGAAACATGAATGCACATTTCAGTGTGCATTCCTGAGAAGCTCAGTACGCTTCCAGTGTATTTTCAGCTTGTGCAAGATTAAATTTTAGATGCTGGAGTGCTGCATAGTGTGTCATCTTGCTGCTTGGAGGTATTCCCAGAATTCACAACTTTCAAGGTGTAATATCACCTGTACTGACAAGTGACAAATTTTAATGAAAAAGCACCATGAGGCACATTAATAAAGGGTTGGGTCACTGCCAGAATTGCTCTCTGGAACAACATTCTTCTGAAAGATATTGCTTCAATTAGTGTTTTGATGGTGGTGGAGAATGCAAACACATCAACTGGGCTGGGATCTGATGACTGGCGGCCATGTCGTGATTTACATCGTTTATACTCATCAAACCATTCGGTTAACCTTCTTTCCTTGTGGATGTGGAGGACATTATAATCCTGGAAGAGAACACTCCTATGAAGATAGGAGTGTTTCATCATAGAAGAAAGCTGTTCATCAGTCTGAATATCTTGGTGTTGATTAAGGGGACAAATGGATTCAAACCACACCAGCAAAATACCACCTTATCATAAAGAAACCACTGTTTTTTCCCTTTAATTTGACACACATCTGGACGTATGTTATGACAATCACATTTCTGAGCAGATTACCTTCTTGCAGTGCACACACTGCATAGCGAACTGCTTCTCATAGCAGGGCACGCAGTAGTTGTTGTTGTCCTTGGGGATAAAGCTCTTGGTACCAATGGGCTGCTGGCAGCGCTTACAGGTGAAGCAGGTCTCATGCCAGCTGTTGCCCTTATGCTCCATCTTCCTAGAGCCTGCAAAAAAGATACAGATATGGATATGTGGTCTATATAGTTTAGGAAATTAGTCCAACAATCCTCAGTGCCCAGTGCAGTTGGTTATACACGGACATTGCTTGTTTTTTCGGGCCATGGTATTGAGATCTTTCCTAGCGCTCTGGTGCAGATACCCCAGTTTGATTTGGAATGATTTTATCTTTAAGTACTAAAAAGAACCACATGAAGTGCCATCTAATTAATACCAGCTTTTCTGAAACTCTTTCGTTAACTGTGTCAACACTGTTCGAGAGAAAATTTCCCTAACCCTTTATCGGACAAAGAACCGAATTTGGTAACTTCAACAAACATCCAGAATGCCCATCTGTGAGGTTGTACAACCACATGGATTTCTCCCATCTTAAATAAAGGGGGGAAAAATCACCGTACACCAGATATATATTGTTAGTCTATCAATCTTGAGTGGCAACATAAAATTTTTTAAAAATTGAAGAAAAAAAAAGTCACAATAGAAAAGAGACACTTTATGGTTGGAATTTTGAATGACCAAGTATTTCAATAAGTGCCCTGTAGTCAAGAGTTCTTTTGATAGTTAAAGGGTCATTATTTTTCCGAAAGAAGATCTATCCTGAACTTCGTGTTTTACCCAGGATTCCATAAGCCAAGCCTTCTAAAATCCTAGAATCACCCAATGTCCCTTAACGGCATACTAATAGTTCACATTACTCACCGTTACTCACGTTACACACTGGCAGGAGCTAGGGATCTGGATGTGATCTGTCATGTGTATTATCCATCTTAGGTTAATTTGTAAGCAAAAATATATCCGGTGCCAAGAGGAGAGTGTACCGTGTTGGTTTAAAGTGACATATTTATTTCTACAGAGGAACGGTTTTACATTCCCAAAGAGCTAGGCTGTTTGCCCAGTCTGGAAAATGGTCATTTATCAGACTGCACTAGAGAACATATTGTGAGTGCATTCGTTTGGAGTGTCTGTATTTTCTGAAAGAGCAACATATTTGCTAAATCAAAGTAAAACCAGGCTGTGGGATTCCCACAGTGAGTCCTCTCACCAGGCATGATGGTCTTCTTGCAGTCATGGCACTTGGAGGAGTACTCGTTGGAGTAGCACTCGGTACATAGCAGCTGCTCGTCCTTGGTGGAGAACGGTTTGTCCACCAGCGAGCGCTTACACTGGAAGCAGTGGAAACACTCCTCGTGCCAGTGGCGGTCTTTATACGACAGGTCCTGTGGACATTCAGTTACAGGAGGGTTTATGGGGTCAAAGGTTGCCATGTTGGAATTTTCCCTACATGGCCTTGATGCAGTCAGTAATAGGTTAAGTGAATGCATTGTGTTTGTCATGTCTACAAAGAGCTAACAGAATTTAGATCAATCTAATATGCCTATGTGTGTAGGTTTTTTTCATTATGTGCTGTCTCGTGAGGCACAAGTAGTGCATTTTTCCACTACTTGAGTTTGAAGTGTGTGTCATTAATGATGTTTACTGATCTGTACATTTTGCCCATTTGTTTGTGCCATTTGTCCCCGATAACATCCTCACGGCTGCTTAATGTTCTTTAGAGGTCAGTGGTTGCACCATTATGGGTTCTTCAGTTGTCCTTCTTGGGAAAAGCTTAAAAGATTTTATGTAGACAGAGTGTTCCAAATGAGTGTTTACCTACTGGGGACCTTCTAAGGAAGCCAAGGACCCTTAAGAGTGTTGCAGTCTACAGCAATATGCAGCTGTTCGTACGCTACATCTCTAATGAAAGTGGATTTAGGCATTGAATTACCCTGCTGTTGCAACCGATAGGCTTCTTGCACTCTTCACAGGTGTTGGAGTACAGGCTCTCATAGCACTTTACACAGTAAGGGTTCTCCTCACGCAGGACATACTTTTTCCCAAACAGGGACTCCTTACAGTAGTGACAGTCGTAGCGCTCCGTCATCGTTCCTGCTTCAGACAGATGAGAAAGAGGAGGGAAAATGAGAGAAGGAAGCCATGAGGTCAACATATTCTTGCCCCTGTCCACTTCAGTATCACAGTCATGAGATCAGATAGTCACACGTGCATGGACGTTTATTGTTCTGCCCAAACAGTCAGCCTGCGAGGAACCTGATTTTTTGAATCCAAGAAAGAAAAAAAAAAACGTGGTGTTAAAACAGAGCTGCAGGGGCATAGCAGTGGACGAAGCAATGGCATTCCTGACTTTACTACTCCGTAATCCCTGCTACAGCAGTAAACGAACAGAATGCATTATGCATGTGTGTGTGTGTGTGTGTGTAGGCAAGTGGACTCTCGATACCCAATCTGATCAAAGGTTATGTCGTATTTCTATATCTGTCTTCATTCTTTACGTGAATCCTACGAAAAGGAAAACTTGCTAAACTTGCCGAGCGCGCTAAGAATAGATCTTAAGTTGAGTTGAAAAAAAAAGCTAAAGCATCGTTGCTGGCAGGCAGCGGCAGCGCTAAAGTGAGTGATGGAGAATGTTGGCACGCTGGAATAGCGGGTACTCACATCTGCAGCTCTCTCGTTCCTGGCTGCGTTAAGCTCCTCTGCTTATCCCTGCCATGAACCCTGTGACGCCATAATGTATCTCACACACTGCCAGCTGTCCTCAGTGTCCTGCCGTATGTGTGTGTGCGTGTGTGTGTGTGTGTGTGTGTGTGTGTGTATGTGTGTGCGTCCAGTCTGTGACCCTCACACACATCCACCTTGCTCTGCTGTCCTCCGCGCCCTCACTGCACGAGGCTGACTGAAGCCGCCCGAGCTGCATTTCTCTACCAAATCCCCTTCCACAGTTTGACCATATAAGGCAGCAAATTCAGAAAACTGGGAGAAGTATGCCCTCTTACTTAGACTCCCTCTTTCAGTTTTCTTTTCTCATCTACAATTTCTCTCACTGCTCCTCCTCTCACTTTTTTTTCTTTTTCGTATTTTTTTTTTTTAATTCTCACTCCACTCTGATGGTATTTGTACTCCAAGCTTTCGGTCTTCCTCCAAGACGTGATGTCATTGTTTTTCTATTGGTCTTTTACCTTTTTTTTTTTTTTTTTTTTAATTAGAGTAGCATGCAGGTCATTTAGTCACATTTCCTTCTCATGCCTCATTTCCTTTTCCCCCCATCTACTTTCCTACACATTTGAAATCTTCGGTTTAGAATTATTAAAACCTGGCAAAAGTGCTGAGCGAAGGATTACTCAAGATCCTTGTGCTTTCTTTCCCCTTTCGGTTTAAGATAGCAACGCATCGGCTCACGTTCCTGTGCGATCTTAGTTTTCCCCCGGACTGTTTTTCCTTCTGCTCCATGTTTTTTCATCATGCTAGATAAAATAAAGGTTTCTCTAGATCCATAAATAAAACCCTAACCAGACCGCAAGTGCCGCCGTGCGCCGTTTTTGTAACGTTATACAGCTGTTGGAGAGTTATGTCTTTGATCCTAAGCTGTAATGTGATGCTGGTTTTGAACTTGATCTTTCACAACTATGTTAGAACTTGATGTATTTTACCCCAAGTGTCCAAACACTGCGATCATTTCTATTAATTACTGTCATCCAGGGAGTTTTCAGACACCATCTTATAGACATAGGAGTGACTCCTGGCCAAAGACAAAAAAAAAAAACCAAACAAAAAAAAGGTCCTTATATTTGTTCCAATTGGCATATTACACATGAGCAAAATTTGTTTTTAATGATAAGGAACCATTCCAGTCCAGCATACCTTTTCTTCTTCTTTTTTTTTTTTAAATCTCTGTCCCTTCTCCATCCTTGGTCCATCTACTCACTGTGATCTCAAAAGATATCGCGTTACCTAATCCTTTTAAGTCTGTTAAAAAGCAATCTTGTGGTCCGGACTGCTCTAAAATATGTGCAGTCTGCCCTTTGTAACATCCTCCACATGGCATTGGGAACATGCTACAGTATCCCCCATATCTGTGCTTGAGTAAACCATAAGTTAAGTGATATAAATATTTCTATTAATATAAAACATTTGGTCACCTAGTGATTGGCACTAGCGTACTGACCCCAAGACCTTTTTGTCGGTCCATCTTTGGCACCATGTGCTCCCTTAATCTCCCAGGCTTTCACTATCGCTGGCTATGTTTAGTAACTTTGTGCTCATGGACACAGAAGCCTGTCGCACAAAGGCAGGGCCTTGCGGTGGATGCCGAAAGCTTTCTGAGACGTTCAGCGAGACAGGTGGACAACCCCCTCATGAGAGTCAGACTTGGTGATCACAGCCCAATTATCCACTCCTACATGTCAGGCCATATATTTAGAAAAATGAGAGGGTAATGTGACCACCTATAGGGGCCTTGTGTGACATACTGGATGATACCAGTGACAGCTTGTTAACACTATAGCAGCAAACTCTCAACCTGTGGGCCTTAGAATTACATGGTGTTGTACATAGAACCAATTTTGATAGGGAAACCTACTGTAGGAAAACCTTCAAAAACATGGAAGGATTCCCCACAAGCCAGAAAATCTGGGAGTACTTCAAAATGTAACTTTCACGCATCCCACCCTCGTTGGGCACCACATGTGTGCACGAGAATTCAATGTGACTTATTTCCATGACCAAATCCCCTATAAAATCTTCCTCGAGTTTCATTACAGATACCATTGCGCCAGAGTCGAGAAAACCCGCCCTGTCGTCGTTTTACGCGATTTACCCTCGTCCTGATTTTATGACCACCTGGAACAAATAAACGGGTACGTTTAGTATCCCAAATGCAAGTCGATGTCATGAAGTAGTGGAGTCAAGAAAAGAAAAGAAAACACAGTTTGGTTTAAAAAAAAAAAAAAAAAGGATGGGCAATAACATTCAGTAAATCATCTGGCTTTTAACGGCTTTACTTTTTATTAAACTTACATCATTCCAAAAGAAGGCAGGAAAAAGGTGCTTCGTCCATCCAGATGCCTCTCTGTGCAAGTTTTACATGACACATGACGCACATCAGTGCGACCCTTTGCTCCGTGTGTGCGCGCGCTCTAGTATCTGCTTTCTCCCATATTTTTTTACTGCACAGATTAAATGGAGATTAGCGGCGGAAACATGAGACGCCGTCACTGACGACCAGGATAGGAAGAAGACATTTCCAGAATGTTCCGATTCATAGCATGCAAGTTTGTCCGATGAGAATTCAACCAGTTGCTCCATTTGGATTCTGATTTCTAGTTCACGTTAGCGAGTTTCTTTTTATTTTTTTTCTGTTTTGGAAAGTGGACTATAATAGACATCCTCTATTGGCAGAGTTAGTACTGGGTGAGGAAAAGCAAGAAAAAAAAGAGAGAAGAAATATTATTCTAATCTCTCTGTGAGAGCTATAAGCTGTAGGGAAAATATTAAAACGCACTCCAGTTAACCATGGTGTGTTAATCTTGGGCTTTGCAGACTACCTGTGTGAGGAGCAGTCCTTACCTTAGAGTTCGAGCCTTTCTGGGTGCTGAGCCTGGCTGGACTGAGCAGCGTGTCTGTGGTACAGCACTCTAGGCGATCCTGATTGAATTACTCCACCTATGGGGCGGCTAATTGAGGTGGCAGAGTACGAATAGGCACTCTTTATCTAGATGAGCTATAAATATACAGTTCAGTATTACCACAGATAAAGCTCACTTGCACACACACACACACACACCCTCTTCAATCCTGTGCCCTTTTAAGGCCTTTCATTGTAGTCTGGTTTGGGCATTCATGTCAATAGTTGTGCGTTAATATACAGCAAGCACGTCTTATAAAATACATCTTAACACACAGGTTATTCTGCGTGGTGAACTTGTGGACGGATGGTGATCATGTTCCTGTTGGCACTCACTTAGGTGTAATTACTTATTCTACCACCAGAGTAGTGCTTTTTAGGAGCTAAGTAGTGGCAATTCAATAAGGCAATGGGGGAAGCATGTAAATTGACTGCAGTACACTTACTGTAAGCATTTTATGTAATAGGAGTCCTGAAGAATGCAATAATAAATGAAATCTGGCAAGTGAGGGTAATGGAGCGAAGCAAAGAGACAGAAAGAGTGTATTTTTTTTATGGAATATGTTTATAAAAATCAAGGGGAACGGCCGTGAGAACATGTTGCCTCGATCTTTACAGGCACAAAGTCTTGCGTCCGAGCGTATGTATGCTTATGAAAAAGCTGGGAAACAAATTTAGGGCAAATGTGTCTGGAAATCCCTTCATCCTGTATTTTTTTCTTTTAATGAGAGAGAATCCATGTTCTTTATTGTGAATCATATTGCATTAAAATGCTCTCTATTATTATTTATTAAACTTTTACCTATCAAGTTGTTTCTTATTGCTTAGGAACTGCTTGTTAGCCCGTGTTAGTCCTGTGTTTAATTTTCTGAACATAATTTATAGCATATCTGATAAGAGGTGTGTTCAGGGCTGACTGGTGTATATTCCTGTGTTAGACACACATGTGGAATGCAGTATAGCAAGACCCAGTGTTGGGTTTCTCCAGTAAAGGGAGTATAAAAAAATTATTCCATGGAGATGAAATGTCAGAACACCCTCACACATTTCATATAACTCTTTTTTTTTTTAACCATTTAACCCTTCCGACTCTTATCCACCTATAATTAACTCTCACGGTCGCCTCCTGTACATCGCCAAAACTGTTTATCTCTGTCATTCTATCTCTCCCCACCTGACCCTCTGTCTCACCCTGTCCTTTTTGAGAACTGTGTGAGGGATTCTCTCCAGACCAACTGCTGATACATCTTCTAGTACGGCACCTTTCCACCTCTCATGACTCCCCTCATTTACTGTCATTTTCTGTCCTCACCTTCCCTCCCTTTTGTCCCCAGTGAAGCAAGTGTGCTACCATGTGAATCCCTAATTTCCAAACCATTAAGGACATTGTGTTATTTCAAGTAGTGAAAGGCTTTATTTCTTTGACCTGATCTGCAAACAAGCATCTCTTCTGGATGCGGTGTTTGCTGACGCAAGAATAAGTAGTCCGCATCTATCTTGTGGTCCTAGCATGTTTCTGTGGTACAGGATTTCCTGGAAGAAGAAGAAGATGAAGAAGAAGTGATGAAGGATGGCATTTAGGATGATACAAGTCTGGGAAGTCCTTTCATCATCAAAGCAACAGATGGGCAAATGAAGCGTGTGGTCGGCATGCCATTCACCAGTCAACTGAGGGCTTAATTTATTACCAGCTTGCTGCTTTCATGTGGATGAGATGGATATATTCCCTGCAGCCTGTCTCCGAGGTCATACGGCTTGGTAACAATCAATTAACACTTATCCATGATCAGTAGGTTGTGTTTCGGAGGTGAAAATGGAACCTCCTGTCAAAATCCTGGTGAAACACAAGAGCAAGCTGCTATTGAAAACTGCCCATGTTCAATGGAAGGGTGTGACCGGATGAAAAATGAAAACTCAAATATATGTACATATCATTTCTATACTTCTGCATTGCAAAATTATGTAGTCTTGCAGCCTGGAACGGAAAAAAACCCCAACTTATTTTGGATTATATGTCCAAATATGTATATATAAAACCCGTTATTAAAGAGGAAGTAAAAATTTATATACTGTGCAAAAATATTTACAAATAAAAATGAGCAAAAATTAGTTCTGTGCAACCAGTTAATTAATTCACATAATTCATTGAATGGACTTGAACTATGTGTAATTAAAGTGTCACATGACCTCAATGTACTGTAAATGCACCTGTTCATGGAAGGAATTGTGTCTCCTCCTAGATGAGAAGGCTACATCCAGTGACCGGATTAAGAGATCATTAGTCAGAGAAGCAATCTGGAGGCTAAAGGAGCAGCTGATCACAGGAAAACTATAACCCAGACAGCCCACAAAGCTGAGCTCTAGTTTGCCTAAAGCACTCAAGCATGTGGAAAACAGTTCTCTATTTTAAACTTTTTGGCCTCTGCACAAATCACTGTGTTTGGCAGAGAGAGACTCAACACTGCTCATCTCACTGAGAAAACTGGCCCCACAGTGAAGCATGGTGGTGGTAGCATCATTTTGAGTTACCTTTGGTCCCTTCTCTGACTAATCACCTCCTTACTCAGTAACTGACTCTTGATGGCTAGCCTCCTCTAGCCAGGGTCACAGTTTTGTCATCATCTTTCCATGTTTTAACCCTCCTGTTATGTTGTGGGCCAAATGGACCCATTTTAAAGTTAACAAATCTAAAAAACATTTTTAAAAAATAGTTAAAAGGTTTTTTTTCTCAGTATGAAACTCCTGCTTGGCTTAATAAATGTAATCATTTAAAATGAAAATGGCTCATTTCACATATTTTCTCCCCACCCCCACATCCACATGTTAATATTACCTAGATACTGTTTGGGCTAAAAGGGGTCAGAAGTGTTAAATCTTTGCAACTGTGAAACATATTTCTCCCCAATCACACACACACAGTGTGATAATATGGCTATTAACACTTATTAATGGAGTTAGTAATGAGATATATGCAATGTTTATTGGGATTTTTTGGTTTCTTGCACTTTAGGATAATTAAACATGCCCCGGGTTAAACTGACCCAGGAACATCATTGCTGCTGAGAAACGAACATAACAGGAGGGTTAATGATTGATTTAATTGTACTCTGCTGGATGTCCAGAGGTTGGAAGCTCCTTGGTCGTCATGATGCTTTTTATTTAGACTTGTTTTCTAGCAAACATCGGGGCATTCCAGGAACAGGTGTATTTATGTTGCGATCACGTGACGTATCAGGTGGACTCGAGTGAATTAATGGTGTGAGTTCTGACGGTGAGGGTAGATGTGCAATATTTGCCATGTTGACGGATTTCATTTCTCGATAATTTGACAAAATCTATTGATTTTCTTCATTCTTATGGGCTCTTTTGTATAGATTTATGACATATGGTCCATTTCAGGTTGAGGTTGTAACACTATAACATGTCCACAAGTTCCAGGGCAGTGAATTACACAGTTCAGTGTAAATTACATGGCCGACCCCTCCCATAATCTACACATCTCGCTTCGAACCAGAGTTTATCATGTGATCAAAAATGATCAAAATGGAACCTGAAGACTCTTCCAACTCTAACACTGGCCAACACTGTTTCACTGCATTTGCAGAAATGACACACTCCACCCAAATATCTTCCTATCTTCCTCTTTCTGCTCTGGACTGCGGTTTTCTGCTTACTGAGTTATCCATAGTATGAAATAAGAGCTCATTAAAGGAAAGGGTACTTTCAGACCGGGCCGATCCCATGTGCAGTCATGAGGCAGGAAATTGAAGTCAGATGATATTTGCTGTTTTCTTCTTGTACTTCAGGCTCACTTGTCTCATGTGCCTGGTGGGGGAGAAGGTCCTATGAATGGTTGAGCTAATTTAATTCCCCCCAGCTTTCGCTCTTACCCCTCCTATGCCCGCTCGTGTAGTTTTTGTCCCTTAAATCATCTGCCCACATGTAAGGTTTTCCAGCCTCCCCAACCATACACCAAATGATCTGGTGCTCATTCTAACACATAGCACCAAATTGCTCTTACATAACCAAACGTCGTCCCTTTTCCCCCATCAGTTCTCTTCATCGTGTCCCCTCTCATCTCCCGAAACTCCCCTCAGCACCAGTGAAACTATTTATAGAACCTCATTCCACAGCAAGGTTAAGGGAAGAGGAGGGCTTTCCTAACCAAGAGGTAGGGTTTCAAAAGTGTGTTCCAACATAGACACCCACACACACAAGCAAATCCTGGCTGGACTACAGCATAATGTGTACCGAACAATTGGAGCCTGAAAATAAACTTCTTGGAAAAAGAATGGTCGGCTGTTGCTCGAGGGTTTCATCAAAAAGAATGATCCTGATTGAGTCCATATGTGAGAATTTTCATCACTGGCTCAGTTACAAGCTACCATACAAACGTTTAGCTTTTGGTCAAATTAATAGAATTAATGGTACAATAGAGATTTCATTTATGAATCTTTATATTCATTCACGTATGTTTCAAAATACAATACATACTTGTATGCCATTACCCAGCCTGCTCTTTATTTCAATTCAATTCCCTTTTTTCTGTATAAAACTATTAACAATTTTCACCAAGCAGCCTTACAGATACGCTGACATCGATTTAGCTTAGCAAGCCAGAGCAAGCCAAAGAACACATGAGGAAGAAACCTTGACAGGAACCGGGCTCAAAAGGGATCACGTCTACTTCTGGGTGACCCCTGGTAGTGGGATTAAAAACCATTCCTCTCCTCCAATTGTGTACTATAAAGTCAAACAGTATGTATGTAAATATGTAGAAAGAATGCTCAGCATGAGCATATTGTGAGGACGAGTCCTGGAATAAGCACAGAAAAGGTCTTCATTATTACACCAGCAGAACGTTCGTCAGTTCTGCTTGTTGATTTTATTTTAAGCATATGGTGCTCGTGCGATAAGATCTTGAACACACTGTGGTCTAACACCTACTAAAACTCACCCTGTGTATCCATATTGCGCTCTCCTGTTTGTTGGAGAGTCACAACAGCGACATCCTAAGTTATTTGAGCCTGTATGGCCCTCTAACCACAGTGGATATGGACTGCATGGTCATGCTGGTTATTTTGAGGTGTTGGGAGCTCGTCCCTTTTTCCAGCCTCTCCTCTCTCGGCTCTTCTCTAAGTGCTCCGTGTTCCATGGCAGACGTTCCAGTGACTGATCTTCCGTATGTTATCTCAGTGGACAAAGAATCTCCCATCTGCCCTACCATCATTTAATATTGATGTGATCAGCTGCATCTGTTGAGGTAAAAAAAATAAATAAATAAAACCTTAGCATTAGTTATATGTATAATGCATGTGTTTAGTGGGCAGCACAGGGTACCTTATACTCAGTCTGTCCCACGGGACAGTAAATACCCCGCACTATTTTTTGGCAAATGATCTGACCTTCCATATTAATAGAGACAGAGAGATAGCATTTCCTTGTCGGTGTTTATCCCACTAAATCAAGCAGTGTTGAGGACAGGACAGCTGGGGATCAGCATTCAGAGACAGGGCACAGGAACCAGAGACATAGATCTCTCCAGATTCTCAACTGTGATTAGGGAATAGAGAATGAAATGGGGTGAGGGCCAGGAGCTCTGAGGATCAGATGAATGTTTTGTTGTACCATTCCTACCAGCCCCACAGACCAGTTTGGGTTGTACCTGAAGGTTGCTAATTCTGGACAGAATTACAAGGGCTTGGTGGCATTTAAGTCTCATTATTCCATTTCAGGGTTTAACTCCTATTTCCCACGCAACTTAATCTGTGATGGAGAAGTTTCTACCAACTTGAAGACCCTGGGTAATATTGTGTAATTTGCAGAGGCATGTGAGCTGTGGGAGTGTGAAGCCAAAAATTCCTTACACTAATGAACAATGTCTGCCAAGCTGCATGTGCCACTCAAGATTCGTTTATGGAAGACGTTTTTAGCTGCTCTTTCTCCAAGCAGACACACTGTGATTACTCAGTGATGCAGAACCATTGTCATAGAATGAATAGTGGCTGTTAGTCTAGTTCATGTAAGAGCCATGACTTTACCTAAAAAATTTCAAAGTCCATGCCATATGTTTCACTTATACAGTTTGATTGCAGGGATTAAATCATTACAGTATTAACAGCATTTATCGTAATATTAAAACATTTTCCGTAGATGGCTGACAAGAACAAAAAAATATCAACCTGAACATGAAGCAGATTCCTACTCAACACAGCAGACTTAGGCTCATAATCATATACAGGTAGGCCTCAAGTTACGATGGAGATTCGTTCCGCCACACCCATCCTAAGTCGAAAATATCGTAAGTCAAACCAATGTGTAGAACCACTTAGCCTAGCTTAGGTATCTCAGCCTAGTTTAGCCTAGCTTAGCCTAGCCTACCCAGGAGTCTTTTCCTGTAGAAGACCACACACACACTCACTGAAGACTTCATTTCTGTCAAAAGAGAGAGTTTGTCAGAGAGTCTGCACCTGGTGGAGGCAACAGCACTGTGTCTCTGAGCTCGCTGAGCCCGCTACACGAATACTGTGCTCCGGCTACAGACAGCCGCCGCTGAAGCTGTTCCATTAATAATCACAAAAAATGCACTGTACAGTACACCGATACACAAGGTAACTCCATGAGTTGTGGGAGAGAGTGAGGCATCGTGTGAGGTGAGTGATCCAGGCATTGTCCGCGTTCCTCTGGGTGTCTTCTGAACATCCACGTACATCATACGCTGTTAGGCTGGCCTGCCTGCGATAACTGCCTGCGAATTTGAAATATTTTCTAAATATTATACAATTTATAGTGGATCACAATCGTCATCGTAACTTCGCAAGAATCGTAAGTCGGCCCATCGTAACTAGGGGAGCACCTGTATTGTATAATTCTCATGCATGTCTATTCTATTCTCGTCTATTCTGACAGGACAGAGCTTTTGAAATTCTCTGAACGAAACGTTTCTAGAAAGAAAAGCCCCAAGAAAATAGAATTAACAAAAAATCCAAGACAATTAAGCCATGGCCTTACAATAGACTACACAGAACAGAATAGAATGTGCATACATACATACATATTCTTTTTTATATAGCATATAACAGGCTCACGCACAGAGACAGACAACCATTCACACTCACATTCACATTCACATTCACATTCACACCTACGGGCATTTTAGAGTTGATTAGCTTAATCCCCTCTGTGCATGTCTTTGGACTGTGGGAGGAAACCGGAGTACCCAGAGGAAACCCACACAGACACGGGGAGAACATACAAACTCCACATAGAAAGGCACCCAGGTCGAGCCCACGGACCGAACCTAGGACCTTCATGCCGGGAGGTGACAGGGCTAAACGCTACACTACCACACCGCCCCTGGTCGGCTAAAGTTTAAAGAAAAAAACTTCTGTTAAGAGTTATTCATCTTGTTCCATGTACACAAAATTAGGCAAAGTAAACTAAGGGTATTCAGTAATATGCTTGTTAGACTAGCTGGCCTGATGGGGGTTTGTGTGTGTTCCTACCTTGATCAAACCAACTGTGATGTCAGAAGTCAGTGAATCCTTTCAATTTCACACAATGTATATTTGATCTCTCTTTCTCTCTCTCTGAAAACTGTTCAGTCAGAAATCCAGTCAGAGGAAGATACCAGCGATGGCAGAAACGAACAGATGTAGTCAACTGGAATGACCTTGATAGTAAAATGACCCTGCTTGGGGAGCTGGTAATGAGCTTGGTGCTGGGTCATTAGGAGAAAATATTTCACACCTTCCGTCTCCATGATATTTCTTTCCAGGCCTAGGATTGCCCTACAGATAATTAATGGATGTAGACAGTCATATGATGAGAAGATAAAGAGCCGAATATTTTAATCATCTATTATCAAACTGCTAATAATTTTAGAGGTAGATGCCTGTGTAATTGCATCAAATAGCCACATGGTTCCATCCATTCATTTAAATTAATGGAAAATTCATTTACATTTATTACATTTAAGTAGCGTTAAAGGGTGAGAACCCTTGAAAATCACTTTTGTACTCTTTTTCTATGTGTCTGACACAACTGTTTTAAAGTCAGATTCAGGTTCAAATTAAGATAAATATGCAAAGTAACTCAGGATCATGGGGGGTGTAAAAATGACTTTATCTGATTAGAGATGGACCCTACGAATGTTTAAAAACTGAAATGACAAAGAAGCATTTACTGAGAAAATTCACTGTGAAATCGTTACACTCTGACAGTCATGGGGTTTGTGTTATCTGTCCTCCCGCAGACTGTGTTATGATTTGATTTGGTCTTTCTTTTGCTTTCTACAATTGCTTTCAACTGTCTTTGAGGTGTTGTTGAAGTCAACAGTAAAGCACCCTCTGTTGGTAAAAATTCAGCCTCAGAATGGAGTCGGATGAGGGCACTCTGAGAAAACGTACGACTTTTAAAGGTCCTTTCTTCATCCCTCTGGGAGAACCCTTAAAGACTCACTGTAGAAGCCTACTACAGAGTGTTTCCCTTTCAGAAAGGGTCCAAAGAGAAGTCTTTTTGATAAGGTAAGAGCACCATATTACCATTTATTTAATCTCTAAAGAACTCTTCGAGAACGCCTTTAAAGAGTATGGAGACCTATTATGGTCGTATAATAATAATAATAATAATAATAATAATAATAATAATAATAATAATAAATATATTTAAGTGAAATGATGTTATTCTGTAGTAATGGGTTACTTTATAGCCATGTATGTCCCAGTTTAATGAGATGTTAATTATGACATAATGACATGTTAATATTTACTGTAGTGTATCCAATGTAATAGTCAGATTGTATGTTCATTAAACAAAACACCATCATTTCTTTTAAACCTTGTCGTGTTGATAAACATCTTATTACGAAACAGCAGAGGGAGCTACAACTGCAAGGATTTTGCTTCTAGGCAAACCCTGCAATGTATACAGTAAATTGGCTGTATGACTCTTACAGTGTAGGGTTTTGCTACGGTAGCACGGGAATAAAAATGGCCCATTTTTGAGTTCTTATTTCATGAAGGTATTCAGCGAGAAACAACACCGTGTATCTCTTTTACTTTACTGGACTTCTATATATTTCTGGTCTATCTTAATGCCTCAGGGTTTGGCTTTGAATAATAGTGCTCAGCTGTGCACGGTCAAGGCTGACTGAATCTGGTCTAACATAATGTTCTCTTCGTCTCCCATAATCCTCTCCTTCCCAGCCATTTTATGAGAAGAATGGCCCTTTGCAGAGTGTCCTTTGAACCTTATCGTAAGACTAAGCACTGTAGAATAGATATACATGGTAGCACGGTGGTGCTGTGCTTAGCACTGTCACCTCACAGCAAGAAGGTTCTGGGTTTGAACTTGATGTCCGACTGGGGCCTGTCTCTTTCGTAGTTCGCGTGTTCTCCTCTTGTCTGCACGGGTTTCCTCAGGGTGCTTTGGTTTCCTCCTGCAGTCCAAAGACATGCAGATTAGCTGTAAATATGTGAATGGTTGTTCATCTATGTGTTAGTCCTTGAGACAGATTGGCGACGTGTCTAGGGTGTTCCCTGCGTCTCGTCAGCTGGGATTGGCTCCAGCTCGCCCACAGCCCTGACAGGTTAGTGGTTCAGATAATGGATGGATGGGATAGATATACATAGATTGTTTTTTTCTCTTTCGCTAATACTGCTAGTGGTATTATGTGCAATATTAAATATTGATGTGTAACGTGCAGTTTGTAAGACAGTGTTGCATCCTTTCCTGAATTGCATTTGTATGGTTCTGTGGGAGTCATTAAAATAGTGTCTGAACCAAATTAGTTACTTTGTACTCTGCAAACACACAAAGCTGTTTGTCATAGGGAGCAGTTCATTACAAGCCACTACTCACAACCCCATTTAATGAGGCGTAATTAAGAGGGATCCGCTTTTTCCAAATTCACAAAGGATCTCATTAATCAATTAACTCGGTCTATGTGTCATGGTCTTCGGCATGCTACAAGTTCGTCATGCAGCGAAAACAAAACAAAAAAAAACCCAAATTGACCTCAATTATTTTATTTTCTTCCCACTAGAGGGATGCCATTCAAACCACTTCCTTTACTGCAAATGTTTTCCTATATCTGGGATATGATCATCATTAATGTTTTGCAGGGGAGGAAGCATCTGTATCTGTAATGTGTAATGAAAGGGGAGAGTGCATTGAACAGAAGTAATTTAGTAATAAGAGTTAGTGCATGGGGTGCCGTGGTGGCGCAGTAGGTAACGCTGCTGCGTCATACTGTTTCTCAGAAACCATTAACCAAAAATTTGTCTTTCTATTCTCTTTATTAGCCGACAGCTGAATGATTGCTCAGAACATATTACATTTTTAATAAAGTAGACATGTGAGTCAGCATTTCTAAGTAGCTCATATGCTGTAGGTAAAACTAAAATTTGATAATGTTGGTCAAATGCATGTGTTTTTCTGCAGGTTGGAAATTCTGACTGGATATTGATACCGTCTCTACATTCTCAAAACAAACACCATCCACAGTATCTTTACTTGTGGAATCCAGATTGCAGGTCACCTCCCCAGAGCTTTCCGTCGACTTCCAGACTCCAGCACTGCTCTGAACAGCTTGGCTCACAGCTGTGGAAGCCTTGGTTTAGAGCACTTCACGAGTCACTCGAGATTTGTGGTCACAGGTTGTCTCTGCAAGACTTTCCACTGAATATTAGACCATGAGTCTGATCCTTTCAGGTGCAGCTATCATCAGATCAACAACGCATATGAAATCAGACGGGGTTTGGGGGTTTTCAGGGCGACTTTGATCAATATCCTGTAATGAGAGAACGTTAATATTAATCTGCAGTCATTTAAGCCTGTGGTACTTTGAAATAATGATGCAACTTACATAAAAAATTAAAACCACTGTTCAAGCCATTTTCATTTGCTTAATCAGTGAAAGCTTGTCCAGTGGGGGCTGGTGAGGCAGAGCTCCAGCACATACTGCATATCAGCCGTTAATGTTAATCTTCATAACTTCAGATTAAGTCACAACTCATTTACAACTCCATACATTTTAAATTCCATCGAGACCTTTTTGTGCGACCAACCATTTTCCTTTTTAAATGTTGCTACAGTAACTGACAGATATAAGCCAATGTTCCACTGATTGGCTGGCCTTTCTCTCTGCTGCATGAGGCTTTTTTTTTTTTTTTATAAATGGAATTAAAGCGAACATATTTTCGCAAACAAATGCAAAATGTAAGTGCACCTAGTACATCTATGATGCACAGAACCATTTCTATTGTAAGATATATTGCAAAGATTGAGAGAGGACATGGGGACTAAGAAGAGGGTCTGGACATCAGTAAGTGCATTGCACACCATGATGACCTTGTTTCCCATGCAATCCCATCAAGGGTTAGGAAATGCATATGAATTTGTCTGGTTTTACACTCACCTGAAATCTTTTTTTGCTAGTTTCAGGTCTTTTGTGTCAAAAGGCATGTAGTCGGGCTGAAAATATTGCCAAAACCGGGCAAGCCTGCTTCATGATATTAGCTAAAACTGTTCAAAATGAGCTGCTAGAATGTACACTGGATCACTCTATTTTGTTGACTCTCAACTGCCTATTATGGGGGTTACTCTAAAAAGTGACCGGATCATAGCCAATAGCCAATAAGTCCAATTGGATAGCCACTTGACTTCATTTTGTTTGGGGCTACGTCAAACCCCATCAGGCCTCTATGAGGGCTCTGTGGGCATGGAGTAAGGACCATGAGAAGGAGACACTTCTCACAGAGTGGCACGTCACAACAGGAACAGGAACGCACCCAGCAGCTTACCTCTATAGCACTAAACAGCTGCTCTGATATTGGATGGCTACTATATGGTCCAAATAACACCACGAGGCATGTATCAGACACAGCCAAGAACATCTTACAGGCTCAGCATCTTTAATGTCTACAAGACTGATTCGCAAAGTTGGGTAATATGTTCTTGGGAAGAAAACCTTGATTTGACTACAAGGTCACTCCAAAGTCATCTGGCTACAAAGGCATGCAAAGCAAGCTTATCACTAAAGCATGCAACCACAGCTCTTGTTTTTAAAGCCTCGTACTATAAGTTAACTTAACATGCAGACCCATACACAGACATCTCAAAAGTAAATAGACACCCCTCATTACGTTTTGTCTATGCGGAGTCCACCCGGTGCTTCAAACCTGTTAATATTTGATTATTTTTCATTTCAGATTACAGTATATTAATGGTTTATAACAACCAGCCATGCCGTGAACACCAGAAACAAAAGAGTTGTGTGATTTTCAAAGAGGGCGTATTGTGGGGCAGTCTGAGGGTGGACTTAGCCAGCGTATGATTGCACAAAACCTTAGGATTCCTCTTGTCACAGTCAACAGAGTAACTGTACAATTCAAAAGCAAAGGAAGAGAATCAACAGCATCCCGCTCAGGTTGTCTTCAGACTGTCAAGTAGATTGTTGAAAGAAAATTCCCATTGTAATGCCGCTGATGTTGCAGAGCAACTCCAAGTGAGTCTGAGTACTTCTCTGGGGTATCTCCACCAACTTCAGGACTACGGCAGAGTAGCAGAAGTACGGTTCTAGAAATAAATTTTTCAAAAATTATGGTGTCTACTTACTTTTGAGATGTTTGTGTAGGGAGGATCTTTCAGACACAAGACGGAGATCCCCAGACAGCTCCTGTATCATGGGGGATTATTCGCTTCAACGGGAGAAGAACCATATTTAGTAACTTCAAAGGACATTCAAAATGGTCTTCCCATGCCTCTCTGTGAGGTCATAGAAGCACATGGATTTCTCCCAGCCTAAATAAATGTTCCTTTAAGTTTATATGTGTATATACATACGCTTTTTGGAAAAGAGTTGCCCTACGCTGGCCATATATGGTAACTCTACTGACCTTAATTTTCAACATAAAAATGAAAAAGACTTATTGTAATATAAAGTCTTAATATCCTCTTATTACAAACCCAAAAAACGTCCCATTTCCAAGTATTTCACTTAGTGCTCTATAAAGGGTTAAAGTGCCTTGTCCTTTAAAAAGGCAACAATAAAGTAGTGAGAACTGGAGCCAGTCTATGGGACCCTGGAGATTGGACTTAAAGTATATGGGGCCCTAGAGATACCATTTATAGTGGTGTGGAGCACTATGACGCCTGTCCCATGCACCTTTAGGGTAGAAGGCAACAAAATATTAAGAATCGGACGATTTACCACATGATTTACAGAACAATTTCCACTTAAACCCATACGTGGCTTTACAGTTTCCTACACTGCTACATGACAGTCCTCAACAGACGAATCAGTCCTAAGGGCTATGCTAAAGGTTTATCTGCTATGGTAATTTACATGATTGTTTGTTCATATATGAAATCAGCCACACTTTGCTTTACATTTCATTTCTTTTTTATTTTCATGGCATGAACTAGATTTCATTTTTGACTCGATATTCATTCAGGAAACACTCCGTCATCCATTGAGCAACAATCTCTAATTTTAAGATTTAAACATTTTCTGCGACAGTCCCTCTCAAAACAAAAGGTTGTAAGTGGTAAGATACGATTCTTTGTGAATACGGCCCGTGATCTCTCAACAGCCGGCTGAATGAGAAATCAAAGATCAAAGGCATCGCTGTTTTCATCTTGCTGGTCATCAGACAGCCAGCTGGCATAATAATCTGGCCACATGGCAAAAGAAGCAGTGATATCAACAAGCCGAAACTTCTCACAATGCACGCCGTATTGCTCTGTATGCAGGGAACTGCAACGATGAACGATATACGTATGTATTATAATTGTTATTATTACTATGATTTATGAATATTCCCACATCTTACAGGGAGAACTTACGCTGAGTTTCCAATGTCATGGACCACTATTAGAGATGGAAATGTGAATTTCATACTAAAATTCCCTCATTACAGTTCCAGCTGTACCAGAAAAAGTGAATGTGGCTGACATTACTGAGCTGCCTTTTAGCAGTGTTTAAATGTGATTACTAGTCACTGGGCTCTTACTTGTTTCACAGGGGAGTCAGAGCAGTACTGTGTATTTCCTTCAGGTGATATTGAGTGACTGTGTCCTAGCTAGCATGCTGATTTAAGTCAATAGCTCAAATATTGCCTCTCTGTTCCTATCAGTGCCTGTGCAGGCTAAATCTGTTTTCTTCACTGGGTAAATGAGAAAAGAAATGTCCTGCACCCTTTGGATAGCGTGTTAAATGAGGATAATTACATAGGGTGGCACGGTGGTGTAGGTTAGCACTGTCGCCTCACAGCAAGAAGGTCCTGGGTTCGATCCCCGGGGTCCACCTGGGCACCATTCTGTGTGGAGTTTGCATGTTCTCCCAGTGTTCGTGTGGGTTTCCTCCAGGTACTCAGGTTTCCTCCCTCAGTCCAAAGACATGCACAGAGTGGCTTAGGTTAATTGGCTACTCTAAATTGCTTGTAGGTGTGAATGTGAGTGTGAATGGTTGTCTGTCTCTGTGTGTCGCCCTGCGGTGCATTGGCAACCTGCCCAGGGTGTACCAGCGTCTCGACCGAAGTCAGCTGGGATTGGCTCCAGCTACCGCCCTTGACCCTGAACAGGATTAAGTGGCAGAAGAGTGAGAGAGACAATTAAATGAGAGATTAATGAGTTTCTTCACAGCAGTATTATGAAAATATATGCAACGTGTACAATAATATAGGTTCATTATATATAATCGTATGTACGAGATAAAATACAGGGCAGTGCATAAAACACAATGAAAGCAAGCAGGAGCTTCAGCGTACTCTCACCTCACCTGAGCTCAAAGTACAAGAACACACCCTAAACACATAAAGCATTATATAGCAATACCTTCACAAGTTGGCAACACAAGCTAGAAATCTAAAAAATAAATAAATATATAAACTGGCTGGCTACCAGTTTACTTGCCAGATATTTTATTAGAGAACAAAAGTGTGACCTGTTCACAGGCCATTTGCAATGATGTCCCTGCAATTACATTTTTGTAACCTGGTATTTGCTTGCCCATGGTGTCTCCGTGGTGAAGCATCTGCGATGATGGATGTGCAATAATGCATCTGATGATGCATACGCAATAACATATCTACTCACTGAGTTTGGTGTCCTGTCTTTAGGGTACTATGATGCTGAACACTGAGAATGCTGTTTGTAGATTAGAGCTTAGCATTCAACACCATCGGGCCCTCTAGACTGGACACCCAACACAGAGATCTGTACCTGAACCCATCACGGTGTAGCTGGATCTTCATCTCCCTGATAGGAGTCTGCATCCGTGAAATGCACCCATGTTGAAGTTTAGCTCGCCATGAAACCTGAACACACGTGTACCTCAAGGATGCATACTAAGCCCTCTTCGTTCTTCACTGTCCACCTATGACCATGTGGCCACAAGGAACTCCAGGCTCATTGTCAGATCTCCAGATAACTTCACATTTAAAGGCCTGATCGCCAACAATGATTTAAGGAGGCCACAAAAAACAGGCAGTGAAGGACCTGGAGCTGTTGTCAAGGAAGTACATGCATGTCTTTTCAACCTAAGGTCCCGTAAGATGTCCTGTAATTAGACTGTTTAAGTCCTGCACTATTGAGAGCATCCTGACAGGTACTAACCGTGCTAGTTTGGAAACTGCACTGCTCTGGACCACAAAAACCCTGCAGTGTGTAGTACAAACCTTCCAAACGTATCACTGAAGGTCAACTTCTGTCCCTCCGGGACATTTACTCAACACAGTGCATAAAAGAGCCCAGCCACCCAAACCCCTGCTTACGCTGCCGGAGCCTTCTGGCAGATGATTTCACAGCATTATAACATGCATGAACAGTCTCAGAGACAGTTTTTCCCACAGGCCATAAGACTGTTAAATTGCAGCACAATCTCACAGTCGGACATTAAACATCACACTCTGTACTGTAATGCACAGACTGCTCGTGACACTTTGAATAAAGTTTGCATTTGCTTGTCATTTAATTACGGTTTACAGTGCTATGGTGCGCATGTATTTACTGTAACTACTATGAAACTAACAGGCCCAATATACAGTATAGTTATACTGGTAGTAAAGAATATTTATTACGCACAACTCATCATTATGCCCAATATGTCATCTTCTTCTCCTAGATCTGCTGTTTTGAAATGACTGTTTTGACGTTGGAGCACTGTAGCATAGGTATTTCCCTCACCTTTTATACTTTTCGTCCTGGGTGAACTGTGTACATCGTGATGTGACAATAAAATTTAAAGGCTGAACTCTCGCACATCCATGATGATGCATCTGCGATAACGTACTTGTAAAGATGTGTCTGTGGGGGTGTTTCTGTGGTTGACGCATCTGCAATGACGTATCTGTGATGATGTTTCAGCAATAACGTATTTGCAATGACGCACCTCACTCACACTCGAATTCAGCCACCTCCTCATCATCCTGATCAGAGTTGTGAAACATCTAGAGACTAACCTGGGGACACTGAGAGAACAGTGTGACCTCACCCTGGATTGGACCACTTCATCACATGGTATCACGCATACACACATTTACACAGTCGTTCATTATAGGTATGTTCTTGCAAGTTGGGAGACAACCAGAGGAAATCCACACAGATGTGGGGAGAACATGCATATATGCTCCATACAGACAGTAACCCAAGTTCAGGGTCAAACCAGGAACACTGGAACCATGAAGCAGCAATGTTATCCACTATGAGGACGTTTGATAATGAGGCATCTGATCTGACATCTGTAAAGATATATCGGTGATAACGTGTCTAAAATAACAGTTCAACAACGAGGTAACTGCTATGGGGTGTGACATGCACCTGAAACTTTTAAAGGCAGGGTAGGTCATTTTGGGGGGGAAAAACCCCCAGCAAGAGTAAGCTAGATTTTGAAAGTATTCAAAAGAAAATCCCACCCCTTTCCTTTATCCCTCACGCCAAAGCCAGTCCTCCAAAACACATGAACGTGCCCTGTTTGATTACTGCTGGAGGACGAGTACATGGGGGAGAAAGGTGCGATGTCATATCTAGGGCTGCAGTTAGCGATTATTTTATTATTTGAGGAATCTAACGATTACTGCATAGATTAATCGACTAATCCGATAAAAATACTATTGTCTTTTGAAGAGCAAAAACAAAAGTATTCAAATAAATAAAAAAAAAAGACTTATTTAAAAGCTTTCACAAAATACAACTTCATCCTCCACCATTGACACTGGGGTGCATATCTGTGACGATGATATTCACAATATGGTCCGTCAACTCAACAGCCTGCTCAGGTGAACATGATGGAGCAGTCCTGCCAAAGCTGTCCAAACCATACTGTGGTTTGCTGCAAAAGATATGATGTAAAATAACTTACTGATTTGCTGGTATAACACTTAAATGCCACGATCTGTATGTATTTCATTTTAAAGCTATGTAATGAGCTTCAGTTATGTGGAACAGTTCTTCTGCACTTGAAGAAACTATGTATAGTGTTAAAATATAACTTCTACTCTTGAAAAGCACATACATAAAACCACTGCTAAAGTTTATGGCAACTGGAAATCATGCTGATTTACATTACAAATAACATTAACGTTACCTTGTGTTGGTTTTGCTCTTCGGACTGGGATCCATGAACTGGGGTGCTTTCTGCACAGGCAGAGTGTACGCACAGGTAGGTAGGTTGGTAGGTAGACAGGCAAGTAGGCCATCAGACCGAATGCACGACTTTTCTTTTTATTGTCAGAGCATTGGATTCATGTATTGCTTTTGGGACATAAAGAGGATTTCAAGAAACATAAGAGAAACAAAAATGCTTGAAAGATTAAAAAAAAAAAAAAAAAAAAAAAAAAG
>JAQLOM010000034.1:8694822-8708487 GCA_030068315.1 Chrysichthys thysi
GTGTGTGTGTGTGTGTGTGTGTGTGTGTGTGTGTGTGTGTGTGTTTTTTTGTTTTCTTTTTTTTTTTTTTAAACCCATAGATACAGACGTCCTGACTGTAGCAGAGCGCGAGTGATGGGATGGAACAGGATGAACCAAATGCCATCATGACTCATTTGAAATGACATACACCGGACGTTCAGGCGGAGCGCGCTGTATTTGAAACACGTCAGATATTTCTGGTTTGGAGTGGAAAATTGCGTAATCTTCACTCCCCGACTTTCTTGCGCAAAGTAAATTGTAATCTTTCCCAAAATAGGCAGCTTGATTTAGTTAGGGTAAGAAGGCCCAGACTGTGAGCTGAATCGTAAAGCATTCCAGCTAATAGATCACACAAACGATGACAGGTCCGAGGTGTGATTTGTTTTTAACTTTTGATCCTTAAGCAGACTTTAGGCATGTTTCTAGTGAGGAACCGAGGGTTGGAGATGATGGAAATATTCACACGAAGTCATTTTCCACTTCATCATGCGCTTGGTGCTGTAGTAACCAAAGGGGAAAAAATGAAGCTTATAGGAGGGAAAAATCAAGCTGTTGTTTTCTACGTGGGAGATTATTTTCCAGGTAGCACTCGACAACTCGTTGCCTGAATTGTGAGCCAGGTTCACCGGCCATGTTCCAGTCGTGTTATTCTTCTGTTGAGAGTAATTGCGCAAATAATTGTCCCTCTGTTCCCGAACCGGTGGTTGACTGTTAAAGAGATCTTGATTCCCAGCACTTTGCTGTTCATCCACATCAGCGGAAACTTGGTTGCTTGTGAATTCTTGTCGAAAAGCCTTCCCAACTGTACTTTCCAAGATATACTTTTTTTTTTCTTTTCTTTTTTTTCCTCCATAGCTGAAGTGTTTTTCAGTCTGTTGAAGCGAACTGTCCTCAGTCCTGTTAAAGCGCACCTGAAATTCAGCTACCTGTGAATAACATCACTGCTTTTGTTATTCACAATGCAAGCGGATTCTCTTCGTATCTTTCTGGACCTAGTTGTTGCTCATGCCTCTATTTAGGGTCGCTGAATTACAGATCAGGTCACGTCGATGAAAAATAAAGAGCGCCAGAAACCAGAATCGATGACAAAAAGCACGAAATGAGGAGGCCTGCATGTCATAGGTCGGCTTGTGACACAATGATATAAGTGCTTAGCATGGGCAAAATACAATCACGACATTCTGTAGGGTACGACTGTCAATATAGACTCCTTGTCCACTTTATAAGGAACACATGTACAGTGAACTCCCGCAATATCGCGGTTCACCTATCATGGGTTCAGTGCATCACGGATTTTCACATTTTGATTTGCCGAACTCTGGAATATAAAATATTTTTTTAAAAAAATGTTAATTCAAAAATTAAAAGAACATTTACATCGAAATACAGTATGCACTATATTTCATCAGCGGATGAATACACCGTGACGGTGTACGCCACTTCCGCTTGAGCTAGTAAACCGGTTGTAAAGAGGAAGTGACCTCACCGGCAGGAAGTACACATGTAGAATTTTATATGTTAAAATTAGGTCTGTTTAAGAGTGTGGAAAGTGTTTAAGAGCATAGGACGTGTTAATAAGAGAGTGGAAATGGTTTATAAAGCCTTAATAAATATATATATATATATATATATAAATAATAGAACAAATGTGACGGCACTATTTTGCGGATTTCACCTGTCGCAGGGAGGGCGCCGGAACGTAACCCCCACGATAGGTGGGGGATCACTGTACACCTGCTGATTCACACGGTTCTCGAATCAGCTAATCATGTTGTAGGAGCACCACGATGCACCAAAGCATGCAAATGCAGGTCATGAGCTTCAGCTAACATTCACACCATGCATGGGGAGGTTTCCGGTTTCAAGGTATACCACGGGTTGAAAAAGTCACAGTTTCAAAACCACTAAAACTTTCCGTCATACCGTTCCTGTGGGGTGAGCGGTTGTTCTTTTATGACTCATCAAAGAGAGAAAGTCCAGAAATTCCCCTTATGTCGCGCTACACGCTAGACGGATAACATGCCTAATTAACTAGCTAATATCAGCTAGGTTCCCCCCTAACGTTACTTCACCTAGTGGAGAAGGGCAGAGAAGCACTAGTTCTTTTACTTTAGTACTACAGGGTGGCCCAAAAAAATTTGCTCACACTTTAAATAGCAATAAATGTAGTGTTTATTGATATGGATACAAGTCTAATGATTTAAATGAAAGTTACATGGAATCAAAGAGAAGGTTAGTCTTCTCCCTCTAGTCTAGTCTACTCATTCCTGTGTGTTCGCATGCGTTCAAACTGATGACCCGATGAAGCTGATAACACGAACCAGTGGGTTCGAAATGATGTTACGAGTCATTTCATTTGGAATTGCGAGACAATCTTTGTGTTTAAATTTCCACTTACAACTCATCAACTCTTGCTGGTGAAGCGGCGTAAACCTTATCTTTGAGGTGTCCACATTGAAAAAAATTTCTTCAAAATTTGGTCATACATCTGTCATTATTTCGCGAGTTGCACCTCAGCAATAATAAGTACAGTGGACCCTCGGCTCACGAACGCGTTGGATGGCGAACAAATCGATGTACGAACTAAATTCCCGACCAGATTTTGGACCGATCAACGAACAAAGCCTCGACTGACATACAGGCAGCCAACCCACACTTTGTGGCACAAACAGTCAGTTCCAGTCAAGCACTCATGGTGTGAACGTGTTCAACATATTTTTTGTTGTGTTTCTCTGCATTTTTGCTCTATAAGCCTTCATTAAGAGTCCCAAGAAAGTAGAAATGGTAGTGAGAGTAAAAACGTTAGCGTATAACGGTTGAAATAAAGAAAGAAATAATCGCAAAACAGAACTGCCACTATATTCCAACGCCAGCAACTACGCATCCACCACAAAGGTAACGCACATTAAAATCATGAAATTTATTTCATTCAGTTTCATTTTTCTATAATTAAGTTTATTTAAATTTTATTCTATGTTTTATTGCCACACGTAAACCCATAGTACACTTTAAAAGTCTGAAACACATTAATTGTATTCACGTTAATTTCAATGGGAAAAATTGATTCACAGATCGCGAACAAATCGGGTTACGGACAGGGTCTCGGAACGTATTAAGTTTGTGAATCAAGGTCCCACTGTATATCAGTAACGGGCAGTCAAATAGTGAGGACATTTTTTTTTATTTTATGGGACATCCTGTATATAGGGTGACCATATTTTAGTCCTCGAAAATGAGGACACTGGAGGCAGGATGGCAGCATGGGGCAGACAGACACCCGCAAGCGGAATAGCGAATGTAGAAAGCGAAAGCTGAATCCCGGACAGTGTGAACTCCAGATCGTGTTGTGCTTGAAATTCCCAGGAGATCAGCAGTTTCTGAAACGCTCACACCAGCCCATCCGGCACCAACAACCATGCCACGGGTAAAATCACAGAGATCAGACTTTTTCTTCATTCTGACGTTTGATGTGAACATTAACTGAAGCTCTTGACCTGTATCTGCAAGATTTTTATCCATTGTGCTGCTGCCATATGATTGGCTGATCGGATAACTGCATACATGAGCGGGTGTACAGGCGTGTTCTTAATAAAGTGGACAGAGGTGAGTGTATATCCTGGGTACAGGTGAGTGTATATCCTGTTCCTGCCTGCTGCCTAACTACTTCAGGTCTGCGGGAGATCCGTTAGTTCAGAGCCCCTGTTCGACTTTCCGACATGCTCTCATCGCAGGATTTTTCACCTGGTTTTTGTTTGTGCCTTGACAGAAACCGGCAGCTACAAACCGAGAGAGAAGCTCAAGTGTTTCCCTGCAATGCAGATTTAGTTTTGCGCGACACGAATGAAGCGAAGCTGACAGTAAATGTCCTTTGTTGTGTTTAGATAAGCACAGCGATGCTGAATCATCAGTCAGATCCTGAAGCGTGAGCCCCGTGTACGGAGGCAATAAGGGAACTGTGCTGCAGATCATTCGTTAAATGTAACCGCTTAACTGAATCGAATAAACGTAACCGGTAATAAACGTCCCGATCCAGACGTCCACTCGAATCGATAGATTTGTGCCTGGGTGCCTATGTGTTTGTTCACGCGATTGAATGTTGCGCGGTTTCCTATTTGTCAGAGAAATCCCCAGGGAAATTACAGTTCGGCTGTATTTCCACGTAGCGTGCCACAATTCCTCAAGTATTCATTCATGATCTATAGCCTCTGTTGGCCCTGCTGCGATTGTAGTAGAGTGATGTTTTTCATCGTGACTGACTGACTGAATGAATTGGACCGTTTGGGGAGCGAAAAAAAAAAAAGTCCCTTATTTTAGTGCTTAGCTTAGTTTTTAGGCATCTAACTGGAGGCCATGGAGGGGCATGTTTCAGAGCACTTATCTACAAGAAATGTTATCTGATGGGAAGAAGAGAACATTTGTTGTTGTTTATGACATTTCCAAATATATTAGTTTATGTGCAATTTCTAAATGATTTGAAAAAAGAAATAAGCAAAGCAGGTGTCCTAACAGTACTACTTAGTTATACAGTGAACCCCCCCCTACATTCCATATCACGTTTAATATATATATTGAAGCTTTATAAACTATTTCCACTCTCTTATTAACCTTTTCCACTCATTTATAAAGACGTCCTATGCTCTTAAACACTTTCTCCACTCTTAAACATGCGTGATTTTAACAACATATAAAATTCTACATGTGTACTTACTGCCGGTGAGGTCACTTCCTGTTTACAGCCTGTTTACTAGCTCAAGTGGAAGTGGCGTACACCGCCACTGTGTATTCATCTGCTGATGAAATACAGTGCATACTGTTTTATTTTTCGATTTAAATGTTCTTTTAATGTTTGAATTAACATTTAAAAAAAATATCTATATTTTATATTTTATATTCCAGAATCCCGCGAAAGCCAAAAAATTCCGCGAATCAAAATGTGGAAAATCCACGATGCACTGAACCCGCGATAGGTGAACCGTGATATTACGGGGGTCACTGTATAATAAATGTGTATTAAGTAGTAGTATAAAAGGTAGTGCTGCAGTAGTAGTAGTATACAGTATCAGAAGCCGTTTGGGATTCATTTCAATTTGTGTGAATGATTTCATGATTAAATGGCAGTTTATTCCACCTCGAATTGCTAAATGTTGTTACATTTCTGCCGCGTTTGCCTGGACGAACATTCTTCTTCTTCATCCTGGCGTTAGTCCCACATCGTGTGAGGTATGCTGTCTTCACAAGCCACCTCGGCATTGTATCATCTGATGCGACCACGGAATACCCCAACCGACGTGTCGCTCCGTCTGTCGTTGGCGCACTGGGCAATTTGGAGTATCCAATCCACCTAATGTGCATGTCTTTGACCTGTGGGAGGAAACCAGAGGAAACCCACGCGGACACGGGGAGAAGGTGCAAACTCCACACAGAAAGGCACACAGGGCTCGAACCCCAGGACCTTCTTACTGTGAGGCGACAGTGCTGGACGAACATTACTCCGGGTAAATAAATACGATCCTATTGCGGTCCTTAAAGAACCTCGACTGCTTTGACAGTTGGTTGCAGTCGAGTTTCTTTCATCGTCACGTTGACCTACATCAGTGCACATCCCCACTGGGACTTCACGAAGCTTCTGCTCACGGACAGATACACACCCTCGCACACATACACGTACACCGCCATGCGCTTTTGAGTGAATGTGAGTGTTCTACTTAGCTGTGTGTTTAACAGTACAGTGCAAGGTGAGCGGAGCTGTCCTGCTGCAGAAAACGCCAGACAGTTCCTTTCCCATCAGTGTGTAAAGTGACTTGGTGGGTAATTCATTCAGCTGTTATAAACACCCTAAAAGGGCTTATTAGAGAGCAATTAAGGGTCTTTCACAGGCTCGCACCCTCTCTTAACTGCATGGCTGGTTTTGGATTTCCTCTCTGAAATGGCTGGTGGGTTTGAACCGTGTGGCGTGAGTGAGTCAGGGGGGATGAAATTCAACACCAGCCCACAGACATCCAGAGCAGGCCGGGCAGCAGGAGCGCTGGCTGTCTGCTCCATGTCCCCTGCTGATTGTACACCACTACCAACAACAAAGGATTCATAGCTGGATTCAAACAAATATGGTGCGCTTTTCCTTAACTTAATCCATGACCCCCGCTGAACTCAGTTCATTTCTGTGTGTGTGTGTGTGTGTGTGTGTGTGCGTGCACAGGAATGAGAGGCAGGAACAGTGCATGGGTTTGTATTTAGTCCTTTATGTGGACCAAGTGTCTGCTGTCCTGCAAAAAGCTTTCATACAAATACTATCCAGGTGTTATTTGGGAAAACCTAAAAAGCAAAAATGTTTCTTTTCGGGTCCACGGGTTATTTTTAGTCTTTGTTTAGGTGTAAGCGGTGCATTATTGCAGTACGTCAGAGGCTATCCTCCACGGGAGAGAGGGATTCCAAGAGGCAACACGTTACGACTTACAGCCAGCGTCCGAACTAAAGGTCACAACCACCAGTGCGCTGTCAACCCGCAGGAAAAGGTTTTAAGAACAGACCAGCAGTGGAGGAAGGGGGAAAGAGAGAACGTTCCAGACTGTATCCAAGGCGTAATTTACATGTGCAATGGGATAAATGGTGTGTGTAAATGCAGTGTGTGTTACAGGTGATTTATAAAGATGAGAATTATGTCACTTGCAACGTAGGCGAGGATTGCAATATGTAAATCAGGGTGGGTTTTTTTTTTTTTTTTTTTTTTTATGTATGTTGATTGTTCTGTTTTGATCTGTGATGGACACGCTCCTCGGTTTTAATCAGAAGTCATTCTCGGTGACATTCGCATCAGAAATCTGGTCTATGTGAACGGGCCATCATTTTGTTCACATCCTGCTCGTGTGTAAATTTACACACGAGGAGACGCATAAGTAACGTACACCTCAACTTACTGCACTTTGAGAGATGGATCGTACCACCAAGTTTAAATGGCTTATTTATTTACATGCGCAGCATTGAGCAGACACCATGTTCCTGTAGGTCAGGGACTGAAAGTAGCATTTAGAATAAAATATGGTGAAACTCAGTAATATTTTCATTGCTGGCACTGATTTAAAAAAAAAAAAAGAAAAAGAAAAAAGTAGCGTAATCCAAGAACCCATAAATTAAGATAAATTAAGCAAATCCTTTGATCATGACCAGAGACCTGCTCTGTACGATATTTCCAGAGGGCGAAAGTTGACCTGTAATTTGGATCCGTTTGTCACGACGTGCTCCGTAACACTTTGGACCCCTCACGTGATCCGAGACGCAGTCATATAAAAATAGCAGTACAGGTGTGCATGATCACCTGGGTACAGTGTAGATCCCCCCCTTCCATTTCCATGTTCCTGTTTGTTTTACCTCACCTAATTTAGGTGCTAAATAATTATTTATTGGTATAGAAGAGAGTCAAAATAACATCCATTCCTGCTTTTCCTTTAATCATTCAGGGGCATTTCTTGTTTCTAACCCTTTCCAGCACTAAATATGCGCAGCACTGTATGTAACTTTAAGCTGTCTTGGGAACAAGCTTTGTATGATTCACATACACATGTGAGAAGCTGTAACTTTTTACTAATCTTTTGTATAAATAAATAAATAAGAATAGTTTGATTAGGTGTACTGTTGCAAGTTTTTCTGTGTTCTAGTAAATCGCTGCCCGCGCAGAGAGGAAAAGATGAAGTAAGACGAGCTTGAAACATTACGGGTTCCCTGCTACTGTTACTGCTCGGCTCCGATTTAAAACCGGACGCTTTGTTTGATCCGAGCGATCGTTCGCTGTAGTGAGGGTGGCGCTGCGAATTTCGTTAAGGGACTCGGTTTTCTGCTTACTGAGAAGCCTGGAACGGTCTGGTGAATGTTTGACCCCAGTGAAACGCACCATCCCTGTACTACCGGAGTGAAGTTAATTCGGCTCTCCTGCCGTTTCTCCTCGGGTTTCTTGCTCTCGCAGTCATGCAAGGGGAAGTCGAGGTACCAGTTAGTTGTGTTTGCACAGTGAGACTGAAACATAATATAATCTAACTGACTCCAGCCTTCCTTCCCTTTACAATAACCTTTGGACATGGGCGAGGTTATCATTACAAGATTACCGTTGCCGTGCGACAGTTTCTAAGGAAACCCCCTTGCAGCGGTTCTTCAGTGGGGCAGTGGCATTGAAACTCACCTTTTTGTGACCCTGAAGACATGCGACCACCACGTTTCTTCCATTCTCCCTCTCCACAAACGTCCTCCGCACGTCTCTACCTCCTCTAGGGTCTTTATTCTGATGTCAGGGTTGTTTTGTTTGTTTGTCGGTCTTTTTAGAGCCTGTCGGGTGTGTTACAGTCTGGTAAATGTTCTGATCTCATCACAGTGATTCAGAGATCGCCGTGTTGAGCTGCAGAGTGCTGAATAAGACGTGCAGGGTGAGATCTAGACATGCTTAAATCCTACCAATTATCTGAGAAGAGTCGAATGTCAGCAACCAGTTAATGAGCGTGAGCTTACAGTTAGTCGCTTCTCATGACCACTCGTAGGGAGCTGTGGGAAACCATGTGTGTGCTCTGCATGTGGTAGAGGGCATTGTGTAATAACTCTCAGTATTGTGTGTGTGTGTGTGTGTGTGTGTGGTTGTGGGGGAAACATGCTGCACTTTGCATGCCTGTTCTTGCTTATTTATGAGCTTTCCTTATGGAAGATACATAAAAGTGAGTGACAGGATCCTTTTATACTTCAAGCCCAAGGCTCATCTGATATACGAGTGGATCAGTTAAAGGGGCTGGCCCAGCCCCTTTATGGTCCCATAATCCTCTGCACCGAGTACCAAGTCGCGGTTTTCGATGCCATCATTTGCAAAACTACCTGCTTCAGTCAGGTGACTTTCTCAGCCGTAGATCTTAAATTGTAACGAGTTTGATGATATTTTTCCAAGGTATTTATATTTGAAATTCTTTCAGCAAATTCGTTCTGCTTTTGTATGTTTCTTCTGTATATACAGAGCGGCCCAACAACAACGAAAAGTATATACGTCAGTGTGTAAAATATCTGCATGAAAGCTGTATTATTATATAGACGTCTCTCTCCTCTCTACACACTGATGCCGTAATTCAATTTAGATTTAAAAAATGGGCTTAGATAACCACTGTGGAAGCATGTGTGCGTTTTATTGAGCCCCTCTGTAATGGCCCTGACCCGGCCTCTGGTGTCTCGCGGGCAGCCACGGAGGAAAGAAAAGATAAGGCTTATTGTATCCAAAGCTTCCAGGTTTGATCTGCGAGTGAGGAAAAGTTCGAGATGGGCTTTGTAGGGATCAGGAACTGTGAGTTTGCAGAGGTTTTGAGGCACGGAGAGCTAGCGGGGTAGCAGTCGTGTTTTTAAACCAAAAAAAACCCCCACATTCTGGGATTGTGGAAAGCCTTGTTTGACGCTGGTTAAAATTAAGGTGACTGACCGGTACAGATGTACAGATGAGTGGAAATCACAATGATAGCTAGAAGTGGGATAAATACAGTAAGAGTAAATGTTAATTTAGTCAATAAATGTGACCCGTGCTGACAAAATGAGTCGGAATGAGGAAAGTTTCAAAACTGAGTTATTGTTACTTTCACAATGGTTTGTTGAAATCGGACAAAAAATGACCGTCTAGCAACTAGTCATTCTTGTTTACATCTAATGTGGTTTGGAAGCTCGCTTTCCGTTGGTTCATAAAAGCGTCATCGGGAATTCCATGTGTATTATCAGTAAGTAGAGGAACTACGTTTCACAACCATACCAAACATGGGTCGGGGGATACCCCTGTCTCGCTGTGAGCGAGTGGTGAAAAACACAGATTTATCATGGACTATTACAACAAAGGACTAATTAATGAAGACATATGAATGAACATAATGAACAAAACCTTAAAATAAAAGTAGTTTGGATGTTTTCTTGCTGTTTTATCATGGGGATCAATAAATGAGAGCTTTATGGACTCATTTTTGAGAAAATCTCAATTTCAACCGAAACCATGTTTTGCCTCTTAGCTCACAATTAACCTGTGTGCATTCCGACCCATTTTGCCAGCACGGGTAATATGTCAGTAAAGGTTTTTTTCTTAGTAATTTAGACAATAAAAGTTTTTTTTTTGTTTTTTATTTTTTCCTTCTGTGACCATATTTCTTTTAGAGCATGAAGTAAAATCCTGTACCTTGGCTCCAGGATCTTCAACACAAAGCCGAAGGGACACAAGTCTTTTATGCTGAAACTTGCGACTGACCTGTTAATTTTAGCTCCGCGCTTCCAGATTACGTCCAATCTTTGCCACTTGCTCGAGGGTTTTGTGTAGCAGGGACAACAGATGACCATTTGTCCTCCAGCCGGGGATGGAAAGGCGACGTGATTTGTTGCATTTCTGCAATACTTCATCCTGATATGACACAGCTCGCACCCAGCACGCCTCTCGTTCAGTTCCTTTTGTCCTGCTAATTAAAAAAAAATCTGCAAATCTGTCCACACAATTGCTTTATAAGCAGAGTTTGTCACCTTCAGACCTGCTAACTAGCTTAGCTTATTTATATCAAACACATGGCACACTTGGTAGCCTAAAGCACAAACCTGTTCCCGAAGCCCAAGTTACATTTTGCTCAGGAAAGATGGTTTATTTTTCTGACATGTTATTGAATGTATTGTGGCATGGGCGGCACAGTGCTGTGGTGGTTAGCACTGTCCCCTCACAACAAGAAGGTCCTGGGTTTGATCCCTGGGGTCGACCTGATCGCCTTTCTGTGTGGAGTTTACATGTTCTCCCTGTGTTCGCGCGAGTCAGCTGGGATTGGCTCCAGCTTCCCCCCGCGACCCTGAACAGGATTAAGTGGCAGAAGAAGTGGCGAGTATTGTGGTGTTTCATCGAAAATATGCCTTTAAGAATCCAATTATGGAGATCCGTGCGTCAGTGCAGAGAGGAGAAGAGAGAGAATCGAGGGTCATGAACTTTTTTTTTTTTTTTTTTTTTTTTAAACATTAAATTGAAAAGCTCTTTGCGTGATCAACTATTTTGAAGAACCACCATCAACACGCTCCATGGTGGTGAGGGGCAGTGGTAACTCCAAAAATGCGAATATGTTGAGTATGTGAATTCAGTTCCTTAGTAAGGGAAAGTCATTGATTAACTCTTGAGTAACTGTTGTGGCATTGCTGGGATTTAAACCACCAATGACCCCACAGAGCAAAAAACAAAACAAAAAAAACCCCAAAAGAACGAGAGGTTTTGAGAGTTTGTATTGTATGCTTTTTTGTTTTTTGTTTTTTAAATCTGTGCATACCTATATTCACAAGTGGCTTGTCTTTTGCATTGCTTTCACTAGGAAACTTGCTGTCACGTGAATAGCCGTCGTGGCCTTCCAAAATCAGAAAACAACAGAAGAGCCTGAAGCAGTGAGAGGTAAATAAGACTCCTTTAGATAAATTCCCCAGATATCAATAAGCAACCTGTACTTTAAGTAAATAATACACACCCGGCCCCCAGCTTAACCGAAACAGCGTTACGTGACAAGGTTTTCATATCGATCAGATGTTATTACAGACCCCCATACCAGTGTTATATCCTTTCGTTAGCATGTGAAGGACACCATATGCTGATGAAGCTGCTGGACAGGTGCCATGCCGGTTTTGCACTCCCGGGGTGTTTTAGCACGTCCGCCTCGTGTTTATTAAGACAGCTTTCATCCTGTCCTCGCTTAGGGCCTTAGTGCGGCTGGTTGCGTGTCACACAACAAGGATTAAGATACACTATAAGGTTTTATTTTTCCCCGAAATATTCAAACATCGCATCTTTTTAATGCTTGAAAAGCAGTACAGCGCTACAGCTCGTTTCAGTGGGCGAGTAAATACCGCTGAGTTCGCCGCGGCTCTGAATGAAAACCTTACCTCAGATGGTAATTATAGAACAGAGGCTAGACATGAAGGGATTGATCTCTGTGCATCTCTGCGTATTGGGAGCGGTAAAAATGCTAAGAACCCGAGGGCTGATGGACTGGCGAGGACTCTTGCGTTTCGTCTGTGTGAGTGGCCTGACTGAACCTGCTGTGCTGAGATCAGAGACTTGGGCAGTTGCCAGTGCTGTGTGCTTATGCTAAGCGAGCCAGTGCTTCACAGCCACACGTAAAAAATCTACACACTCTATTGTGTTTCCTTGGCACCCTTTGGTATACCTTCAATGGCAATGAGACTTGACCGGAGATGAAAGTGGTTACTGAACTGGCTGCAGGGCTTGATGATTACTGCTTTGCCCTGAGCCTCCACCTTTACGCCAGCACTCTCTGCCTCACTCTCATTTCTACCACGCTGAAGCCCAAACCTCTATGATGACTGCTGTAACACGGCCATTATTTGCACAGGAAGTGATATGCTCCCTGACCCCTCTATTTCCTGCACAAGCATGTGTTTGTCTATTTGGTCAAATGTCACATTCCATGTGGATTTGGCAGCTAACGCACATATTGTTCCAGTGCGAGTTCCCTGCTTTCACTCCCTCTGCCTTTCCTGTTCATCTTCCCAACTGATTTGGCCACATAACCACATATTCTTTATGTGACGGAAAATCATTGTAGAATAGAATCCTGGGTGAGTTTTATAGCAGGATTTACACCGTGACCAAACGTCCGTGGACACCTGACCATCACCTGTATGTGGTCCTTCGCTAAACCGTTGCCACAAAGTTAGAAGCACACATTTGTCTATAGTGCCTTTGTATGCTGTAGAATTACAGTTTGCCTTCACTGGTGCTAAGAGACCCAAACATGTTCCAGCATGACAATTCCTCCGTGTGTACTTCTAAGTCTGTGAAGACCTGGTTTGAATGGAAGTGCCCTGATCTGAACCCCTTTGAACACTTTTAGGATGAATTGGGATGCATACTGTGCCCTAGACCTTCTCACCCGACATCAGTGCCTGATCTGACTAATGCTCTTGTGGCTGAATAAACAAATCCCCCAGCCACGCTTGTAGTGGCCAGAAGCCTTCTCTGAAAAATGGAGGTTATTAGAGCAACAGAGAAGGACGACATCCGGAATGGGATGTTCTGAAGGCACGTATGGGTGTGATGGTCAGGTGTCCACATACTTTTGGCCACGTAGTGTAGCTGTTGCAACGATTGTGAGCATCTTGGAGGCCACATGCACTCACTCCGAGTAGACTCCTCTGAGTGGAACAGTAATGACTGAGCTGGGGATCTGACTAACACACTTACATCCTTCCCCATATTGGTCAGAGCAAACCTGTGAGCAGTCACATATTGAGTTTTCTTCGATTGGCTTCGATTTCTTATTATGCAGTAGAGAAGAAGCTCGGAAAGCTGCTTTGTGTAGCTGGGGGGGGGGGGGTCGTAATGCTGTCTCATTTCATTTCTGGGTAATTCAAGTCCCATCAGTGCAATTTACATAAAAAGTATAGGAGAATAGAGCAAACAAAGAAGGTATGGGTAACAAAAGAGAGTCATTAAGGTGTCCCTTTCCAGGGCTCATAAATTCCACTTATTCTCCCTTTCAGCTCTCACCGTGCTGCCATTGCTTCATAATGACATCATGTGCCAGAAGATGGAGATGGAAAACAAGATTTTGAACGCAGGCCAGAAAACCTTGCGTGCTGGGGGGGTGGGGGCGTTTGGGGGGGGGGGGGGGACAA
>JAQLOM010000034.1:8745802-8757084 GCA_030068315.1 Chrysichthys thysi
GGTGACCTGCCCAGGGTGTATCCCACCTCTCACCCGATGTCAGCTGGGATTGGTGCCAGCTTCCCCCCGCGACCCTGAACAGGATTAAGATGAAGAAGACGAAAAAGACTTGGTAAATTATAACATATTATTTGTGTAATTGCAGCAGCTAATAAATGGGGGAACAGAGAGTACGTATAGTTGAAATACTAAATACTAGTGGAGATTTTTTTCTTAGTATTGAAGCTGTAGTTTTTCTGGATTCAGTGAAATACAGAAATGTTAGTTGGGTCCCTGTTTTTTATTTTATTATATTTTATTTTTTTGGAGGCCCACTCTTCCAGTCCGAATGGTCCAGCTGGAACTGGAACTGAAAATTTGCTTTTATTTTGTTGTGTGAGACTTTGACTTTGTGTGCCACATAGTGTTCACGCACATACAAAGGATCAGTATCAGGTATCATGAAATACTGCAACGTCGACTTTCAAATGTGGAAAACACACGCACGCACGCACGCACGCACACACGTACACGCACACACGCACACACACACACACACACTTTTTTCTTTTTGGATTATTTCTTTTGGTTTTGCAGTTTTTCCCCCCTCAGGCAGCTGGGCAAGTTTCCACTGGGAGTGTTTGCACAGTCGTTCCTCTCCCCCTCTTTTTCCCTCCAGTGCATCCGGACCCTCAGCAGTAAACGAGTACAGACGGAGAAAAGCAAAGAAGTCCATGATGATGTACGCAAAACTTTACCTGTGGCTCTTTACTTTCCTGGCAGTAATAACTCTACAGGCTCTCTCAGGTAAATGCTTCCTTTCACAGACTTTCCTCTCTGCTCATTAGCTGGTAGAAAAAAAAATGCAATTTACCTGCATCTGTATTCAGCCAAACTCAATCTGAGGCACAGATATTCTGCTCTTTGTACCCAGTTGCAAGACATGAATGAACAATGAAATGCACATTTGGCCCAAACTTTTAGGAAAAATGCTTTACAGAGGGCTCTTTGTTCAATAACTCTCCCTTTCTACACTGAATCAGTTTTGATTTTGGCTCTGGGATTGTGAAAATGTGCTTTTTGATATCAGCAGATTTCAATGATATTTTAAAAAAAACAAAAAACTGCCATTTTAACTGGTATGAACAGTGATGAAATGATGTCACATTTATAATCTGAACAATATAAACAGGGTCTAGTGTACTCAAGAAATTCATCTGCAGTTCATTCTTCATTCAGAGATGTTTCTGGTACACCAAATTGCTGTCGTCGGCAATATAATCTATTAACTGTATCAACCTTTTTCCCCTTTATTTATTTATTTTTTTTTAAGTTTCATATTTCCAATTCAACTAGACAACCAACTCTTTAGCCCACAGGAATTTACACAAAATGTAACATTCCCATTTGGCGCTCAAAACAATTTTACATGATCAAAAACAAACTGCTAGAGTAATAACCGTGGAAGTACAAGAATGAGCAACAATGATCATTTTTCTTAATGCTGTAGCATACAACGAGTTCTCATGCAAATGTCCATCTTATCGTGAAAAAAAAATTCATTCGTGGCCACAATAATCCCTTATAATTTGCCTGGGTAGGTCTACATTTCACTTTTAAAGTAACTGCATATTTTTTTTTCACCAGAGAAAACTGTATGATTTATACAACTGATATGAGCAGTATCCCCAAACAGAGCAGCACGGTTCACAGAGCTGAGCTTCGTTATTTCATCACAGAGAACGGCAGAGCTGGTTACTGCAGACCTTTGTTTCATGCCAACAATAAGAATGAGGAGTGTTTCATTTCATGCTTCATTTCTTAAATTCAGCTTCTGTCATTTCATCCAACAATCAATGAATTAATCGGCCCAAACAATGTACCATTCCCATGTGTAATTACGTCTATTCTAGATATATTTTTAAGAAGTAAACACTCCATCCCCTCCCAAAGCCAACCCCATCCCCATCCCATAAAGACATGTTCCAGCCAACATTTTCTTGGCGTACACTTGGGAACTTTGAGCAAAGCTTCCTGGGTGCCTTTGAAGTTTTTCCATTAATGCATTCTCAGAGGCTCGAGACATTGGCAACCCATGCAGCCGACAGCTTGCTAAGTGCTTATCGTTACATCTGGGTCTTTATCCTCCTGCTGCCGACTACACCCCAATTATAACGCAAACATAAACGAAACAGCATCTCTGACAGGATGTTACTCTTAAAACCCTCTTCCATATCTCACTTAATGCTCATGCCCTGGTGCCTGGAGGCGTGTTGAGCTGCCGGTTATCCTTCTGTGCTCTGTGCTGAATCGCTAATACGTTTTTGTGCTTTTCCAAGTCCTGCATATTTTTCCTTTGAAGTCATCTGCATATCCTGTGTAAAGAGCAGGCAGTCTAGTATATACTGTAAGTAAGTTCCTTACTGAAAGTCATGAAGACAAATAGTTTCTACACCTGGGTGACTGGGCGTCCAGGAGGAATCCAGTGTGGTGTCAGTTGTGTGATATTTTCCATGCGTAATTTCACTGTTAACCCCAGTGCGCGGAGATATCTTATCTAGGGTATCCCTAAATAATAAGTAACTACAGTCACAGGATGGTACACTAATGGTATGAATATGAAATGAAGTGCAGTATGGTAGTGGGGATAGATTGCATGCTGATGGGTGTTATCCCAGGAGGCTTGCAAGAAAGTACTGTTTTGGAGGTAAGTAGAGTTTGCCTTGGTGCTGCAGGAGCATTTTCCAAAAGGGTAACAGAACATGTTTTGTTTAAAGATTAGTGTGTACCTTAATCAGGAAGTGATCAAGTTCTGGGCAAATGATATTACATTATAACAGTCACAAATCTACTGGGCAAAAGGCATGAGCATGTGTAGGCTTGGGGTAAATTCCATTAGCTTTTTCACAGAATGTGCATTGGGTGTGGAAAAATGAGTTCCTGCTTCTGCGCATTTCTCTCGCTTCCTACTTAAACCATGAAACTTCATCCTGAAAATATGAATTCGCTATTCAAATTCATTATTTAACACATTAAATCTAACATAAATATAGTTTAAGGACTCCGAAACAAGGTTTGGATTTTCAACGTGTCACTTTCACCTCAAAATGTTTTGTTTTTGTTGATGCCAAGATCTTGTTTTATAGCAAATGCTTGGAATGAAATCTAAAGCATTTTTGTAAAAAAAAAAAAAAAAAAAAAAAAAAAAAAAGGCAAAGCATAAATGCAGATAGTACGTTTATGATGTGCAGAACCTTTTCTTTTGCATGCTATATCGCAGAAAGCCTGGGAACGGGAAAAGGGGATTATGGGATTATGGAGTGGATAATGTATGTTTATCAGAAATATATGGGTGAAATATGTATAGGGAAATCTGTTATGTAATGTGTAATAAAAATGTTGCAAATGTTTTGGCGCTGGTTCAGGTCTTTTTTTTTTTTTTTTGAGATTGCTGAAAATTTGCTGAAATCTGTCAGCCCTGATTAAAATGACCTTCCAACCTTCGAACAGTTGAATAAAGGTGCATCTAAAACCATTTAAAACATGTTGCTAGTCTGTATGCTTTTCAACTTTATTTTGCCTGAGCCTAGGCCATTATTAACATTGTCCTGCTTCACCAAAATCTACACTTATGAGCCACTACTGGTTCAGTAATAATAAATAGGGGGGAATCTGAACAGGCTTTCTGAAGGGGAAAAAAGGAAAAAAGACACCTTGTTTCTGTGTATTTTAGAAAATCGCCGTCACTGTTATAAAAATAATGTGAGGCCAAGACGAATGTGAGATGACTATTCGAGTCAGTACACTGCTGTTGTGAAATGTCCTATTGTTCAGGCGTTTTGTGGGGCACCTGTAAACAATCACTGCTAAACACCTCCATATGCCAGTAGCTGTGCTTTCAGTGCTGAGGAATGTGCAGAGTTTGCACTTTACACAAATCAGTGCTCATGAATGGTGGAATAATTCAGTCCAGACTGTAAAGTAACCTTCTAGCAACTTGTTTTCCTCCTCTGCTGAAGATGTTAAACTAATCATACATACTTCTTAAATGTTTCCAGATGTATCCAGCCAGAGGACGCTGCACAAACTTCTGAAGAAGAGAGAAGGTATGTGAATATCCAGCCTCACCCAATTAACTTTGCTCACTTTTTACACCATTTCCTTAACACTTTCATCAGATAAATAGGTCTAGGCCTTTGCATGGGTGTAACCTGGACACTTGGTCCATTTCCATGCTTGCCCTGAACTCGGTTTCTCTCTAGTGGAGGGTGAGGTGAAGGCAGCGGCAGCTGTGGCGGTTCCTCCGTCTAAAGCCAAGCAGTTCCTGACTTCTCTCAGAAGACCTAAGAGGAACATCTGGGACCGCACCCGTCCTGATGTGCAGCAGTGGATCCAGCAGTTCATGTACCTGGGGTACGACGAGGCGGTGAGTTGAAGGTCTTAAGAGCACTAGGAGTCCATGAAGAGGTTCATGATGTCGGTCAACATCAAGGGCATTTATTTAAGTAAGCAGGACATTAATGGAGGTTACACAAATAAACTCAGATGGCCTAATCAGCTGCATTCTGTTGTGTGCGCTTTATGTGCTATAGAGTAACTAAAATAGTAACCATTTAGAAATGTCAGTCAATATTTTAGGGGGGGTGGGGGGGGGCTTAAACCTTAAAAAAAAAAAAAACAATTGTGCAATCAGAACTCATAAGTTTGTGTAGTTTTAATATCCCTTCATCTCGTGAACCATGTGTATTTTGTGGTTATTGAGAAGGTTCCTGGTTGTCAAATATAGGTTGGAATGATGTGCACGTTTTACGATGCACTTCCTATAGCTCAAGTGGTTTGCGCAAATGGATTTTTTAAATTATTTTTCTTTCGTTCCTCCTAAGTGGCAATCAATACCCACCTCTATCCTTTCAGCTACCAATCAAGGTGGGTGAATTCATACTGAGACACCTGCAGCTGTCGCAATGTCTTTTTAAACTCTCTCACGTTTAAGTGACGTCAGCAGCTGGATGCCCTTCAGAAACATTCAACGCATGAGGGTGACATTCTCTTTCCATTTCAGAGACTAGAGGCCGACCTGGCTTACTGGATGGACCACGTGCGCTCCACAGATCAAGGACGGCAGCATCACTACGACGAGAACTCTCCCATGGGTCCTCGACACGCCGCTTCTTACAGACATGGCGCGAATGTCAACTATGACTACTATTAGTTTTTCTTTCTCCTCAGGAATGACCTCATGCAGTCATGTATGCAGTTACTTGCATGAACAGAGCCTCTTATGATAAAGTAATTTCTCCACACTGATGAATCGTTATAGATCTGATCTTTAGGATGGATGTTGTGCCTGATATTCCCTGGGTGGAACGTTGAGCTGCAATAATATCATAGCAGAATACGAAACACTCGAGCTACAACCTATACTACATTACAGAATGAACGAATCCTTCCAGGCAGGTACATTTTAAATCATGTAGGTTACACTACATAATATTTCTCATTGCACGAATAGCTGAACAGATGACTTTCGTACATCCTTGGCCCACTCCCATGCTGATATGAGCTCAGGGCAATTCAATCAGTAACATAACAGATTATTTCAGTCATCTGTTATCAAGCAATATAGTCAATAATCTTACTGATTCACCTGGACATCTATTAATAGCTTCAGCTTCCGTGACACCATCATCATGAGCCTTCATTATCGAAAGCATGCTAGGATACAAAACACATAATGGAACCTGTAGATAAGCACACCATTTTTATGAAACGTTTCTTTTTTTTATGCTGAGCGTAATCTACATGATGACGAGCAAAGCATACCGAAAAGAAAAAAAAAAAAACCCCCAAGTAAATAAAACTAGCTCTTGCTCATATGCCTGAAGTCAAAACTGCACTTAATTTACAGTGTAATGCTTTTATATGTATCTTTTGTTATATATGTTGTTCTGTGTGCATGCATTTCTGTCCAATGACCATTCAGTAGTAGGGTGATGTTATATATACACAGCAATAAAAAAAAAAACAACAAAAAAAGAAACCCCACAAATAAACCTGCATATCAGCCTTATGATCTTATGATCATATTCCATCATCATTTTTCGTCACCATTCACCAAACACAAATGAATGAAGGTGAGATTTAAAAAGCGGTATAAAGAACAGTGTAAATATTTTATTAAAATAGTCTTTTTTCACCTGAAATCAGAAAAAGCACAAGAGTTTCTCTTTGAAGTGTAACAATGGCAACAGTAGACTTGGCTCAAAGTTACATTTAAAAAAAAAAATGCAGAAACACATAGCTTCACGTTTTCTCTTTTCTTCAGAATAGTGCTGAATGTCCCACTGCAGCACTTTCGAGATAAATAAAGTGGATGTCACTATTCTCAACATTGAAACAAAGACATTAGGTTTTTAAAAAAAAAAAAAAAAAAGATCACATCAAACAACTGCATGGCATAAACGCACAAAGCACAAAGAGGAGTTTTTCAACATTTTCTTAAATAATAGGCAATTAACGAAATCCAAAGTGCAAGACGTGGTATTTAGCGTCTGGTCTCGGTCTCTCTCTCTTTCTTTTTGTCTGAGGCACACGTTTCAAAAGCAAGCACAAAAGAGGCCGTTCTCGATAGAGCTGCTTTTCCAAAAAAAAAAAAAAAAAAAAAAAAAAAAAAAAAAAAAACTGAGGAAAATAAAGAATACCGAATCACCCGGTGTAAGAGGGAAAATACCTCAGTGTAAAATGGCTGCTAGAGGCCACGCGAGCCCTGTCCCAGTATTCCTGAGAGAAAGCCTGCTCTCTAGTTGTGTCTTGGTCTCCCTTTCTTCATACGGGCAGCCTTGGGTTTGGGAATATACTGATTATTGGCTTGATGTTCCAGCTCCTTGCTGAAATACTGAATAGTTTTGTTCAGTCCCTCTTCCAGTGGCACCTACAGATAAAAAAAAAATACAAATAAAAATATCGGAAACAGATAAGGCAGTATTGGGAATTAAATTCCAGCTTTATGGGCTTTAGGGACAGCAAACAGCAAATCTCATTTTGCTCCCCTGACTCTCTGTAGAAAAATTTTTTGAAAATTGCTTATCACTCTCTCCATGTTGTTACCATAGTAACAGCAATGATAACCACAGCACATGACCAACAAGGTCTGTGCAGGTATATTAAACCTACATACTATATATACAGTGATCCCTCGCCATATCACGCCTCGAATTTTGCGCCTTCACTCTACTGCGGGTTTTTATTTAAATTGGTCTAGTTATATATTGCGGCTTTTCCGCTGGTTCGCGGGCTTTTTCTGGTAGAGTACATGCTTCCTAATTGGCTACCCAATCAGAGCACGCGGCTAATCAGTGTCTCCTGGGTGCTGACTAACTAAGCGAAGAGCATCATTCCGGTTTGTGTTAGCCAGCACCTCACGTCTCGCTCATTCAGCATCAACATCAGAACGATCAGAAGATATGTAATATTGGATCATTTTCACCAATTAATAAACGACCAAGTGAATTTTTTTGTCTCATTTATTTAACTGGATTCTCTTTATCTACTTTGAGGACTTGTGTGAAAATGTGATGATGTTTCAGGTCATATTTAAGCAGAAAAGTAGACAAAAAGGGTTCACAAACTTTCAAGCACCAGTGTACATACACAAACACACACAAGGGTTAACTTGGAAACGATTGGCCATGTGCTGACATCAAAGCAGGGTTACACATCAATCTTTGTGCTGCAGCATTTGGTTAAAATCTCTGCAGGGTGTCCAAAAAGTCAGGAACCAATGAGAGTAAAATTACATGCAAATACTTAACTTTGTATTCATTATTTACCATATATGCTCTACATGCTCTACACCCTTACGTTCTACACATCTCCTCAGATTTTTTTTCCTGTTACCATGCAGTGCTCCAATCAGGGAGTGTAAAACTAGTATTTTGTACAGCGTGGAAAGGCTCAGATGATGGAAACAGTATTTTGCACACAATATCACAAGGCTATCATAGACCTTTTAAATTTAAGTTTAAATTCAAGACCAAAAAAAAAAAAAAGAAAGGAAAGGTGAACAAGGTGTCGGTGCATGTTTTGGCTATTAAGAGTGTGGTGTAGTGCTCACCACAGGCTCCCAGCCGAGCAGCATTTTTGCCTTGCGGATGTCTGGCCGCCGTCTCTGAGGGTCATCCTGTGCTTCTGGAAGGAACTGAATATGACTGCGGCTCACTGGATACACACACACACACACACACACACACACACACACACACACACACACACACACACACAGGCGAGGATTTAAGAATCATAGTCAGAACAAATGATATTTATGAAGTCAAACACGCTTCTGTAGGAAGCAAGAAAAGCACATGTATGAGTATGTGATCCTAGCTGGGGTTTTTTTCTTTTTCTGGTTTAGTACTCACCAACCAGGCTTTTAATCATCTGAGCAAATTCCAATATGGTATGTTCCTCAGGGTTTCCCTAAAAGCAGTGCAAACATGAAGAAATGAAAGGTGAGATTGACATCCATGTGAATTATCCTCTGCTTCCTGTGCCCAGTGTCGAGTGCAGAGAAACACGGACAAATATAAAACACTCTGAAATGTCAGACAGCGGGTTTTATCATCAGTGTTGCATTGCATCATTAAGGAATGAATTATTTAATTACAGACTGTCGGGATTTACAGTTTATTATATTTGTTTAAAAAAAGTATAAAGTTGAATAAAAATATTCAATATAACAAAGCTGATTAGTTTCTTTTTTTGCCAGAAATATAACAAAAATAATTTTATTACTGAAGAGATACACCATTAATGAAATAATTACTTAATATTTAAGTATATATTTAACTACTTGGACAAATGACCTCATATCTGAAGAACAGCGTTCAAAATTTACTGAATATAATATAATGCAAGTTTACATAGAGTCATCATGGACAAGAATGTCATGACTTCTCGATTTTCAATTATTTCTTTTTAACTGGGGAAGAATGATTGTACAACAAACATCCTCAAAAAACAAACAAACAAGAGTTTGGGACACATTTTAAGTTATTTTGGGTTTCTGAAATCAACACAGGGATATAATTATACAAAACAGGGTCAAAAATTATACATACACCAAAAGGTAATTATTAATTCAGTGGGGCAGAAAGTTCTTTTAACATGTCATAAGCCTCTTAACTTCCTGTTACTGATCATGACTGACTGCAACTGGTAGCTTCTCTGTGCACAACCCTCAGCTCAGATGAACCAGGTTCAGATGGTCAGGAACAACCCAGGAACCATCAAGGCACAGGCCTGCAGTGAACTGGAAGCTGCTGGAACACTGTCTACACTCAAGCTAATATTTTATATTGCCATGGACTGAGAGGTTGTCTGTCAGAAAGAAGCCCCTGCTCCACAATGTCCTTAGGAACACTATACCACCTGTTAAGCATGGTGGTGGTAGCATCATGCTGTGGGGCTGTTTTGCTGCATTGCATTACACAAAGTGGATGGAATAATCAAGAACCTCAGAATTCTTCAGCATAACCTCAAACTATCAGCTAAACCATTAACATCTGGACACAATGCTATGTTTCAACACGACAATCACCCCAAGCACACATCTAAGCTGATTGTGGCATGGATAAAGCAGGCTTACATTAAGATAAATAATAATAATAATAATAATAATAATAATAATAATAATAATAATAAAAGTCCTGTCCTCAACTCTATGGAAAATATACTGTGCTTAAAATTCAGGTCTGTGCCAGGAAACACACAAATTTAATCAAACTCTTCCAATTATGCCAAGAAAAGTGGTTAAATATCCAACCAGAAGTCTGCCAGAAGCTTGTTGATGGCTACCAAAAGTGTCTGGGCAAGCAGAAACTTGCTAAGGGACATTTAAACAAATATTATGTGCACTGTATGTCTATTTCTATTCCTGTGTTGGGGGAAAAACCCCCAAAATGTAAATTTGTGCACCAACTTCTTTTTTTTTATTTTTTTTTTATTAAAGATGTATGTTGAACAATTATTCTTCCCCAGAGAAAGAATACGAGTTTAAAGAAATCTTTATTTTTACTGAAAGCCCAAAATCTCACAATGGCTACATGATCACTGCATGTAAACTTCTGACTGCAACTGCCATGAGGTGAGATCATAAATTAATCAGTTAAATAAGATGGATCTGTCATCAATCAGCTAGTCAGTCAGTCAATTAATCAAACAACCTATTAATGACTAAAATCCTCACCAAGTTAACAGGACTGCTGACATTACTGTTCATCAAGGCCACAAGACCATTCACGAGATCACTGAAAGACAGGAGAACGGGTAAACATGTCACAATGCAATACAGTGCATTGCAGAAAAAAAATGAACAGAACGTGTAATTTAGTGACTGTACATGAAAAACACCTGATGCTAAGAATTTTATTTCCACAGCAACATTATCAAACAAGCATATTAAATAATTGGGATTTACTAGTTGTGATGTAACGTTAACTACATTGTTATTACCCAACTCAAGGACACTTGAAACATTTCTTTAGCTGGTTAGCCACACCCATCTCACAACAACACACAAGTTTCAAGTGTCTAGTTCTCATTGTTAGTAAGCCTGCACTAATACACTAATACTACTAAAAACAGCCACTTTACAGTGGTACCCCGCTTAAAGAACGTTCTGCATTATCTCATTTATACAACTGAACAGTTGAGGGTTAAGCTTGAAGGTGCTTGGATTTGAACTCCCGACCTTCCAATCAGTAGCGCAGCGTCTTAACCTCCTGAGCCACCCCTGCCCTACACAGTGAACCAATCATATGGCAGCAGCGTGATGCTTAAAATCATGCAGATACAGGACAAGAACTTTAGTTACTGTTCACATTATACATCAGAAAAGGAAAAAATTGTGTGATCTCAATGACTGACATGCTTGTTGGGAGTCAGATGGGCTGGACTGAGTATTCCATAAACTGCTGAACATTAACTGAAGCGATTAACCTGTATCTTCATGAGCTTTACACTGCGGACAGATGAGTGGCTGTCTGGCTGACTAGAATGAATGAATGAACTGCATGAATGAGCAGGGTTACAAGTGCTCCCATGACAGTAGCTGCTAAGTATGGATGTACAAATACAGCTTATAACACATATGTAGATATGCAGTTTGTCAGTGCATGTAAGCTGTGTTTTAGCAATAGTCAACGAACCATAGTGGATTTGGAGGACTCAGAGTGCATGCACACACACACACACACACACACACACACACACACACACACACACACACACACACACACACACACACA
>JAQLOM010000034.1:8773854-8788462 GCA_030068315.1 Chrysichthys thysi
AACAATTGGTGAAAAAATCAGCTACATCTGTGATCATGTGGTGGAACCCACTGGTTGATTTGAGATGGAATCACCCAAGTGTGAACATGATCTTACCTGGGAGTTGATGATGCGAATGGTGGTCTTATTCCCAACGTCTCTTTCATATCCTTTGGTAGGCGCAGAATTAAACCTCAGAACTGCATCATGGGAATCTAGAAGAGCAAAATCAACATTATAATCCCTTATTTTTCTACAATCAAGTGTTTCATACTGTGTTAAGTGTTATGTACAGTTTTACATTGTGTTATATGCAGGGTTGCACTCATAAGTTTATACATCAAGTATTTTTTCAGAAATTGATCATTTTCATTCATTCATCTTCTGCCGCTTAATCCTGTACAGGGTCGTGGGGGGAAGCCAATCCCAGCTAACATCGGGTGAGAGGCAGGACATACCCTGGGTGGGTCGCCAATCCACCGCAGGGTGACACAAAGAGACAGACAACCATTCACACCTACAGCCAATTTAGAGCAGCCAATTAGCCTAATCCCCACTGTGCATGTCTTTGGACTGTGGGAGGAAACTGCAGTACCCAGAGGAAACCCACGTGAACTCAGGGAGAACATGCAAACTTCACATAGAAAGGCACCCGTGCTGAACCCGCGGCTCGAACCCAGGACCTTCTCGCTGTGAGGCGACAGTGCTAACCACTCAGCCACCGAGCTGCCCGAAATTGATAATTGATAATTTGATAATCCAATTTCTCTTCAGATACGTATAAAGGTAAAGAACATTGCCAATATTTGCATAAAGGCTCGCAGTCATGACTTGCTTTTACTAATAAATAAACTTTGCAATTTTCTGGGATTATTTTGCCACTCAAGTAGCATATTGTGGATGAATGGAAAATTTGAATCCAACAGGAATCCAGCTTTCTAACAGGAGATGAGATGAACATCAGTGTCAGACACTAGCGAATGTGGGAGCAAATCGTTTTAATACATACTGTGACAAATAGTTGAGCTTTGTAAAAACGTAACTACCAACCAAAAATGCACTGTGATACAGAGATGATGGACCAATAGGTTTAAAGGATGATTACCGGTAGTCAGTGTAATTATCTAGCACCTTTCTGGTGGCTCAGGGTTTTTGTGTGGATTGATGGCATCATGAACTCTGCTATCTACCACGACATTACCAATCAAAACCTGGTTGCTTCTGCTAGGAGCTTCAGACATGGCTATAGATGATAAAGATGATAGGCCATACATACAGGAAGAGACAATTTTTCAATGACCATCATATACACCCCCTTTCTGCCTATGAGAGAGCTACGTGATGATGCTGGTTTGGGGTTAGTTCAACTTGTGAACCTTTTTGAGAACCGGTTGGATTTTTCCATGGGCTAAAGAGCTCCCATGGAGCCATATCTTTAGGTCATTGGAAATGTATCTGTCTCCTCCATGGACGACTGCTGTGTCAATTTCACGTTTATACTTAAGATGTTTTTTCTTCTTCCTGGGATTACACTGACTAGATGTCAAACTAGCTGTGTATTTTTAAAAATGGTGGTTGCAAAGTTTTAGTTTGTCTCGTTGGTCATGATAATACCACATCAGTAGGGCTGGGCGATATGACCTAAAAATTGTATCACGATATTTTCCAACATTTTCACGATAACAATATTTAATCACGATATATATTATGTTATGAAAATCACGTTCAGAGACAAAAGAAGATGCAGGACGTACATCTCACAAGCTCTCGTCCAGATAGTAAGAATGTAATATAACAGGGCTAATGTTTATTAAGCTAATTGTACACATGCTATTTCACACAGACTCTTCACTGATGTATTCATGGGGGGTAAAAAAACTGCAGCTACCTGCTCATTTCAGATGGAAAGCTGATATTTCTGCGAAATCACGATACTCTCGATATTCAGCTGCCTGTCGATATGAATGGTCATATCGTGATAACGATAATTTATCAATATATTGCCCAGCCCTGCACACCAGCCCCTGATGAAAGCGGTTCTTGGGTCTCGACCAGCAAAATGTTGAGACTGTCCTCAAACCAGTTTTCCTGGTAAAGAGCCGGCTGTTTTTGGCTGTCGATACGGGAAGAACTGTTTGAGATTGGGCACCGGCTTCGACCTGGCCCTCGAAGTGCCTTAGTGGAAAACAAATGGGCATCAGCCTCCAAGTTTGAACCATGGGGGAAGCCTCATTTAAATTTAAGCAGAGCCTCCAACCTTGATAGAAATGCCATGAAGAGATAAAATATTAATTGTTCGGGTGCTGATTTCTTTTTTTAAAATCAATGTCCCTTTATGTCGGAGCTCAAAATGCAATTATTTACGGAAAACATGCAAAATATGTACCAGAAATGAGGCGACGTTTCCACCACTGTGGTAGAAAATAAACCACAGAACAACACACCAAGTGATCAACAGTTACAGCAAAAATTTAGGACTTAGGAAATATATTAACGTGTTGATCTACTTTGTCTGTATGCATGTCTGTCTTCACATAGCTGTCTAGGCAAAGCTATGTCATTTCTTGCTTACAAAGTAATTCTATATTTAAATGGAAACACATATGGATAATATACTTATATAAAATATGTACACCTGGAAAATACGTGAGGCAGACTTCACATTTAGCACCATTATCACCTCCTGGGAAGCTTAGATGAAAATAGCTTTTTCCATTTCAAAGTCCCATTCAAACCCGACCAGGATGAGTGCACAAGCATAAATGAACCATGATGAATTAACTTCCTGCCTCGCTATAAAGCTGTGAGTTTGCTCCATTATCTTTCAGCTGAAAACTGGACCAGGCTTTTACTTTTTCTACAGCTGAGCAAAAATGAAAAGACCAGAGAGGCAGAAAAAAACAAAGGAAGAAAGAACGACAAATTTAAGGTTTGAGTTTAGTGTAAACATGATGGATATGGCATTTTGACCACTGAATAGCAGCTCAATAAAGCAAGCCAGGATAGAGATAAAAGGAAGTAGAGAGAGAGGTGGGCATTCTCTCTCTCTCTCTCTCTCTCTCTCTCTCACACACACACACACACACACACACTCACACTCACACTCACACACACTCACACACACACACACACACACACACACACACACACACACACACACACACACACAAAAAAAAGAAAGAAAGAAACTCATTTTAATTCATTCTGGTTCGATTAAAGTTAAAGCACGCTTTATTTGATGTGCACACATCACATATTCAAGCTCACTGTTCATTCCTATGACGTGTAGACTTGACATAAAACAGTTCTCTCTAGTAAACGAACACTAAAATGGAAAAGATAGTGGCGAGCACAAATATGAAGACCAGCAGCTATACAACTGCTGGAAAAAAAAAAATGCAGTTTATATTTTTACTTTATTTTATTTTATGTTTTTAGAGTCAACAGGAAATGACTGCGGTCAGTTTGTGCAGCTGTTGTAGTAGAGTAATGTAGTTTAATGTAGTGCAGATGCAGCATGGAGAACTGCAATACAAACCTTTTCCGATTCCGAGTTGGAGATATTCATTGGGTTTTTTTCTTTTTTCAAACGCAAAATCCAATAAAATAATAATAATAAAAAAAAACACTCATGCACTGTTAAGAGCAATGCTGTTAAATTAGTCCCAACACTAATGTAAGCCCACTAGGTGGCAAAAGAGGACTGAAGATAGCAAAGACACCCCCCTGCCTTTTTTTGAGAATATGACACAGTATACAAATGATCCTTAGAGCTAGCGTATGAAGAAACCAGGGTTCATACTGATTACAAACACTGCCAGTGATACTTCCCTGAACTAGACTGGTGCTTAATTTTTTACTCTGCACAAAGAGATTAGGTCCAGTGCTTCTGTCTGCATGCATCAGTGTTGTAGCTGGAAGCTTTCCCATGTCTACTCTTGGCTGTGTTGTTACTGAGTTTCCTGATTTTCCTTAAGTACCTTTAAGCCTCTGAAAAAGAAGGGAGAGAATGCCAAGCATGGCCTGGGAATGACTGTGAGATGTGAGCAGGCCTAATTTCGGCTTATGAGAACCACAGATCTATATATATATATATATATATATACACATCTACACATATAATATATAATGTGTATATATACACATATATATACACACATACACATTATATATATACATACATGTATGTATATATATTAATGTACTATACAGTGTGTGTGTGCTCTGCGCACCTCATTAACAGCATTAGAATATGCTCTGCAAACAGACCTGATTAGTCTTCAGAGAACGCTGTACAAATCTTAGAAAGTTAGCATGCTTCTAGAAAGAAGCCCAAGGCATGCCTGATTAACAGATATTCTCATTTATCTCACTGTGTAAAGGGTCAAGATGAAGTTGTAAAAATCGATAGAGTAACTCCTGAAACTGCACACCGCACATTTAAAAAGAGGAACAAAAGGAGTGCGGCTGTTGTCATGGAAACAATTTCACTTCCATTGCCCATTGAAATGCCACTCTGTTACTGTGGGTGCCAAAGCTGGCACCATGCACCCAAAGGCCCCGGGATAATAGCAAAGGGCATGAGGATCCCACAATCTGAAACCCTAACATAAGGGGGTGAAGAAGAGCAAAGCCAGAAAAGCCCAGAAAAGAGGTCAGGAAGACAGATCTACAGTTTCTCCCTCCCTGCGTGCTGCTACAGAAAGATAACTGCAAACATTTGACCGAAACTCTCTGTAAGCCCACAGGCACCGTTTAGCCTAGACATGTTCGGCGTTATTGGAGAAGACTTCATGCTGTACGTAAAGAAGTTTTCATGAAAAAGGCCAACAAATACAGGTATGGTATAATTCCCAAATGCGTGGAATGCACCAGAGACCAGTCTTAAGTCAGGAGCCAATTTTACTTATCCAGGTTTGGATACTGGTGGCAATAAGATAGTATGTCACATACTATACATAGCTAAAGTTGTCATCTGAAGACCACAGACAGACTTGGATTGTAACAGTTAACAACAAAACACATCACAGTATATACAACTCCGTTTGTAAAAAACGAGTTGAGACACTGTAAAATGTCAATAAAAACCCATAATGAACCCATATTTAATTCAAAACAGAACAAAGCTGTCAAATGGGCAGGGGATAGCTCAGGGGGTTAGGACAACGAACTACTGATCGGAAGGTCGGGAGTTCAAATCCGAGCACTACCAAGCTACCACTGTTGGGCCCTTGAGCAAGACCCTTAACCTCAACTGCTCATTTGTATAAATGAGATAAAAAAATGTAAGTTGCCCTGGATAAGGGTGTCTGCCAAGTGATGGTTATGTTAAAAGTCAACTGTTGAAACTGACCAGTTGTATTGTTTTTTCAAAAAGGTATATGCGAATGGAGCAGCAGAGTAGAGAGTTGCCCATTAGGGGCTGAGGCTGCAGTTATTGGGGTGTTGCTATTGGCTAATTTGTGGCCGAGTGGACTATAAAAGTGACAGACGTTCCTTCCTTCATCACTTCTGGTTGTGCTCTGGTTTATGCGTCACTTCCGGGTTCACGGTGCTTGTCCTGCGTAGAACAGTTGATGGGGTGCTCCAGGCTCCTGTGGCATTTGGTCGTCTAAGGCTTGCAGATAGCTGTATGAGTCAGTCTCTCCCTCACCCTCCGCAGCTTCCACTACCAGGTGAAAGTCTAGTCAGCTGATTGAGTCATTGTTTTATGACGTGAAGTTTATAGGATGGTTGGGACCACTGCTGTTCTGTCTCCATGTTGTCAGTGCTCCGTATTCGTGTTCGTGCTGCATGTACTGTGGCCTTGAACTTCGCTCTCCCAACGCCGCCCATGGGCTGGCTTTGTGCTTGGCTTCTTGGAGCACTGGGTCTTCATCCTGCTAGCGCCTGTTAGCTTGGGTTAAAGCTCATGTTATTTTAAGTGTTTGGCCAGGGTGGGGTTACATTTTATTTGTATTGTTTGTTTTGGTTATTTGTGATAGTGATAGTGACTGTCACAAGTGAAACGCACAGCATAGCGTGACAAAGACAAATGACTTCTCTGCATATAACCCATTCACCTTGTGAAGCAGGGGGTAGCCGAACAGCGCAGCGCCCATGGAGCAGTGCTTGCGGACAGGACCTTGCTCAGGGAACCTCAGTGTACCTTGTTGGTCCTGGTCCTTCCGATTGAAGGGCCAATGCCCTGACCGCTAGGCTACCACTGCCCCAATTTGCAGAGTTATTCCTGGTATGTTAGTTGATTCTGTTTGTGTACCCTTAAATGGCAATGGCTGTAATTTGTGTAATTTTTATTTTATTACTTATTGATGTACAGCACTTTGGTCAGCAATAGCTTGTGTTTAAATGTGCTATATAAATAAATTTTACTTACTTACTAATTAATTTGATTTCTGTTTTTACGTGAAATAGATATTGGTTTGGTAGGAGGTATGGCTTTGTTTTCTTTTTATTTGGGGTAATTATTATAAGTTGTGTTTCCTGAGTAACTATCTTTGTATGCTTAAATTCATATTTGTAATTAGTCATTCATTTGTATATTTTAGTTTCTTTTTTTTATTTATTTGCTTATTGTTGTGACCTCTCCTAACTCCTTTTTATTCCTTTCAGTGGCTGAAGGCTGGTGGTGTTGGCAGTGCTGGGGATGTGGGTGGTGGTATCCTCTTGTGGAATGTGTCGTGCTTTCCTTGGGAGGTGGGGTATTCCAGCAAGGGTGTGATTGTGTGTTTGTGTGATTCTTTTCCTGTGGTTGGGATCCTTCTCCCTCTTGCCATCATCTAACCACCACATAAGCCTCAGCTTCTGATCAGGTGACCTTTTCTCTTCTGTACGAGTGGTGTTTTTTAATTTTTTGTAGAATTTGTAAGTAAAGTGTGTAATTTTTTTTAGATTTTGAAATAAAGTGTACACTTTGTTTAAACCAATTTTGGACCACGTCTCTAGCCCTTGAGTGGGGTGGACCTGGGTGCCTTGGTTCTTTCACGAGGGAAATAATTTTCTGGGTGGAATTCCCAGGGTGGCGTAGTCGGTAAGCTTTTATTTAATATTTGTTTGGTCAGATTAGCAACAGCGCACTATTTAGATTTGATCGCCCTCTGCGCTCACGCCACACTCACTCTGAATTTGATGCCCACAACATGTTTCAAAAAAGCTGGGTTCAGGCTCCAGATCCACCTTGACCGGGATAAAGTGGTTACTGTAGCTGGATGGATGAATGAATGAAATAATGGGGATAGTGCGGAAATCGGCATCGTTTTTTCTCCAACTGTCAGCCTTGTGCTGAAAACAAGATAAACATTCTCAACCGTCTCAGCCCAGATTTGCATATTTATTTTTTTTTTGCTGATTTATTTTTAAGTTTCCACAATGAATTTCTGTCGTCGTTATTATGGAAATCATTTTTAAGACAGGTGTAAGAAAAAAGGATCCCAAGTATAGCAGGTTTCAAATACTTTGAATGAAAACGAATGGTTGTTGTATAGTAACCCTAACCCTAGTAATTTTGCATTTTTATTTAATCTTTAATAAATCATGTTATTGGTTGTAGTGCTTATATTGAGATTTTAGATTGTGTGGAAAGTGCTATAGTTACTAAATAAAGCTTTAAGGCCAGCTTAGACCATGATGTAAACGAAGCTAAAAGGCTTTATTATCACATATACAAGATCAAAAGAATAATATTCATTTGTTAGGAAGTCAATCGCAGGAGCAGCCAGGATACGATGCCCCGGAGCAGAGTGTGTTATGGGCCTTAACCACTGAACAATCACTGTTAACATTCTTAATAGTTTAAAATGGTGTTAACATACAAAAAAACCATTTGCTCACAATATTCAAAGCTGGGAAATGTTACTTTGTTAATAAAGCCCTCCTGCAAACCCTGGGCCTGCATGGTTTGCACCATTCACTACATGGCCTAGAAAAAAGGCCTGCCCATTGCCTCATCCTCTTAATAAGACTTCTGGGTAAACAGGCACACCAGTGTTTATGGGAAAGCAGCACATCTACCAAACAAGGAAATGCGCAATTTCATCTGTCACAACACCAGACCTATGAGACTATAAAAAGTGCTTTAAGCAAATAAGTTGGTACGTCAGGTCAGTCAAGAAACAAATGGGTATATCAGTAAGTCACTGCATAACCAAGTAAAATACAGTGGGGCTTGGAAGTTTGTTCGAATTTTTTATATTTCTGCATAAATATGACTCATTTCCTCTTGCGATGCAGTTCACACACAGATGTCCTGACATTTTGCTTTAGAATTCACTGATATTCAGAATTTGTCATTTCATCCAGCACCCAGGTGCAGCAAAACAGGCCCAAAGCATGATACCATCACTTCAGTATCTCACAGATGGGATTACATTACGTTACATTACTGTCATTTGGCAGGCGCTCTTATCCAGGGCGACTTATATTTATCTCATTTATACAGCTGAGCGCCTTGCTCAAGCTTGAAGGGGCTTGGATTTGAACTCCCGACCTTCCGATCAGTAATGCAGTAGTGCCCTAGGGATAAGGTTCTTATGCTGGAATGCAGTGTTTTCAGTGTTTACCGTGTACCACATATAACGCATTTCATTTAAATCAAAAAGTTCTATTTTGGTCTCATCCATCCACGGGATTTCCCCAATAGGCTTCTGGCTTGTCCATGTGATCTTTAGCAAACTGTACATGAGCAGCCATGTTTTCTTGAAGAGCAGTGACTTTCCCCTTGCAAACCTGCCATGTGCACCATTGTTGTTCAGGGTTCTCCTGATGGTGGACTCATGAACATGAACATTAGCCAATGTGACAGAAGCCTTTAGTTGCTTAGAAGTTACCCTGGGTTCCTTTGAGAACTTGTGGTCCAGTACACACCTTTGTCTTATAGTGAGCTTTCTGTCTGAGTGTGGATTGGTGGAGTCCAAACACTTTAGAGATTGCTTCGTAACCTTTCCCATCCGGATGAACATTAACAACTCTCTTTCTGAGGTCCTCAGAAATCATGCCATGATGCACTTCCCCAAAGATGGTTGGGGAAATCCGACTTTGATAGATTGATGCTCTTTAAAATAAAACAGGGCACGCGTTCAAACACCTGACTGACATTCCACTGACTGAAAACACCGGACTCTAATTTCACCTTCAAATTAACTGCTAATCGCAGAGGTTCACATACTTTTGCCACTCACAGATATGTAATTTTGGATCATTTTCTTCTCCTTTGTTAATTTTGCTTGCTTTCCCAATTAACAAATTAGTAACAAATTAGTTAGATTACTAGTAACTTTTAGGACTTGAAAGTGGTGAAAATATGATGGTGATTTAGGTCATATTTATACAGAAATATAGAAAATTCCAAGCAAATTCTCAAGCACCACTGTAAGTAGTAAGTAGTATGCAAGTCAGTTAAAAAAAAAAAAGAAAGAAAAGTCAATCAGTGAATCGGTAATCCATTCAGTTCAGTACACGTCAGTAAAAGTATCAGTAAATAAGTCAGTACACAAGCAAGACAGTAAGTCAGTACATAGGTAATTTAGTATATAAGCCTGTATGTAATTCAGAACATGACTATTTCAGAATCAATCAATAAGTCAGTCAGTAAGTCAGACAGTCAGTTAGTAAGTCAGACAATTAATAAATCACAAGCAAGTCAGACAGAAAATCCACAATTATATGGATTTTTTGACAACAGTGTTTTTTCTTTCTGCATTCTGGCCTCCCAGTCACACAAAGTTTTTGGTTAGAAATAAACGAAGCTCTTCTAAACAACCCTCTAATGTGCAGAGCTCCATCTGCAAGGTTTGAAAAATTTGTGGGCTAGAAAAATGCATATTTTTTAAATGGCTGATGTCATCATAAAACCTGTGTATGTCCGTTGCCGGTTTTACATGTTAGTATTAAGTCTAACTTGTAACTAAGGAAGTGTTAGGACTTTGTTTATCATGTCTGCTGATAAGAGTGTTCCTAAAACTGTTTGTTCATACTTTAATTTCACTTTGTCTTATTATTACACCCATGTGCTGAAGTGCCATAATATTAGGTGTGCTTTTCTGCCCCTGAATCCACCGCTCTGGCGGTACAAACCGTTCTGTGGATGTGTATTTCAGATAGAGTCCAAGTGCAACATTAAGCAGTAGCTCCACCTCATCGGCAGGTTACACATAACATAATATACAATGTTTGTTGTTTTTTTGTTTGAACTTTTGGTCAACCATGACCCTAACAGTTACTGAAGATGAATGAATAAGCTTTGGACCATGTTAGTGTTTGTATTCCACATTTTTCCTTCATCACCCACCACTTAACATTAATGAGTCAAGTCTGGTCTCTTCTTTTCATGTTGACTAAATTACAATGAATTTCTCACTTCCGTATGAACAGATGGGTAAAAACAGCTTTTTCGAAAATATCTGTATATGTGTAAAAGACAAATTTTACCAGTATAGATATTAGCTTGGCTAACTGGCGCCTTTCTGTTCAGTTCAGAGTTAGCTTGTTCTCTCCATACCTCCTGGTTTCCTCTCACAGCCTCTCAAAGACATGATTATGCCAGATTATGACAATTAGCTCCTCAAAATTGCACCCAGGTGTGAATGTGATTGCGAATGGTTGTCCGTCTCTCGCTGTGCTAACCCTGCAATAGGTTGGCGACTTGCCCTGGGTCTACTCTGCCTCTCGCCCAAAGTCAGCTGGGATTGGCTCCAGCATCCCCACGTCTCCGACCGATAAGCTAGTAGTAGTGTTATAACAGTAATTTAACACATCCGTCTACTCACCAATCTCCTTTCCCAGCCCGGAGTGGAGTATGGCACCAGCAGAGGTGACTACGGCACAGGATCGGAATCCTTTGCCATAGAGGCGCTCAAGGGGCAAAGCAGGTACAATCTTCTTCCAGCCCAGTGAAGAGAAAGGTAGCTCTTCTCCATCTAGTGTCTTCACTTTGGCCTTCCTCTTCATCTCACACAGAAGGGGTGTCCTACTCATCTGAGCATGCCGCCGCCCGCTGTAGGACACTCCATGTTTATTAGTGCTCATGTAGTCCTTGACAGCCTTCTGTAAGCGTGGACTGAGCATGGCCAGTGAGGCACTGCCTTGCCATAAACGCTGCACCACTGACTTTGACTTGGAGGAGTAAAAGTCCTCTGGATCGGAGTCAAACCCATTGTTGGTTTCTATTTGATTCGTTCTGATCCTTTCTTCCAGATCAATCATTCCAACCACCTCTTCCTCATCCTCCTCTTCCACCATTTGACGGAAGGTACGGTTGCTTTCTTGTCTTTCCTGGATGTGGGTTACTGGGCCTGAGCGCAAACTCACAGGCCAGGTTGCTAGGCTGTGGGAATCAGGGTAAATGTAGTTCTCCTGCTCGCTGTTTGGTATCTGTTGCTTTTGACCTCTGGGGGTTGTGGACGCCGAGGTGACGGGCAAAGTCTGGCGAGAGACCACCATAGCACTGCGAGTGTTGCCTTGCACAGAGGTGAGGCGGCGCGTATCGGCATGCGAAAGTGCCATGGCTTCATCCACACGTGACTCCATGAAGTAGGAGAAAAGGGCAAGGAAGAGCAGTGCCCAGGTGAGCATGAGCCCCAGCGCCAGACGCCATTGCTTCATGCTGGCCTTCATTTCCCAGGAGCCCTCTGTTCCCAACAGGAGGGAGCTCAGCAGGAGGCCTGATGGGGGAAAAAGGACAGGTTTGTTCGAGAGCAGGAGTATAATATGGGTGAGGGAAAGAAAGAAACTGATTGGAGTGGAGAGTTAAAGGTACTAAAGGTCTGCTTTACGTTGTATGGGGAGAAATATGTCCCATCATTGAATAACTGGAAGTCACATTGTGGGTGTGTTGCTGCCAAAAGACACCGAAAAACAAGAAATAAAGCATCGTGTTTGTCCTACATTTACACGGGAGTGACATGAGTGAGGCAAGCAGTTTGCTAGAGGCTGGATGTAGTTTATTCTCCATGATTATAGTTGCAGAAGGCAGGTGACTGGACAGAACTGCTAAAGTGAAAAAAAGAAAAATACTGAATTACCAACGAACAGGAGTGAAGACAGTGTGACCTTAGCACTGAGACTTTGAGCTCATTGCCTCAAGCTAGTCATCTACCCTGAAGCTAGTTATATAGCAAGCTACTTAGCTAGTTACCTAGCGTAAACAAACAATCACTAGCTCGCTAAATAACACAAAAGACAAGCTGATGTCATTAGCGCCACCTAATTTCCATGAATCCTACAATAGTTCAAATTCAATTCGTTACTTTTTTTTATAAAGTAAATTTTTTATCACCTGTGGATATTTATTATAAGTTCTTTTATTGTTTAATAAAAAAAAAATATGTCTACTGCAGACAGAGTGCAGATCTACTTGCTGGCAATGCAGACAAGTGTTAAAACTGTTCAATTAATTTTAGTACGTCTTCATCTCATTTGTTATTATTATTATTATTATTGCTAGTATTATTATTAATAATAAATTGGAGTATTTTGTCATGTGCAAAAAACAAACAAACAAACAATGTGACATCAGCATTACATAGTCAACATGTTAAGTTAATATCTCCACCCACCAACTGTACAAGGTATTTATACATCTGATGTCTCTGCCAGGGCGCTGCTGGATATGATATCACCCAGACCAGACCAATAGGCATGAACATACCGATGCAAGCAAAACTGAGATGGGGAAGACTCGACTTCGAATGAAAACCACATGAAAAGGAGTTCACACGAGGATCAGTTCAGCGCGTGACATGTTTGGTGTGAGGCGTTCTATAGAGAGGCAGGAGAGACAAAAAACGCCTGCCCAAGATGATGCCGAAGGCTACAGGCTTCATGAAGCATGAAAACACTATGTTGTGTTGTGTTGTGTTGCATGTTGATTTTGGTGATGTGCCTAAAATTTGTGCAGGTGCTCCTAAGATTTTCAAGAATGCTGATTTCATTAGCTCCACCTAACTTTCATGAATTCTGTATTAGCTAGGCAAAAAAGGTAGTCTGGAGCCCTGTATAATGAAGTGGTCTGACACATGCAGAACTACTCTGGACAGAGCTTTATTCAAAACAGGAAACTTTCTATAAAAAGCAAACCGCTACAGGTCAATGGTTAGACTTGTCCTCTATTCTTGTACAGTGCAGTCTCTCATAATAGCTGTCTAAAATCCCTTTTTCAAGAGTTCCTGTAAAGGACACATACACCAATATCAAAACAGAACAAGGAAACAGAGGTGACAAGAACGGGAAACAATAAAAAGACAGGAGAGAAGAACACAATTCTCACCTCAGCTGATTTCCTGTTGGCTTGAAGCCTGAAAAACACAGTGGATCCAGTTAGGAAGTTTGAAATAATACTGTCCTCATTAAAGAAAACTTTACTGTTAACCCTTTCAGTATATATAAACGTCTTACAAAGTTTTCCAATGTTTTCCGACATCCGTATCCGTGTATGAAAGTCCAAAAAAAGGTGAAGGACAGAAAAGGTGAAAGGAGAGACAGAAATTCAGAGAGCAAAAAAGAAAAAAACATCCTATCTGAGCACCACGAACAGAATACTACTTTAACCAGTTTTTTTTTATTGCATATGACGTTTTTACTCAGTATCTAGATTGCCTTGGTGTTAATCAATTTTATATGAATCAAATCCAGCTAGTGTATAAATGTGTGCACAATCTAAGCCATAGCCTGACACGCATCGCCCAAGAAATGTAACTACAGCAACACAGACCACAACAACTGTGACTGAACCTGCTTCGCAGGTATTATTGCTGCAAATACCGGTACTTTCACCACTCCAAAAACGTGCTACAAGGAGCAGGGAGCCTGTGTTTTATGTCTTATTTTTATGCTTTATATTAAAAGTAACTGTTGTTCAACATTAATTAACTCCAACTCCCGTGAAGTTGCAACGATCTGCTCAATTTCAGTTTGAAGTACACGAAAAAACCTCAACGGTTACACAGAACCCCACCACCATATAGGGTCTTGGAGGTGTAGTTTGCAGCGCAGTGCAGACACACCAGTGCACAAGTATAAATGCTCACAACGGTATACTGTACAGCATAAGTCCTGCGTTGAGCCTACAGTACACACAGCTCTACATCAGCCTTTAGACAGTGCAAGATGTTTAGAGACCCACCACCCTAGACTACGGTGACCAGATTTCTGGGAAGCGAAACGGGGACATTTCGGTTAAAACGGGGATGGGAGGACGGGGGATGGCAGCATTGTTAAAATGTTGCCACTGCTGGGACAATCTACGAGCGGGGCGGGGCGGCCAAAATCGGGGACATTTCCGGGGACAGGGCATCAATAAACCGGGGACGTCTGGTCACCCTACCCTAGACTCCATATCTCACAGGGTAGGGGAAGACAAAACTGAAGTGTGACCTTCAGGGACCATGAGCTGAGGCTAAAAGAGAAAGCTTGTCTGGGGTCAGCTCCTCTGAGGAACTATAAAGTGGAAAAAGCTCAAACAATCTCACCTGAACCTTACACCTTCTCAGAGACAAAGTCCTACGGGACAATGGATCCCACTTTTCCACTGAACTCTAATTCTAACTCTAATTCTAACTCAGGGCAGTGGTAGCTCAGGGGGTTAAGACGTTGGGCTACTGATCGGAAGGTTGGGAGTTCAAATCCAAGCACCACC
>JAQLOM010000034.1:8797399-8808083 GCA_030068315.1 Chrysichthys thysi
TGTTTTATTTCGATTTAAATGTTCTTTTAATGTTTGAATGAACATTTTTTTTAAATGAAATTTTTTATTCCAGAGTCAAAAGCCAAAAAATTCCACGAATCAAAATCTGAAAATCCGTGATGTAGTGAAGCCGCGAGAGGTGAACCGCGATATTGCGGGAGACGACTGTACAGCTGTTTAATCAGTTGAGATTGGCTTTCAGTTAACTCAGGTGTGAGTTGTGCTTGGTTGGCATGAAAACCCGCACCCACACAGCCCTTTTATGGACCGGTTTGACACCCCTGCTGTAGGTCAACAGCACCAGTGGCGGTTGTTGTTAACCTGGGTGTCAACCAATCCGGTATGGGGGTCACAGTAATGATTCGCATATTTTTCTGGCATAGTTTTATGTTAGATGGCCTTCCTGCCACAACGCTGTGCATTTATGTGGGCTTGGGACCGGCCCAAAAAGACACCAGTTTGTGTCCCCGGAGCACTTTACCCACTAGATAATAGGGTACACGTGCAGTCACTTGGGCCTCGTCCACCACACGTATGTGAGTATTTTGTTTTTAACTTTTTTTTAAATAATTTTGAAACTTTTTTTTTTCTTTTTAAAATTTCCTCCTTTGTTTAAAAAAAAAAAATCCCGTCTACGCAAGCACCATTTTTAAAGAAAAACATCTCCACATTTCATGAGGCCATGAAAAATTTTTCTGTATAAATCCTCTGAAGAAACTCGCATCTGCTGTTTGGGCTCATGAACACTGAGCTTCTGGTCACTTAGCTTTCTTTAGGCTGTGCTGTGCCCTGTGCAAATCAGGGATATTTTTACACAAAGATGGTAACTGGGTATAGCCTCCATGTTATATACTCTACATCCCTCTATAGAGCGACCATTTCACTTTCGCACATCCTGACAGGGTAAAGAGTTACAATATTTTGGGGCGCCTGCTCTGTATTAAACTTTTGGCCAGTTTTAATGAATACAATCTGCAGACGTTAAGAGCGTGTGTGGAAGCTAGCTAAAAATCAAGACTTGATGTTTACAAGGAAGGAATGCAGACGTGCCTGGCAACAGTGCTCGCTTGAGGAGTACGTACGAAAGCGCTCTGAAAATGAGGCCGTGTGTTCTAGCATCACAAAATATACATCAGGTGGTCACAGACAAAGGCTCCCACGGCGCACGCCCTGTCGTCACACCAAGGAGATAATGTTGCGCACGGTTGTGTTACCATCCAAGACCTCCGTTTTCCCTGTCTACGTGACGACACTGAAAACAGAGTTTCTGAAAATCTTCACCCTGGAAAGAGTTTTACATAAGCTCTGTTTAGAGTGACCTAAAACGCTGTTTGCGTGTGGACGAAAGGGCAAACTGCATAGAAAAAACTACGCTTTCAAAAATACCTGTGAATGTAAGGCACTCACACACGCACTCCACATGGGTGGAAGTTAGGAATTGGGGGGAAACTGGAGAACCTGAAGGAACCACACACACATTCTACAAAGACATTAACCTTCATTTGCTGCCCCAGGGAGAGATTTCGTGGTGGTGTTGGTGGTGGTGGTGGTGGTGGTGGATATGTGTTTAGTTATAATATGAAGTAAAGTCTTTAAGGTGAATTGTGCATCTAAATCAAAGGTAAGGAATAAACCATGAGAGAGAGCTCTGTTATAGGAAAAACAATCCATGATTGGATGATGTGATGCAATCACCACCCTAAATTTATGTATATTCCTATTGGAGCATGTCCCAAAGGGTCATACTGCATACTTATACTGCAGTAACTTTCCAATGATTACTACTTTAGCTGAATATTGCTACTTTTACTTTTGTTCAGTTTAGTCTTGAATATCTGCAAGACAGTGCGCTCATGACAATTGTTCCTTTTTGAGAGGAAAACACATCTTGTCATGTACCCTGAACTCTGTCCAGAAGATTTTTTTTTAAATAAATAACAAACTATAGCTACATTATACAAATATACAAGGGTGGTTCAAAAAGTAACTGCAAACTGACAGCACGTTATGAAACAAACACTCCTGACATTTCATATTCCTGTTCGGGGAAGATAAGCTCTTAGAGAAGGTGTTGACATTACCCAAAAGATGGGATGATGTGCGGAAGCAGATGCGCACCGTATACTCTTCTGTGATTGCCAAAGAGAAACAGTGAGCAGTCATCAGATTTTTGTGGCTGGAGAGATTGAAATCTCATGAAATTCGCAAAAGATTGCTGCAACCTAATGATAGTAATACTGTCCTTCATGATAATGTATGCCATCGCATGGGCGCAGCAACTCTTTACACCATTTGGAGATTGAGATTTCAGATCTTACAGCATCTTCCATACGGCCCTGATCTTGCGTTCCTGATTATCATCTCTTTGGACCACTGAAGGACGCTTTGAGAGCATGTTTTATGCATTCCTGACTGAAGGCACAACTAAAAACATATTTTTTTCCCTGACCGGATAAAGAAGCGCAAAAGTATGAGAAGTGTAATGAAAAGGAAGGTGATTATGTAGAAAAACACATTTCATTGGCAGCCCTAATTGCATTATATATACATCTCAAAATATACAATTTGCTTGTACTTTTTGAACCATGCTTATATAATACACGAATGATGAGCTTTTAATGTCAGAGTCTCATGTTTCCCAATGCATTGACTTATTTGCGGCATTTAAAATGGATAAAACCTTATTTTCTTGTAGAGCTGAATTCCTGAATCAGTCCAGGGTTCAGGAATGGTTAGTATCATGAACACATCTGCACAAATTTGTCCAACATTCGTGTTTTCTAGTTAACTCTGATAAGTTAGTCTATGTATGTTCTTAACATGATGATGTCACGAACTCTTCAAATAAGTTATAAGCAAGAAAGTAAGGAGTCCTGCTAGTAAGGGCAGCTGTAAGTTAATGTTAGAGTCTGGTAAATGCTTGGGTGGCATGGTTGCTTAGTGGTTAGCACTGTTGCCTCACAGTAAGAAGGTCCTGAGTTTGATCCCCGGGTTGACCTGGGCACCTTTCTGAGTTGGCATGTTCTCCCTGTGTCCATGCGGGTTTCCTCTGGGTACTCTGGTTTCCTCCCACAGTCCAAAGACATACACAGAGAGGATTAGGCTAATTGGTATCATGGAAAATCTTGAGAGAGCAGACATAGTAGACAGGCTGAGATTGCAATGATGTACTTTCTTTTTCTAAAGAAATAAAGGGATTCAGCTACAAAGCTTGCAACGCAACAACGGCCAGCACTAAGCCAAGTGAGCCAAATGAGCCAGAGACATGCATTCTGGGTTCTCTTATATTTTCACCAAAATGCCTCCCCCTTTTACGTCATGGATACTCCCCTGGCCTCTCGCCACCAATATTTATGACCATTTACAGTATGTTTTCTGATCCCATGACGAACCAAAAATATTGGTGGTGGAAGAGTCAGCAATATTCTTTGGCCCAACCCAATTGACACAGTAGCACAAGTAATACATAATGGTATATCAAGGATTCCGATGATAAGGCTTTAGGATTATTATTATTATTATTTAGGATAGTTTTATTTTATATTTAAACCCCTTTAAACGTACTATTACCTCCAGACAATATGTACTGCTGGAGTGATGACTTCATTAGTGCACTATGAAGTTTTAAACATTTTAAATTTTAGACTCTGGATAGAAAAAAGTCTGTGAGAATAGACTATACCCACAGAAGACAACGCCAATTCTGTGATTGGTCTTAAGTGCAGAACACCCAAGTTTGTCAAACACATTTTATGCAAGCTTACCTTGAACTTATTTAAATAAAGTAAATAAAATAAAATAAAATAAAAAATAAAAAGATTTTAAACAACAAAGAGCTCAGAATGACACAGAGGTGCAACTTTACCTACGATTTAAAATTAAATACATCACATATTATCAAGCATCATGCCAAAACACATTGGGTTTGAACTAATGTTAACTAAACTCGAAATATTCCTTGATTATGATGAATACATTTAGGACTATATGAAGGCAAAACGGCAATAAGCTACGCAATACGCTGTTTCTTTTGGTAATACAGCGCACAGTGGAAATCTATTGTGATATATTATAATAATGTTTTTTTTAACCTCCTCCTATATGCTATGTAGGGACGACACGGTGGCTAAGTGGTTAGCACCGTCGCCTCACAGTAAGAAAGTCCTAGGTTCGATCCCCGGGGACTACTCGGGGTTTCCTCCCACAGTCCAAAGACATGAACATTAGGTGGACTGGCTACTCTAAGTTGTGAGTGTGTGTGTATGAACCCGAGTTAGGGGAAGGTTGGGCGTGGGGCTAGAGACCTCACCCTGTACAATGCACTTAGCTTTGGAAATGTCAACCGAATCCTGTGGTGGTTGCTTGACACCCTATGTGCTGGATGGCACGACAGGAACGAGAGAGATATGTTACATAGAACGTTAACTTTAATCAAATTAGTGGTTGTCTTTTCACCTTTTTATAAGCTCATCAACAGAATTCTGAGTGAAGACGTAGACCAACTGCTGGTCTGTGGCATCCTTATAAAAAGCTAGATAATTAGCATTAACCATCACACTGTGATGATGATAAAGACTCATTAAAGTAATGTTTAATGACCTTGTTCATGAAAAATATGCTTTCAACAATTTGTCCTCAGTCAAGCCATGAACCCTTGCCCAGGTGTGGAAAGTGGGCGGAAGAAGTCAGACGAATGTCTGGAGAAATGAAGTTGTCGAATTTACTAAATTTACTTTATTAAACAAATTTAATAAAGTTATCAGAAAGTAAATTTTCTTCTTCATTATTCAATCAAAGATTTTTGGCTTGGGTTACTCCCGGTTATGCATTGAGACCATACTTATCATTTGCATGTCTTCAGCACTCAATCAAATAATAAACAACCAACAAAAAATATCCAACAATATCACAGAACTTGATTATTATTTTTTTAAATCTCTGAATGCCTTCCAGAGTTTGGATATTTTCTGCTTCCTCGTTATCTCACTCACCCTGACGCATGGTTTTGGTCGGGTTGTATTGTTTTGCACTTCCAAATATTCTAATCAGCAGTGCTGCTGTCCTGTGATGTGAGCCAAGCTGAATTTCCTATCCAGTGTCTTTGATTCTGCAGTCTTTGAGGACAATGAATGTGAGTTGTCTGAGTGCGTTTCTTCTTGCTCTCTTTTCAAAGGAAATTTCTCTTCACTCCCACCCGACCCCACCCATGCTGTATCATGTTCATCAGAATTTCCCTTTTCCTTCTACAGCCTCAGCACTGACTTAGGCAGTCTTGGTTTGCACTACGACCGCCCTCACTGAATTTTCAGCCTCATTACTTTCTAAATCTACCAGTTATCTGCATCTGGTATCTCCAGCGTGTTTACATTCTGAAGCGTTTCCTTATACACAGAGTTCTCAAAGCACTTCTCTGCACTTTATCCAGAACATTATGGTCGCAAACACTGCCTAGAATAGTTTTAAAGCATTAAAGCATTCTTGGCGTGGTTATGAGTCCATTTTTTCAAGGTACATTTCAATTTGTATGAGTCTTATCATATCTAATCTTCTCTTCACAGATTAAGATAAACGCTTCTTACAGCATTATCAGTATTAGTGCAAATTACAGACCTACACTTCCACAGAAGCCGTTATTGTTATGTAGCACTGCTGTCCAGCTGTCCAGTTAACCATCCTTTTTTATTTAGCTTCACTGTCTTTGGCTCAGTCTCATTCATCGTCAGAGGTCTGTCGCAGTCTTTTGAAGCGTCACATTTCCTCTTGTCCTTGTCCACCTTGTTTTGACTTTCCTAAATCAAAACCTACATCATGGGCCTGCTGACGCATCGCTGCAAGAAAAGCAGTCAGTCGATGAAGCAAATTCATCGTGAGTACTGTAAACATCACCATAATTATATACATTATAATTACGTTTGTACTCTGTCGTTTTTAGATGCATCTGGTTTCTATTTTTTGTGCCTTTCTGACTCACAGTGAGAGAGAAGAGGGCTACAGGAAATTCAGAGCAGTGAAAGCAGTCCCCTGCCATCTGCGCAGTGCCCTGATTTATTCTGGTTTGTTGTTGCTCAAGGATAATAATTAGGGCAGTTAAAGCTCCATGTGAGCATGACAGTAACCATAGGGACACAGCCATCCTATCTGTCCGAGGAACAGCAACGAGATATTTCCGTAAAAAAAAAAAAAAAAAAAGAAAGACGTGTCTTTCAACTTGAATTTGTGTTGAAAATCATCCCATTCTAATGATTAACAGAGTCCTTGCCACTGGATGATATGTCAACCCAAAACGTATTACCCTGTATAACATGACATACAATGAAATTTAATCAAGCAGCAAATTTAACAGGAAGCTGTTTTCCCCCACACTATCTTCAAGCCCACTGTGATAGTCTTCAACTCACACACACACGCTATCAGAATGTCACTGTATGTTATTCTCACTGCGATGTTGTGAGTACGGAACTTGGCAATTTACACATCTCTGTTCATGCTGTGCATGTCAATGCATCTGTGAAAGCAGCCAAATGGTGTTGCCTGCATAGTGTATTGCCTATCCATTACTCCAAATGGCCTAATGCAGCCACCTAAAGCTCCTGCTGTGCTGGAAACAGTCACAGCAGTGAACTTCTCCACTGTTTAGATGCATTACAGAAAAGCTTTTACTGGATGAGCACCACTTACGATGAGATTTTCCTGGCTGCCACATAGCTGCAGGTTTACCCTTCGTAGTACTAGATTTCTGTTTTAGCCTACACAAAACTTCAAAAAGGTGTTATCTAGGCAATTCATGGAACATGTTTTCCGTCTTGCAAAATGTACTGAAAAGGGACTTCTTTTGTTGTTCAGAAACAAACAACCGTTGCAAGTATCACACTAAATACCACGTGTGTCTTTTCTCGTGGTTTCCAGTTGCGGCATTGCTTTTCCACTAGGTCAATGGCAAAAACATGTAATTTTTCTTTAAGTTGAATGGGTATTTAAGTGTAATTTAAGTGCAATTGCAGGTTCGAAGCCTGACACCTGTAAAGAATTTGTGTGCTTCTACTATGACTGATAAGAATATCAATACACTGGCTGAAATGCAGATGTGTAGGAGGGTTTCTCATGACCTGTTTCACAGTGTTGCATCAGGGAAGCACTGGCTCTATGCAAGTTAGCCTTCGCAGCTTCAGCTTTTGCCTCATCAGCACTCAATACTGACTGGTGTATGGTTCCCACTGTGTTTCCCAGATTTGGCTGTTATTATTGTATTTTTATAGAATAAGTTGTTGCTTTGCTACCACTTGACTGTACGTTGATTTCTTAAAAAGATCATTAGCACTGAATTTGTAGTGCGATTAACTATTTTCCTTCAAGTTCATATAGTGGGCTGTTACTCCGAAAAAATCCTTTCACGTTTTGATTTCATATGAGCTTTTTGTTCCTCCAACAGCCCAAAGTCATGCAGAATAGGTTAACTGGCAACTCTAATTAGCCCATAGGTGTGAATGTGAGTGTGAATGGTTGTCGTCTCTGTGTTAGCCCCACAATAGATTAGAAACCTGCCCAAGGTGTACCCCGCCTCTTGTCCAAAGTCAGCTGGCATTGGTTTCAGTCTCCTTGTGTCCCTTAATTGGTATATATAATGGATGGATGGATGGATGGATGGCTGGCTTACAGTGTTGTATCTGTCTCACACCACTGACATGAAAGCCCAAATTCTGAACTAGCATTACAAGCACAGAAAGAGACCTTTCTCTGAGATCAGATCTTGAATTATGGCATCAGCTATCTTTAGTCTTACTTTACCTTAGCACATTTCATCTAGAATGCAAAAAAAAGCGAGTCTTACACTGTTCTTTTTCTCTTCCCACATGTAGACAATAAATCTGTACAAATACATATTATCAGGCCGCTGCTTCCATGAGCTAGAGGCGTCAGAGATGGCACGGTAGTGTTCTGTAACGTATTAAAGACAAGCATGTCGCAGCTAGCATGCTTGCTGTTATAATTCATGCTAGCTAGATAACTAGAGCCGAGTTAAGTGGGTTTTACTCGGGCTTTTCTCAGGCCATATATTGTCAAATCGAAGAAAATGTACAAAATTTGAAAATCATTAACAGAGCAAACACTTTATTAATATCTACTATGAAATAAATAGTATTAATGATGTATAAAATATTTACAGCTGCCAGTCAAATTTCAGTAATGCGCTTTCAAACAGGACAACTGCACTTGAATACACACAGGAATAAACACCACAATGACAGGAGCTTACTGTTTACAGTGGAGAAAGACAGTGGAAAGCGAAGGACAAGAGGAAGTGCGTGCGTATACAAGCATAGACAGAGATAGCAGTGTAGTAGAGGGGCAGAACATTGAAGACATTACATGTACTGTACACAGTACATTCTCAGTCAACAGAAATAGTAAAGAGGAATCTGGGTAGCTCTTCTTCTATTGTTCTATTCATGGGTTATATCCAATATGTCCATGGAGAACAGAGCCTCTATTTCCTGTACAGTCTGTAAGTAACTGAGAAAAACTGCAGATGACTATGCAGTTGGAAAGAGCAGCTTTTGTTCATTTAGAGCTTAAACGTTTGATGCGTGTTGTTTTCCATGACGAGAACCGAATGAATCCTCTCCTGTAGAGTCTCGAATCAGATTTTGATACTGAATAAATACACAGAACAGTAAATACACAGAACACCGGCAGTAAATGTGAAACTTTTATCATGTTTGATCAGCATAATTACAACGATTTATAACCATCACCATAAATATCCCCAACAAATCACCAAAGCCTTACTGTAAACAGTATCTGAATGCTTTGATTGTTCAGAAAATAAATCTGTCCTCTGGTCTGTGGAGTCTTCTTTTTTTTTTTAGTAGAAAATTATGCTAATGCTACCATTCAAATATGTAAATGTATGTGGTTCATAGAAATCCAAAGGTGATCTGATTAAGATCCACAATAGCACTGCGTGATGCATTGCAGCCACATCAGTGGGGAATGATCTGAGAAAAATAACTAGCACATGCATGTGCCTTTAGCTGTGATACCTATCTGTGTAGTGACGTATCTGTGCCGTATTCTGACTAGCGAGTTGGTGAGATTCATTTCAATGAACTCCCCTCCTTTCCAGAGCAGATTCACTTGCTTTAGTCCTCTACTAGCAGAAGAGGCAGCCCATAACTGCCATGAACTAGGTTGTATCCATGGTAACAGAAGCAGTGACTGACATCAGTGTGTGTGTGTGTGTGTGTGTGTGTGTGTGTGTGTGTGTGTGTGTGTGTGTGTGTGTGTGTGTGTGTGAAGTGCGCAGGTCCAACAGAGAGATTCTCAGACTGGAATGCCAATGAGCAGTGCCAGAGAAGAACGCTATAATGTGTGCGAGTAGAGCAGCTCTTATTAGGTGGAACAAGTGTGTTACGTTTAGATATTTTTGCAATATCTACATGTTGTTTGGTGTGTTGAAAATACACCCCAGCAATATAAAACTACTAATATATTTCACACTGCAATGCTACTGCATGCTACTTATGGATGACCGTTCTTGTGGAAGAGTATTGTACTACAGTATGTTCTTTGTCACTGTGTAGATTAAAGTTACACTGACAGTAACGAACAATCCAAAATTCCAAACAGTAGAGCAGGCAAGAGTCAAAACTCATTTTCTGAGGAGAATTCAAAGAGTAGACAAATAAAGAGACATTGGGTTATTTCAAGGTTAACAGACAATTACCAAGTGTGGAACTTACATGACTAGGGAATTGGCGAGATTTTGCTTATAAGTGGAATAGTGGACAGGACGTTGGGTCAGAGTTCACGCTAGAACTCAGGAGAGTGTGATGTTTCCTGGTGGGGCGGGGGAATGTGCTCAGCTGGTGCTGTATCTGTTATGACTAATGAGGATATAAACTTTAATGAGCACAGCAATCTCTTGTACTTTTGTTTGTCACTTAACGCTAATCCCATTGTAGTGAGAACAGGTTAGATTGTGTGTTCACCTATGTAAGAACATCTAGACACACTAGAAGGCAGCTGCGTCCCCCTGTATTTTTGAGTAGTTAAGCCTAGTACAGTTTTTCTCCTGGCAGGTTGAATTCCAGCTATAAAACCTTCCTAATGTACTTTCGGTTCATTATGTTCTTTTTTTTGTTTTGTCCATACTCTCTCTCCAAGGTAAGATTAGCTTTCCTAGATTTCTAGCTTTCCTTTGAAGGCAAACATCAGTGTTTTAAATCTGATGTGGGCAGCTACAAGAAGCCACTGCAGGGAGCATAGCAATAGAGCGGTTTCCAACTTAGGAAGGTTGAAAACAAGTTGTGAAGCGGTATTCTCTCAGTTGCAGAGGTTGAATGGTGTGCAAACACGAGGTAGCTCAGGGGGCTGGATGTTGGACTACTGATTGGAAGGTTGGGAGTTCAAATTCAAACACTGCCAAGCTACCACTGCTGGGCCCTTGAGCAAGACCCTTAAGCTCAAAATGCTCAGTTGTATGAATGAGGAAACAAATGTAAGTTGCTCTGGATAAGGGCGTCTGCCAATGACAATACAGTGAACGTCCGTGTGTGTGTGTATATGTACATATATATATATATATATATATATATATATATATATTCGTATATATATATATATACTCAGCAAAAAAAGAAACGCCCCTTTTTCAGGACTGTGTATTTCAACAATAATGTTGTAA
>JAQLOM010000034.1:8808183-8822303 GCA_030068315.1 Chrysichthys thysi
CACACACACACACACACACACACACACACACACACACACACACACACACACACACACACAGAGAGAGAGAGAGAGAGCGACTGAACAAGGTGACTGTTAAAGAGACATTGTGAAAATTTCAATGAGTAATGACCATACAAACAGCATTCATTTTCATTTGTTTATGATCACAAGAGCCATTATTTTTTTTATGATTAAACATAAAAAATCAGTAAAACAAAAAATACACACTGTTTTATGTTTATTACTTCACCATAAGAAATCATCTGAATTGCTTTTTGTTTGTCCAATCAGCTTAAAGGGTTTAGCATGGCTAAATCTGAGTGTTGGTCTGGCAAAGGGCAAATGAGTGCACATTTGGGAGCTCTTAGTCACATAACATCTGGAGAGAGAGAGTCAGGTGAGGAGGTGTTTGAGAATTTAAAAAAAGTGAAGGCCTTCTGATGTACACAAAATTAACTCTAAAAATAAAGAATACTCTGTACACATCATCTGACCTGATAATCTCCCGTAAAGAGCCTCAGTATATTGCAGATTACTTTGACAGTCTTTGGGCTGCTGTATAATGTATAGAATAAAGGCAAAAATTCCCACTTTACCTGTATCGTGATTCTTCAGAGGTCTCTCTTTGGGCACAAGAAAGAAAGTAACTTGTGTGACCCCTAAATCCTTCTCATCTCCCTCCTTTTAAACAGAGATATGATTTTGATCTTCACTTCACTGATATTTTTTTGTTCTTTAGGATGTTCTAGCAGGTAAAAACAAAAACAAAAACAAAACCATTAATCCAATAAAAAAGTCAGACAACAAGCTCTGCAAACTGTCCCAGGCTTCAGCAGAATGTCCTGATAATCCAGGTGTATTTAGAAACCAGCCATCAATGAAGATATGAAAAATGTGCATGAAAGTGTCTGTCTGATATAAAGACATAAATAAATGTTCAAGAAATATAATGTAATAAATATAATGTAAATATAAATAAATGTGCAAGAAACTGCATTCTGCCTGTTCAGTTTGAAAAATAGTCATTAAAGCAATGCTGCATACAACACTTCAGTGAGCCTTTCCTTCTAATTTTACCACAGCATTCCACGGCCTCATGCAACGCACCAAACAAAAACTCAAACAAGAGAGAGAAAACTAAGATGAAAAGATGAGTTACAGAGAACAGCTGAGACAACAGGCTTCATGAAGTCAAGATCAGCCCCATGTAGTCAAAGGACTGGTGACCTTTTGCTTATTTTGTCTGTTGAGTGTTTATGCTGTAAAAGCTTCCAAAGCACATACAGTATCTTTATACAGTGAAGCTTCTCATGGATTCGTCTTTCTGTTTTTGATTGCCCATTACTCAGAGATTTCATCAAGGTGGGCAGGGATAAAGGACAATCATTGACATATAACTGTCCTGGGGCCAGAGCGTGACAACTGGAACAAAGAAGCTGGACTTGCTCTTTAATCATAACTGTATTTCATAATCACACCTCAAGTGGTCCATACACTCTCTGGCCATCACACTTATTCGAAATCCCATTCCAGATTCAGCCCCATTTGTTGTTATAACAACCTTCACTCTTCTGGAAAGGCTTTCCACTAGATTTTGGAGCATGGCTGTGTGGATTTGTTCATTCAGCCATAAGAACATCAGTGAGGTCAGGCAGTGATGACAGGAAGGGGGTCTGGGGGCAGGTTCCGTTCCAGTTCATTTCAAAGATTAACTGGAAAACCACACAGCAGGTATCCTGTTCCAGTGACTATTGCTCATTGGTTTTCAGCACTGAAGTTCCTGAAAATTTGTAAAAAAAAAAAAAAAAATGCCTAAAGAGACAAAATTGAGAGTCACAATATCCAAGTGCACTCTCCAATTTTCCCCATTGGTGCTGGTCTGGGAAGATGGAAGTGATTCTGTTTTTGAGACGTGCGCCTTAAAAAACACAATCGCACTGCTCCAGAAAAGTGATATCAGCAAACTGACAAGAACTGTATCGTCAGCAATTTTTATTTTAATGTGCTAAATCACTGCACTAAAATGTGTATCTGAAAACGTTTTGCAAGCAGAAGATAAATCAATAAAGAACATGGGCTTTGAGCGTTCAGTATGACTGCATAGGCAGAAGAAGGTGATGAGCAGGCTTTATTTTTTGATGAAGCTCAGATCCTTCAAGATATACAACAATATGCTTCTGCCAGTCCGTGATTACATTACGTTACGTTACGTTACAGTCATTTGGCAGACGCCCTTACCCAGAGCGACTTACATTTTTATCTCATTTATACAACTGAGCATTTGTGGTTAAGGGCCTTGCTCAAGGGCCCAACAGTGGCAGCTTGGTGGTGCTTGGATTTGAACTTCCGACCTCCTCATCAGTAGTCCAACGTCTTAACGCCTGAGCTACCCCTTGCCCCGTGATGGTGAATGCCATCTACAGTGCTGTGGTCTGCTGGGGGTGCAAAATCAGTGCCAGAGATCCCAGAAGGATCAATAAACTCCTTTGAAAGGCTGGAACTGTCATTGGTTGAATCCCTGAGATGTTTGAATCATCAAGTAAAAGGAGCTCATTCTCCAATTGACTCATTAATACATGTCATAAAGATCATCTCAGGATATCATTCCTACCCTTTAATATGACACTGTACAGTAGATGTCCTCTGTGTGACAGGTGAATTCATCACTATTTTATTGCTAATATTATATACTGTTGCTGTACGTATTATCCACTGCCACTTTTTGCCTCACCCCTTAGATCTGAGAGGATGTCAGACTTTAGTCTTTTAAAAGTCTTTTCAGAGTTGGTCTGCTACTCTGTTTTTCCTTTTATTCGTATTCTTAATCTATTCACACTACAACAGAATGTGCTGTACAAACCTATGCATAATAGACCTATCTGAGCGTGAGGACTCCAGTTCGGTATTTTTAAGAATGATTTTTCCAAGTCAGATGAATGGTAGCGTTTATGACCGAGTGCTGAGCAATGCATGAAATTCATTCTAACATGTGAAGATGGTGGTCAAAAATGTCTGAAAAATGACTGCATAGAGATGGCACTATTATATCTCAGAACATGTGGTTTGTTCACCTTTGGCCATGGCTTTCTTGAGACAGATGGCATCACCATTTACTGGAGTAAAATTGATCAGGGATGAAATAAAAGAGACTACATGATCAAGAGGCCACAAATTCAAAGAAAGAGAGAGAGAGAGAGAGAGAGAGAGAGAGAGAGAGAGAGAAGCCATATAAAGCACCAGGTGAATAAGTATGTGCAATTTACTACAGTTAGTGAAACTAGTTAGTGATCGGGGGGGGGATTTTTTTCAACAATCCACTCGACAATTTGAACATGTGTGGGATCAGCCTGGACGTCAACTCCAAACCAGTGCCGATCTGGATTGTGTGCGTGTGAGCGTGTGTGCTGGATTTAGGGGCGCATACACGTACATATTATTGCAAGGACCTTCCACTGACATAGTTAATAATATAGCTAATTCTTTCTATGGCTGAACCTAAACTTAACCTTAACCTCGCCAACCTAAATAAAACCTTTTGTCTCTGTCAGCTTTTTAAATAATTGGTAGTTTTCTTTATAAAGAGCAGCGATAGCTCAGTGGTCAAGCCTTTGGACTACTGATTGGAACGTCGCGAGTTCAAATCCAAGCACTGCCAAGCTACCACTGTTGGGCCCTTGAACAAGGCCCTTAACCCTCAACTGCTCAGTTGTATAAATGAGATCTATGTAAGTCACTCTGGATAAGGGTGTCTGCCAAATGGTGCAAAATGTAAAGCCAGATGTTCTCAAAACTGCTAAACATTTCTAACTTAGTGGGGGCATAATTAATAATATAGCTAATTCATGCTATGGCTAAACCTAACCTTAACCTTAACCTCGCCAACCTAAATGAAACCTTTTTTCTCTGTCAGCTTTTTAAATAAATGGTAGTTTTCCTTATAAAGAGCAGCCAGATGTTCCCACAACATCAAAACTGTTAATCATTTCTAACCTAAATCCAGGTTGGCTTTTTATTAATTATAGGAGTTTTGGACAAAGTGTGCAAACACAGATTTCTGCAAAAGAATGCACAAGGAAAACAATCTTGTGTGATAAGCATCTAGCATGGAAGTAAAAATGGTGTAAATGGAAAATGGCAGAAAGACACACAAAATAGAAACACATCTACACCAAGTGTCTAGATGTCCTGAAACAAGCACATCGAGACGGACACAAAACATGCCAGTGAAGGGGCAAAGATATTGATGCAATTCCTCCATCACGGCATAATGTTGACTTACCAGTGAAGGCATAAGTCATGCTGTTTACTTTACAGGGAGATTCACGATGGCGGAATTGTCAAGAGAGTTTGCTCCTTATCATCACCAACCCAACAAGCTTTTAAAATTGTTATATTAGCCATCAACGCAGCAGGAAATTGGATGTCGTTAAGTTATGAACTGTTCTGAATCACAATACACCTTAATATATTTCCAGTGTACCAGTCTGTGACCCGAATAATTGAACTACATGTTTTAATTTTCTCCTGAAGCCATAATGAGAAACTGCTGATAGTTTCAGTTAAGCCAGTGATCTTTTTTATAAAAAGATAATATGCTAAAAAAAAAAAACCTGTTTCAGATGTTAGAGCAAACTGTTCAACATCTCTTGTGTGTTAAGAGCAAGATATGTAAATGTTCTCACTTGAAAGTGTGCATGCTCATTTGGAAGTGCCTTTGAAGAGCCCTCATTTGGGGAAGGCTTCATTTAGCTTTCACAGAAGTAGATTCAGACTGAGATTGTTTGTGACAGCTTCTTCCTCCTACACACACAAAAACACATGGATAGCAAGAAAAACTCAGAATCACTCTCTCTCTTTATGTATCTCACAGACACACAGGCATGAAAACATGCACAACAGATGCACTGGACTCCAATAGAGAACACTCAAGAAGTTGGTACAGCATTGCATGAAGTGTACAGTATATCCAGCACAGGTGACTTATATCCAAACATTATGTCAGTATTTGCTCTTTATTTATTTAGGTGATGGTTGAAATGACTTCTGTGTAATTCACTCCTCTGAAACGGAAAGAATTTGAAACTTGATTTGAAGTTGAAAGATTTTTCTTGAGTAGAATGTCATAGAAAACATTTTTCAATAAAGTCTAGATTACCACCTGTAAACACAAGCACTTGCTTTTAAGCCTGAAAAAATTGGGTACAAAAAAGATGCATACAATAATACGCAAATCTGAGTACATAATATGGCTTTCACCCTCGCTATTAACACTTGGTCCAGCAGATCCTCTTACTTTGTACCCTAAACTAGAAGTCCAGCATCAGGAAGCGATGTTTTGATGATATTTTGTGGAAGATCATTTTAATTCACTGCTACTGTCACATTTATGCATTTAATATTTCATTTAATATTGTCCATTTAAACGGTATTCTATATAATAATATAAAAATAGAGTGATATATCGTGGTAACATCAATCTGTCAGTCAGTAGTGCTGGACTTGAGCCCATATCACGCAAGAAAAATCTATTAGGTTCATGGTCAGAATCACACTTTTCTGAGACACAGTGCTGTTTTTGGCAAATTTCGCCCCCACACCTTCCATGTAACTCTCTCAACAGCAAGTCTTTCGTTACAGATAAGGTTTGAATAAGATTCTGAATTTTGGTATTAACTCATTACATGCAACTTAACTATGAATAAGGCACAAAGAGCATGGAACTCAGGCAGTAAACATCTCCTGTAACATATTGACCAGCCTACAGTTTGTCTCATGAGATTGAGTTACATATGACCCATGTTAGTAATCAGAGCATCCATGAGAACTAATGATTCAAATCCTTATACTGTAGTATGACAGTAAAAGCTGACAGAGCTCCACAGAAAATGTTTCTCCTACTCATCCATGTGCCATTTCCTGGAATCGCAGCACAGTCAACACAAACATACCCACTGAGCAAGTTCTCCCTAGACACTGACTCAGTCTTGTGTAAATAAGAACCAAAAAAACCTCTATCCCTCTACTCTCACTTTACAATCCTCTCACAACTCACTGTAAGCATCCCAAACAGCCACAGCAATTTACACTCTCTAGATATCAGAATGGTGTGTGAAATGCAGTCACGCTAGCAGACAACAATGTTGTTTGAAGACCCAGGAGTATTACTCCAGTTGGTTCCAGTTGGTTGACACACATGACATACTGATGACGATGAGCTGAGAAAGAAATGCTTAGTACGAGGAAGCAGATCCACCATGATCCTGGTGAAGACAAAAGCAAGTCTTCTTCTTCTTCTTCTCAGGCCCAGCTGCACCATCCGGCACAAAGGGTGTAAAGCAACCCCCGCGGGGCTCAGCTGGCATTTCCGTAACTAAGCCCATTCTACAGGGTGAGGTCACTAGGTCCACGCTCAACCCTCCTCTAACTCAGGACTTGAGCTCATGCACACTTATGGGCAATTTAGTGAAGACAATCCACCTAACGTGCATGTCTTTGGACTGTGGGAGGAAACCAGAGTACCCAGAGGAAACTCACGCAGAGAACGTGGAAACTCCACAGAGAAAGGCGCCTATGTTGACCCCGGGGCTTGAATCCAGAACCTTCTTCCTGTGAGGTGACAGTGCTAACCACTTAGCCACCTTGCCACCCAATATAAGCAAGTGCTTATATTATATTGGAAGCTGAATGAGTGTATGCCCCTAATAGGCTCAAATTAGAGTAGGATAGATATGGTCATTAAGGGCAAGTTTAAAAAAAATAGTGTATATAAAACCGTAGATGATAATTATGACCGAGAAGTCCTGGTCAGTGCTTGGTGTAAATTACGGTCATGGAAGCTAGAAATATTGGAAGCATCTCCTAGCCAGCTATTACCGCCCTATGACTGGCAGACTGCGTTGATGATGATGATGATGATGATGATGATGATGATAATTATTTAAGAAAATATTCCTTTTAAAGGCACTTGGAAAGCTTTGGGCTGTTTGTGTCAGAAATGCGCTTCCGGAAGGATCCAGATAATTGAAGATAAACACAGGGACACTTACACCTTGGGGACAAATGTGCGAGCACAACTCTCAGATGGTTTTATACATGTTTGCTGCCTTTATTTTTCTTTGTGGGTTTGAAGTTAGATAAGACTTGCACTTTAATGAAACACTCCAGGACCACTTCTGCTGAGCTTTATAACACACACAATGGACCTTTCCCCAACAGCATAGCAATTATATCTGCTTGGGCTTCACTTTCATTTTTCTCAGTGCCACTGTGCCAATCAATGCAATGCACTCCTTTGTAACGCACTATCTGGCCATTACAGACATAAAAGGAATATCTTCCTCAGTCCTGTGCAAATGACTTTCTATTCTGCTGCAGAACTACACTTTTCAGTAGTGAATAAAGAACCACATTTATAATTATTGTAATACAAGCACAGTGCCTCTTATTGTGACGAATTCTCCCATTCTTCCATGGACGTTAGAGGATAAGCAAGGCGCACCAAAATTTCTTCATCAATTCTCTGCATCTTCTGGTAAAAACTACTTGTAACAGGCCTAGGAGTACGGCCATATGATAACGATCAATTTACTTTTGTCATACTACCTTCTGCATTAAGACCTAAGTCAGAGCTCCTTCCTGAGACAGCCCAAGACCAACATTACAAAACGGATTATAGGCAACATGATAATACACAATATGAAAATCCAGAAATGTATTTTTTTATTATCTTCCATACTCTAACACAACACAAGTGAGGTTGTTGTAGCCTACTCATATGGCAGTGTTTAGACAAGCCATGGCTTCCTATAAAGAACCTACTAAAATGAAGTAGACTATTATGAGACCGAGCATGTTTAGTTTTACAAATGTACGACATTTGCCTAAAAACGCTAGCTAATAAGGCTCCATAGTGAGTATAAATACAAAACGGGGATGGAAAACGAAGAGGTTTAGACGTATCTTGCAAATTAAATACAGCATAATATATATATAGGTAATTATCATATTTAAAAAACGATTGCATGGTTTCGCCTGTAATGATATACTGCTGTTGTAACCAGACACTGAAGCTATACTATTTCTAAACTGTAATTTTCTAAATCAACTCATGCCAGCACAAGAACAAAGGCTTAAAAATAACTCCAAGACTTAGTTAAGTAAAAAAAAATACTTCAAAACTTCGTTAAGTAAAGCTTGTGGCATAGACATATACTATGCAGCATTGTAAAACATCATATAATCTGTATAATTGTTCACCATTACACACATAATCACAAGTAGCATTTAGAAATGAGGTAATTATTATTATTGTTATTATTATTAGTAGTAGTAGTATTAGTAGTAGTAGTAGTGTGCAGTACAGTGGTGCAGTAGTTAGCACCGTTGCCTCACAGCAAGAAGGTTCTGGGTTAGGACCTGCCAGCTGACTGGGAACTTTCAGTGCAGTGTTTACATGTTCTTCCTGTGCCAGTGTGGATTTACTCCTGGTGCTCTGGTTCCCTCCTACAGCCCAAACACCTCCAGATTAGGTCAACTGGCTACACTAAATTGCTCGTAGGTATGAATGTGATGTTGAATGGTTATCTGTCTCTCTGTGTTAGCTCTGCAAGACTGGTGACCTCCCCAGGGCGTACTAGCCCCTGGTCACCCGTGACCAGCAATGGATAAATGGTACAGAAAATGGATGGATGGACTGAGGGTATTAGTAGTAGTAGAAGTAATGGTGGTGTTGTGCAAAGGCATAATAAGCAATGTGTAAATTACCATACTAAAATATATGCAGCATACTGTTAAGTACATGTGGCTTAATTGTTAAGGCTTTGAGTTACTGCTTAGAAGCTCAGGGGTTCATGCACTGGCAAGCTGCTACAACTGGGCCCTTGAGCAAGGCCCTTAACTCTCTTTGCTCCAAGGGTGCTGTGTTATGCCTGACCTTACCCTTGGACACAGCCTTCTAACAAACTGCCAGAAATATATATAACAATTTCACTGTTCTGTAATGTAAATATGCTTCTTCTGCTTTTAGTAGTATTGGGCAGAGAGGGGCCAATTTCATCACATGCATTTGACTCATGCTGAAAGTGGGTAATTCGTATTTTGGAACGATGGCAAATTTGGCAGGCAAAGCAGAAAAGTCATGGAAAATCATGGATAATTGTGTATATCTGCATGTTGATTGAGCTAAAATAAATACGACAATGCAATATTTTGTTCTGATGCTGTGCCCAGCTATGGATGGTGTGATGTCACTGAAATGAGGAAGGAATTTGCTGTTGAGAAGACGACCTCAAGTTGACAAGTAAGAAATTCTAGTTAAGTATTCTTGTTGCTTCACAGCTTCAGCTTATGTAATTTAATCCTTAACTTGGGTTACTATCTGCGTGGGGTTCTTGTGCATGTTCTTCCTCTGTCTCTGTGGGATTCATGTGCTTCTCTGTTTTTTCTCTTCTCTCAAAAATACGCCAGTAGATGGATTGCCTATGTTAAATTGGCATGCTCCAAGGTATAGTTAGTGCTTGGGTGGTGCGATGCAGTTTCGACTTCCTCACTATTGATCCAACAGTGCTTACTGGGATGGCTATGAAGATACTGTAAATATGTTGCAAAATGCAAGAGCTTGTAGACATCATTTTTGAAACCTTGAAAGATACGACACGAGAACTTGTAGAACAAAAATGTGTTTTTCTGTGAGTATTTTTCACATGTATCAATTGTACTTACCATTGTATTTGTACAAATGTAAGCGGATTTGGAAGTCTGAGAAAATTATAAAACACATGAGAGCTTGTGACCTTGAATGTTTTAACTCACAGAAAATATTTAAACACTTGAATGTCACAGAAAAGTGGCAGGAAGAATATTCACAAACTTAGTTTTATATATACATAAATACAATGACTGCTGCATACATACAATCCAAAATTTAGTCACATTGGTTTTTTGCTTACCTACATTAAATTGTCATCATTTGGCAGACACCCCTCATCCAGATTGACTTACATTTACTGTATCTCATTTTTATACAATTGAGCAGATGAGAGTTAAGGACCTTATTCAGACACCCAGCAGTGGCAGCTTGGTGGTGTTGGGATTTGAATTCACGACCTTCCAAGCAGTAGTCCAACGGCTTAACCAATAAGCTCGATCCCTGCCACTTCAGATCTGCACAGCTTGACTTTTGTATCATTTTTTAAAAAAATAAATGTGTCATAAAAACCATCTTGCACTTGTAGCTGAGGAGGTGAGAGCAGGGTGGGGATAAACCAATCAGATGACAATGACGAAGCACTACGTTTGCTCTTTTGCTCAGTTCATACCTCTTTTATTACTTTTTATTACTATCCTTATCTTGTTCCTCTTGTTTCTTAGTTTTCAGACACTGACAGTCTTTTCAGTGAAGATTCACCTTGGGTGGTTTTTGTCCAGAAAATGGAAGCTGTTAAAATATTTTACTAGTAACGGCAAATTATAAGCAAATTGTGTCCTTGTAAAGGCAATATTTTTCTTTTGGAGTTTCCAGAATCTAGCGGTTGAATACGTTTTTATTTTTAAATAGCATTTTTCAGTTTGCTGATCAATAATTAATTTCGACTTTGAAAATTCACTTGAAGATAAAATGAGATTGCAATAAAAAAATGCTGCCAGAAAGAGTATGTGTATTTATCATTTGTTTAGGCCTATTTATATTTCTGCATCAAATCTGTACTGTAGACATGGCATGAATGCTCATGCAGGGTGAAGCATTTCTATTTTTACATAAGGTGCTGTCACATGAAACACACCAGAATTTACTGATTTTACACACGGAAGAAGAGCGGGATGCAAGTTGTGTGTTTCACCATAGAAACAATGAGCAGGAAATAACATGCACAAAATGTTGTTTGGAAACAAATTTACTGGGGGAGAAAAAGAAACTTCACGAGATTAATTATAAACCAATGGAATTCTCATTGAAAATCCCACTGTGTGCTCAGAAATGAGGCACAAGTATACCGGCATAATGTTTAAATCCACAGGATTGTGTACAGGATTAAACTGGCCGTTATAATGATATACAGCTGCTATAGAGCCTGTAGGGCCTTATTAACACTGTATCATGAAGGTAGAGTCCTTATTTTCACAGAGAACAAGGAGCAGCTAATCTAAGTTGTTGTGGTCTGCGCTGCCACAATGTGTAGTTCCATTTCTGGAGGGGTGCACGTCAGGCTATGGCATACGCTAATGCAGAGATTTGATGCAGAAAAATAAATCGGCCTTTATTTAGATAAATCCGATAAATTCCACGAGGGTTGAATATGTTTTCCAGGCATGCAGTATCTCCCAAACTTAATGAATTGAATTGATACAACAGATCTCCCTCTATTTGGGTCATTTTATTTAATGGCAGGCTATAAACAGGTGCTCCCCTAGTTACGATGGTTTTTCGACGTTACAATGACGATTGTGATGCGCTAAAAATTGTAAAAAATGTAGAAAATATTTCAAATTTGCAGGCAGGCATCGCTTGCAGGCCAGCGTAACACCGCATGACATACGCAGACGTTCGTACGACGCCCAGAAGTACACGGACGACCCCCGGAGGTATACGGACGACCCCTGGAGGTATGCGGATGACACCCAGAAGTGCGCAGACGATGCCGGGATCACTCTTGTGTATCGGTGTTTCGGTATACTGTACCGTGCATTACCGCGGGGTGGGGGGGTTGTGTACTTCAAGAGCTCATTTTAATTCAAAATCATATCTTCTATAGTAGGGGTCCCCAACCACCGGGCCGCGGACCGGTACCAGTCCGTGGGTCTTTTGGTACCGGGCCGTGAAACAATAAAAATCTTTCTGAAATTTTTAGTTATTTTATTTTCATTAGTTTCCTGGGTCTCTTATTTTGAAAAATTCCACTCTGGTCGCACCACTGCATGTGACTCAGAGAATGTAGCGGTTGCATCGCAACACTTTGCGCCCCCTCGGTCCGTCCGTTTACATCGCAACCCCCCCCCATGTCCGTGCAAAATATTCTGACATTAAACCGATTTGTTGCACAAAAAAGGTTGGGGACCCCTATTCTACAGGAAAAGACTCCTGGGTAGGCTAGGCTAAGCTAGTCTAAACTAGGCTGAGATACCTAAGCTAGGCTAAGTGGCTCAACACAGTGGTTCGACATATGATATTTTCGACTTACGATGTGTGTGGCAGAACGCATCTCCATCGTAACTAGAGGACTACTTGTATTCTCATTACATTAATGTGAAAATGGCATGTGTTTATTATGAATAGTTAACAGAAAAGTGTACTTTATGCATCAAAAATTTGCGCTTTAGAATATTATACTCGGCGGCACAGTGGTGTGGTGATTAGCACTGTTGCCTCGGAACAAGAAAGTCCTGGAACCCCGTGGTCCACCTGGGTGCCTTTCTGTGCGGAGTTTGCATGTTCTCCCCGTGTCCGTGTGGGTTTCCTCCAGGTACTCCGGTTTCCTCCCACAGTCCAAAGACATGCACAGAGGAGATTAAGCTAATTGGCGACTCTAAACTGCACGTAGGTGTTAATGTGAGGTGGGAATGGTTGTCTGTCTCTATGCATCACCCTGCGGTGGATCGGTGACCTGCCCAGAGTGTACTCCGCCGAAGTCAGCAGGGATTGGCTCCAGCTTCCCTCCGGGACCTGAACAGGATTAAGCAGCAGAAGACGAGTGAGTGACTGACAGTGAGTGAATATTTTACTCATTAAAAAATCCCCCAAACAAACCAACAAAAGAACAGACTCGTGTCACACCCGACCCCACTCTCCCTCGTGTGTGTTTGTTGCCGCAGTAGTGATGCGCGCGCGCGGCCTAGCGGTGGAGCCCTGAAATATTCACCCGTGTCGACACCAAACGCGCCTCACGACGTCATCAATCTGCGCCGGAAGAAAAAAAAACCCACCCTGTGCCTTCGGTCTCATAGGAAGAATTAATTAACACACAACTAAATGATCCCAACACACCATGGTTCTCGTAACAGCTTCTCCGTTTCCCGACTGACGTGGCGTTTGTAAAGAGAGTCTATGCGATTATATGAAGTCGATTAAAGGAGGACCTACACACCAACAACATGTCTTTCTTTGTAGATTCGGTTATTATGTTCACTTCTCAGGTCAGTGCTCACCTTATTCTGTACAACTGACTAACAATCAATAAATAAATAGTGTTTCTGCAAAATAGGGTGTGTTAGCTCCCTCTTCTCTCTGTGCAGGTGCTGTTTTTCGGGTTTGGTTGGCTGTTTTTTATGCGGCAGTTATTTAAAGATTATGAGGTACTAAACTTTAGTAAACTTTAAAGTATTTCCTGTGTACAGTATGGACCTTATGCATTATGTGTAAACGTATATAAATAAGTGCTGTGAGGATTTATGGCACTAGGGATATTAGACCTAGCTGGTGATCTAATGTTTTGTGTGCAAGGAGACTCTTTCTGCGTTAAATTATTTGCATTATACACATTATTGCTCTTGGCATGGAAATAAACCCAACAGTATGACCTGTGCCATTTCATGAACCTGTTCACCGTTTGGCAAAGCGTTATATAAATACTAACAAGGCCAATTGGGCTGATGTAAACAAAGTAAACAAACTCTATCTTGTTATGTCTGTGCTGCACTTAGGGCTGAATGGCCTTTTACATAACAATTCAAACTTCAAATGTCATTTTATCAAAAGCTTGCTATTAAAGTTGGCACCCAGTCATCTAATGTGGCTTATGAAAAGGTCGTTGTTTGTGTCCCAGGTGCGACAGTATGTGGTGCAGGTGGTTTTCTCGGTTACATTCGCATTCTCTTGCACAATGTTTGAACTCATCATCTTTGAAATCCTCGGAGCATTAAGTAGCACGTAAGTGGCTCGACTGTAACCGAAGTCCTTACATTACCCAGGTTGGAAACTTTCAGTAAAGTTGCATTTCTGTTGTCTTTTGCAGGTCCAGATACTTTCACTGGAAGCTGAATTTGTACGTTATACTGCTGGTTCTAATCTTTGTAGTGCCTTTCTACATTGGCTACTTTGTGGTCAGTAACATACGTTTGTGTAAGTGGATCCTGTTTTTATTGAAAAGAGCTTGATGACAAAATAGTGAGCTGTGCGTCCTTAT
>JAQLOM010000034.1:8822462-8836260 GCA_030068315.1 Chrysichthys thysi
CAGGAATCTTTTGCAGGTGTTTAGAGTTTATTAGTTGATTCAGATGATTAGGTTAATAGCTCGTTTAGAGAACCTTTAAGTTTTTTTCTTATTTGTAAATTGTACAAAATAAAAAGTTGAGGAATTCAGGAGAAGTGAGTTGGGCTTGTTGTTTACAGGTTCCTCGGTATACATGATTGGATAATGATTTTTTTCTTTGTTTGTTTTGTATTTTACAGTGCACAGGCAGAGGTTGTTGTTTGCATGTGTTGTTTGGTTCACCTTCATGTATTTTTTCTGGAAACTTGGAGACCCTTTTCCTATATTGAGTCCAAAACATGGTAAGAATCAACAGTTATCATTTCAGAAAGCCTGACACATTCACGGTAGAGAATTAAAGGGTCCTGTTTGCGCTCTTTTCCTCTCAGGTATCCTGTCCATAGAGCAGCTCATCAGTCGTGTCGGGGTCATTGGGGTCACGCTCATGGCGCTGCTGTCTGGATTTGGTGCTGTGAATTGCCCCTACACATACATGTCCTATTTTCTAAGGTAATTATGAATATATATTACTCACTGATAGCATAGATTATAAATGTAATTTATTATACCAATAAGCATAGCTTGTAGATTTGATTTATAATACCATATTTTACTCAGATATAGCTTTTTATGTGTACAGGAATGTAACAGACAGCGACATCCTGGCCCTGGAGAGACGGCTACTTCAGACCATGGACATGATTGTCAGTAAGAAGAAAAGGTGAATTATGGAGAGATGGCACAAGGCACAACGTGAATTTGATTTTGATATTCTGTCAGTATGCTAGAGCGTTTTCTGAAATAGCAGTAGCGATGAATTTCACCTGATGCTCTCCTTTGTGTAGAATTGCCATGACAAGGAGGCAAATGTACCAGCGTGGAGAGGACCAAAACAAACCGAGTGGGTTCTGGGGGATGCTCAAGAGCGTCACTTCCTCTCCTTCAGGCAGTGAGAGTATCCTTTGCTGTGGTCTCAGCCTCAGACACATACAAAGTGTCCGAAGCACCGGTAGACTTTTCTGGCCACAAGCTTCAAAAGCTTAAAGGCTGTAATCACACCATACGCATGCACACATTTACTGGGTCCCACCTGGGAGGAAAAAACATTTTTTAAATAGTTTTCACTATACTTTCATAAGTATGGGGACTCATTCTGGAAAATGTCTTTAATATGTTGGTTTTAATGTCAGTTAAACAGCCTCCTCATGTAAAAGAGTAATTCTTGTCCAGGTTCAGTGACAAAAGGTGCCAGATTGTACCAAGGTGTGGCTGGCAAAACTACCTTTGCTGTGATATGCAAGTATGTGCATTCACATGTTTAAATTAATCTCAACCTTTGTTAACCTGGTTACAGTTTAAAATGACAGTAGTGTGTGTGGGTGTGTGTGTTTTTTGTGTAGTTTAAAATGACATTTGTGTGTGGGTGTGTGTGTTTGTGTGTGTGTTTGCTGACATACTCCTTACTGATCTTTTTAACCTGCAGTCACATTCCTCCTACAGAAAAAGCAAAATAAGGAGTGGGTTAAAGAATCCTGATCAGATGTGCTCTGTTTTAGGCTGAAATGTGATTGACATTCCTTGACATTAGAACTGCAGATTTGTCTCTGATCCAGCATGAGGTAGATGCTCTAGAGGAGCTCAGTAGGCAGCTCTTCCTAGAGACAGTGGACCTACAGGCTACCAAGGTAAAAATTACTATTACTATAAATTACCGTATTTTCCGGACTATAGAGCGCATCGGAATATACACCGCACCCACTAAATTTTAAAAGAAAATTTTTTTATTTTTTTCATATATTAGCCGCACCAGACTATAAGCCGCAGATATATACGTTGTGAAATGAGATATTTAGACAGAAAGATTTTGTAAATGTTTATTTACATACCTTAATTGTTTCCTAACGGTGCCTGTAACACGGCAGTAAAACGGCTGACCGAACAAAACAGAAAAGTCATTAACGTTTTTATTCATCCTCCTCCTGTGCACTGAAACCACTGAAGTCGTCTTCTTCAGTGTCGGAGTTGAAGAGAATCGAAACATCTCCGTCACACACCTTTTCAGTCTCTCTGTCAGTGTCCTACCTGGCGCTTACTGTAGCACTCCATCAGCCATTCAGTCATGAGGCTTTCTATCATCCACCCTTTTTTGTTAACTTTAACGACTATGCCTTTCGGGAGTTTTTCTTTTGGCATAGTCATGCTTGCGTCGAGTGCACCAAAAACTACCGGTAGCGTCTTCTTCTTTGCATTGACCTCTTGCGTCTGTCATGTTTTTGCGCCCCTGATGGCAGTTAGCGAAGAAAAATCTATAGATAAGCTGCATTGTTGTACAAGCCGCAGGGTTCAAAGCGTGTGAAAAAAGTAGCTGCTTATAGTCCGGAAAATATTGTAGTATAATTTCAGATGCAGTACAGTGTTGATCACATCATAAAAACATAGTAATAGTACTAATACAATATGTGCAGTCTAGATTGTTGATTACAGTGAACCCCCGCAATTTCGCGGTTCACCTATCACGGGTTCAGTGCATTGCGGATTTTCAAACTTTGATCCGTGGAATTTTTGGGATTTCGCGGGACTCTGGAATATGAAATATATATACAGGGTGGGCCATTTATATGGATACACCTTAATAAAATGGGAATGGTTGGTGATATTAACTTCCTGTTTGTGGCACGTCACCACCCATCTTGAAAAGTTTTCCCCCTTCCATATACTAATGTACCACAAACAGGAAGTTAATATCACCAACCATTATCCATATAAATGGCCCACCAAGGGGTATCCATATAAATGGCCCACCCTATATATATATATATATATTTTTTTTTTTTTTATGTTAATTCAAACATTAAAAGAACATTTAAATCAAAATAGAACAGTATTTTATCAGCGGATGAATACAAAGTGGCGGTGTACGCCACTTCCGCTTGAGCGAGTAAACAGGATGTAAACAGGAAGTGACCTCACTGGCAGTAAGTACACATGTAGTATTTTATATCTTGTTAAAATTGCGTATGTTTAAGAGTGTAGAAAGTGTTTGAGAGTGTTTATAAGGGTGTGGAAAAGGTTAATATGGGAGTGGAAATGGTTTATAAAGCCTTAAATAAATAAATACATACATACATAATCAATCAATCAATCAAATAAATGTGACAGTGCTACTTTGCGGATTTCACCTCTTGGGAGGTGGGTGGGTAACGTATACTGTATATGTATTTAAGGTTTAAGTTCTTTAACCGCTAGATAGGAAACTTAATGTAACAGAGCATGATCATGTTCTTTACAAATTGCATTCTCGCAAAAGTGTTGTGCATGAAAGATTGTGCTGAAATGCATTCTTTATGTCACCAGGAGCGGATCGAATACTCAAAGACGTTTCAAGGAAAATACTTCAACTTTTTGGGGTACTTCTTCTCCATCTACTGTGTGTGGAAGATTTTCATGGTGCGTATTTATTGTGGTCAGTGGGGCATATAACTATGAGGGAGAATCAAAAAAGTAAAGGCAAATTTTAAAACGATGTTATATACCCTGGAGAGCAAACGACAAAGCATGAAGTGGGGACATCTGTCTTCTCCAGTGTAGAAGAAATACAAAAGTCAGTCCTCAAGTCCAAAAGTCATGTTAACATTCTTTTGGGACATGAAGGGTTTATTCTGGTGCATTTCCAAGTGCATAGGCAAACAGTAAACAGTGCAAGTTACTATGCATTGCAGCGAAATGAATTTAAACCTGCAGTTCACAGCAGAAGAAGAGGAATGCTGTCCAAAACAGTCTTGCTGCACCATAACAATTCACGTCCTCATACAACAGCAGTGACAGTAGAGACCGTGCAACGGCTCGGGTTTGAACATCTTCCACGTCCACCTTCATGTCTGATGATGAAGTAAAGGAAGCGGTGCTCACCTGGCGTCGGGAGCAGCCGAAAAACAATTTCTATGGAGGGATACAGAAGCTAGTTGGACAATAGGACAAATGTGGAAAAGTGATGTTTCATTTCTCACAGTTCTATTAAAGTCGTTGCATATTTTTTACATAAGCCAAAACATATTTTGCCTTTATGTTTTGATTCTCTCTCATCTAGTATTATATAAACAAACAGAATATGTGTGTATTTAACCCAGCGTGATTGCCTTAGGCCACCATCAACATAGTCTTCGACCGTGTGGGGAAGACTGACCCGGTGACGAGAGGGATCGAGATCACGGTCAACTACTTGGGAATTCAGTTTGATGTGAGAGACACACACACACAGTATACAACTATGTGCTCTTGGATGTTGTCAAATGTAAAAACCTAAGAACAAAGGTGAACTAGCGATATGGTTACTCTGCTCTGGTCTGATGAAATCTTCACTGTCTTATTACTCTCTACTAGGTTTATATTTCCCCAATGATAAAGCTTCACATTTCTAATTATTGTTTTTTTTTCCTGTCCTGAAAACAGCCCTCTTATTTGTGGCCTTATCATAATTTCTAATTCAAGTGAATGTTAATGGCTACTTTTTTTTTTACTTTTTACATTTTTATTCTCCACAGGTAAAATTCTGGTCTCAGCACATTTCTTTTATCCTGGTTGGAATAATCATCGTCACCTCCATTCGAGGCCTTTTGATTACACTCACTAAGGTACATTTGGCAGCTTTTATCATTGGAATGGTGTTAATTAAAAATTATTTTTAAGTATATAGACAACAATAATAATAATAGTTATTATTATTATTATTATTATTATTATTATAAACTGACTTCACAATAAGTCTAAAATTATATATTAAACCACTTAATAGCCATCTTCTTAAATCTCATTGTTCTTCTCCAGTTCTTCTATGCCATCTCTAGCAGCAAGTCATCCAATGTAATAGTGCTAGTCCTGGCCCAGATCATGGTAAAGCACTTCTATAATCAGCAGAACACATCACTGTGCTATTTATGCGGCATGACAAAACTGTTACGTTGTTATGAATTTGCTCTCTGTGTCTACAGGGAATGTATTTTGTGTCTTCTGTGTTGCTCATGCGCATGAGCATGCCACTGGAGTACCGCACCATCGTCACCGAGGTGCTGGGAGAGCTGCAATTCAACTTCTACCATCGCTGGTTTGATGTGATCTTTCTTGTTAGCGCTCTGTCCAGCATCCTCTTCCTCTACCTGGCACACAAACAGGCACCCGAGAAGCACATGACCCTGTGACCTACTGAATGACCTCATCTGAGGGAGATGGCCTGAAGTGTTAAGCTGCTTCTTCCTTCCGTTTCCAAGAAGCCTCTTTTTAATTTCACCAGGACTGAATTTCCTGAATCAGGAAGTACCTAAATATCGCTGGTTTGGTTTAAAGGTGAAAGTTGACTGTGCAAATTATTCTCGAGTTAATGATCCATCGTTATATTTTAATTGAAGTTTTTCTTTAAGAATGTGAGCAAATGTTTGGGTTTTTTACGTCTAGTCTTTGTTCGTTGGCCCATCGATACAGACAGCATTGCAGTTTTTACATTGTTCTTGTGTTATAAATATTTTGAGAATTCAGTATATTATAAGCAACTTCCTCTATATCATATGAACAAAAACACCTTGCAGAATGGATTTGTCCATGTGAAAAGCTATGTACAATGAATGAACATCTTGTTTTCAGAACATAAATACAGAATCCAGAATGGCACAGAGTGATTTCTGTAAATTTTTATTTACTAGTGAGTATATATTTTTCTTACTTCGTACAATATCCTAAGCAGAGTGAACAGCTTACTGCTGAATATCTAGGCTCTAAATATTAACTTTGCTATTAACTTTAACTCTATGCTTTTGAGTGCACCGTAGTAGAGCTAAACAGATGGCAAGAAAGGTTAAAGGTTCAGAGTACCTGCTATTACCAAAAGCATTACTGTGCAAAGAGCATACGTTTGCATAAGAAAGGCATCAGAGGGTCTTACAAAATTAACACACATGATGAAGGCATGATTTAAGACCATTTGTATCCTATGTTCACATGCGAGATTGTCTGCCTCACATCACGCCCCCATGAAAATATACATACACAGATATGTTTGGAAAATGTTAAAGATCCACTATGTAGGATTCAGTTGATTGCAAGCCACTGAATATCCCTCCCTTACCCCTCCCTTTCCAAACACTTATTGGAGCGTATGGTGGCCTTCCTCACGTCTTCTCATGCTCATGAGCACTTGGTTCACACCAAGCAATCACTGATTCCTCTTCTTTCTTCTTTGCCTTCCTTTTGTATTGATTGTCTTCCTTATAGCACTTCCTTGTAGATTCACAGTCTCACTTGTAAAAATGCCAAACACGAAGGTGTTCTCTAAGGGTCTGTCCATTCTGGGCTACTCTAACAACATAACATGGGCGCTTCATGGAAGTGAAGATATAGGCTCATTCTGGGCTCATGCTAAGCTTAGGAAAATCATATAATGATTAGACATTAATGAAGACATGCTTATGAATATTATATTCAATTTCTGCTAATATTCTATTCCATTTCCATTTCTTACGTTGAAAGCTTTTAATTTATTTGTGCAACTTTGTGTTTCCGTATAAATATAACAAAGCACTGGAAACCGCCTTTCTCAAAGCCTCTCATCTACACTTTCTGATGAGGAGGATGATGAAACCGAGGGCGTCTGAAATAAAGAATCAGAGGACATAGTCAAACACTTTTGGTGTAAGTAAATAGTAACAGATTGAGATTACGGCGTCAAGAGTGCTCACCCTTTCACGAGACTGAACTGGTGTTTTCTCTGTATCCAGTAGCCTGGAGGTAATTGTAATGCCCTTAGCTTTCAGATGCTCATAGGCTTCTTTCCCTGTTACAAGGAGGACCAGTGTGTCTCCACTGCTGCGGATCAGATTCACAGCCTCCTCATGTGTGCTTTGCTCTACGTTCACCCCATTGACCTCCACCACGATATCATCATCCTCTAGCCCAGCTCTGTCTGCTGCTCCACTTTTCACCACCTGTCGATGTGCCATAATGTGCATGAACTCTCCAAAGCAAATACCGTATGTGTACGAGATACGTACTGATCTCAGTTATGTACAATCTAATTTCAGATGCATTTCTCAGGTTTTTTCCCCACCTCTTTAATATATTGTCCATATACTCCTTGGATACCATTGAGATGGAAGCCATACCCAGCTGCAGTCTTTTCCATGCGGCACAATTTGGGTTTATACATTTCTTCCACAGGTTCTGGCATGGCTGGCACAGGGGTGACATTATATTCAGGCTCAGGATTGCTTAGCTGGGACAGGAAACTCCTCATTTCTTCCCAATAAAGTAAAGGAGAGACCCCACCCTGGAAAAAAAAAATGAACTTATGGACATAAAGTACTCCAAAATTTCGCATTCCACTTTGAATATCCTCTTCACGATTCAATTCTTCGTCTTTCAGCATAGAGGAAATCAAAAAGGGTTACGTGAGATCATGTGATTGAATTGAATTTAAGGTGGGACAGGATTTACATGAAAATTTGTACGCATCTGAAAAGAAAAATTCCACTGGAGGATGATAGACTCACCATCTTGTACATCTTATCCGTTTCAGCATCAACCACCAGGAGGCAGCATCGATTTCCGAGCCGACGTATTTTATCTACCACTTGCTCGTGGGTGCAGTTGTTAACCTCCTCTCCACCCACAGCCACCAGTCGGTCCATCTCCTTCAGTCCCCCTTGGTCTGCAGGACTCCCACGGTCGACTTCACCAATGAAATGACCTTAAGGACAATCACATATTGTAATCTCACCATATATAGTAATGCGTGCAGTCAGACCTCCTAATGTACAAAACACATGCATGTAATTATAGCAAGAAACTGTATTTACTTCCATCTGCATCAGATTCATTAGTCTTGAAACCAAAATTGTTTACTCAAAGTTTGCTTCTGTGATCTGCCAGTGGATTCACACAAGTGTTCATGGTGAGATTTAATCAGCAGGCATTCCACTATTCGGGTGTCTATGGTTTGAATTTGGAGTGGACAGGTTAAATGATCGTGTGTTGATTGTATGTAAACGATTGTGTATTCTCAAATGTTGCTCAAATGTGTAACTATATAGTTTACTAATAATGCACAATGCATGACGTCCCTTCTAAAAATTGAGTCCATTGCATGTGAGAAATAAAGTCAACATATGGATGATATTAGCAGCCTACGATTACATTAATGGTAATGTTCCAACATCTGTAATTTTGTCACACACGATATCTTGAGAGCTGTCATTTAAATTTGAAAACTGGGATATATCAGCGATGCTAAAAAAGTGTTCCACTCTTTACTTGCATGCCTACCTGGAGTTTTAGGGTCTGCCTTAAGGAAGAAGCCATAACCACTGGCTTCCCTGGTGATTTCGACTATGCGAGGCTTCAGTGGTAGGTACTTTGTTGTGGCCAGTCCAGTTCCCAGTTTGATGGATGTATTCTTGTAGTATTTGTCTGTGTCCTCTTCCACGAGTAAAAACATCACACTTTTCCCAGAAGCTTTGATCTAACAAGCAGAGCCTGATATTACTTTCTTTTAAAAAAAATAATCTCATAAAACCTCAACACAGAAACATTCTAGGCATTTCAGTGTCCGGCACATTGTTTACCTTTTCCACAGTTTGATCATGTGTGGCACTTTCTACATTTTCTCCATTGATCTCCACCAGACGATCACCTGTCTTAACCCCTGCCTCATCAGCAATGCCTCCCACAATCACATCTATCATGAACATTCCGCTTTTATCTGAGAATTCAGAGAGAGAACCAAGCAATCCTTCAAATCACTGAATTATAGATCACACTGACGATTTTGAATCTAAGAGTCCAAAAGACTTACTCACCTTCAGAGGACTTAATCGAGAAACCAAAGCCACCGCTGGACTTCTGCAGAAAGCACAGTTTGGGTTTTGGGCCTGGTGTAGGGACTCCGTTCATGGTGGGCTGGCTCTGAGCAGAATACACCTGTGACTCGGCAAGGTCTATGCCCTTGCTTTTGGCCTGCCGGTATGTTTCATCTCCCAGGACATGAAATGTGACAGTCAATCCACTTTTCTTAACCAGAGCTGCAACCTGATGGAGGTGAAAAAGCAAAGGTACAGTGCTAAGCTCCTTGATAAGTGCTATACAGTAACCCATAACTTGTCATTATAAAACCATATAGAAGTTAGTGCTAGAAGTTGAAATGTCTACTTTATAATCTTAAAATCTAGTTCTTACTTGGATGTGTTCCATGTTGTCCACAAAGATTCCATTGACTCTGATAATGCGATCTCCGTCCTTGAGACCTGCTAATTCAGCAGGACCACCCATCTCCAAGGCCCGAACCAAATGACCTTCTACCGCCTCCTCAACCCTCAGGTAGAAGCCATAGCTCTGGCCCTCACGCTTGGAAAGTACAATCACCCGAGGTTTCGGCCCAGCCATCATTCTCCTAATAGAAACAAATGTTTTATACGCTCACCAAGCAAGCTTCAGTCTGAAGTCTGTTATTATACCATTGTCTTATCTATCTTATCAGATTTGCCCACCCTTCATTCCCTATGTAGCAAATCATTTTACAATATGCTGTAATAACATTCTGGGCTTATCAGTGAGGTGTGGTGAAAGCCATTCTTATATCACTAGTGACATCTATAATATCAAACTGCAAAAAGAAATACACTAATCATTCACATAAAATACATTATGTGAATACAGGCAAATACTGACAGCAAAAAAGTAGTCTTGTGAAACTGGTCCGAAAAAATCTCGTCATTCTACTCTGTATTTCTGATTTTTATAAATCTTCCCATTACTCAAATTCTGTCTTGCATCAAAATGCACATGTGGCTGCCAATAAGTCCGCTTTGTGACAAGGTTCACCTAATATATATAATATTTTAAACTGCCCAATAACCTTAGGGATACCGCAATGGACTTTTAGATGAACTATAATTAATGGCTTCTGATAGTCAATTTAGTACCCAGTCACTAAAATAAATGAATGAATAGTAATTCTTATAATTCAATTCAATCTTATTTATATAGTGCTTTTAACAATGGACGTTGTCACAAAGCAGCTTCACAGTATATAGAGTCCAATTAGAAACGTATTAATCTATAAACGTATCAATAAGTATATGTACATCCACATATATCCCTAAATATATATCACATATAATAATATTACTAAGGTGCATACTAACACTACTAACCCTAATAATAAAGATAAAGATAATGTGCTGAAATTTTCAGAATAGGATCACGCTCTTCACTTGTTAATTGTTAAGCTGGAGGTGTTATGACAAAGTGTACTTCTTGCAGGAAGATGTGCACTTTGCCTCCATAATAAAGAAGGAACAGAATGACCCTTGACAACCATGAAGAAAAGGAGAACGTCAGTATGTTTAGCTTTGTAGCAAAGAGCATATTCTTGGGGTTAACAAAGTACAAAAGCATTCCTACAAGGCTGAGTCAAAGGAAAATCTTTCTCGTTTTTTAAGATTTTTTTTTGGCATTAAAAGCCAAAATTCCTTTACTAAAGAATTCCTGTTTCTTTGCTCGTTACATTTTTTTTTTTTTGCAATCTTATGCTTTGCATTCTAACTTGCCACCATATATTTGAACAACGTCCATTTTAACAACGTATATCACTTGTGGTTGCCTAGAAAAAGGCATGCAGCATTGGATATAAAGAAAAGCCATTGTAATTCAGCATTACATGTCAGTTATTACATAACAGCTAATATTTGAACTACTCTATCCACATATGAAATGCATCAATCTATGCCGCTTCTTGATGTATAATATTTGTTATTATTGTATATGATCGTAAATCTCATTGCATTTATGGGTTTCAATCAGCAGTAGCAGCATACCAGGTTTTTCCCTGTCCAGATATCTATGCAGTGCTATGAATATTCCTTGCTATAAATACCAAGTTTTTATCAGTGTAGCTCATGAGGTTAGTTTCTATACTTAATCTACGTTTGCTACTCTACATTTAGGAAACAGCAATGTAGCATGAAATAAATAGGAAAAAAGTCAATAGCAACATTTAAATCCAATACAATTCAATTCAAAATTTTCTTTCATAAAAAAATTGGCCCTTGGAGGGATAAATAAACCTTCAAGGGCCAATTTATTATGAAAGAAAATATTTCAAAAATAGCATAAAAGCAAAACTCAGCAGATAGATCCCATTCAATTAAGGGACTGAACAGTCCCATGCTCACAAACGGCTGATCAAACTCTTATAAAGGCTCTTCCACAAGTTTATCTCAAAGAAAAATCTAAGATCTACATGAATAATGTACAAAACAGGTAGACGACACTAACCTGTTCCTGTCCTGTTGATGTCTCAGCCAAAAGGAGGTGCTTACATCTTTTTGCAAGTGTTATTTAGCCATGCACAAATGTATTGGACTTTGACAGAACAAAGGTTCACTTAAATGGTGAGGTATTTAACCACATCTTACGTCTGGAAGCCTGTTCACAATGTTTCTGTTCATAATCGCAATCAATACTGCAACCTATACCAATCATTAGTCTTTTGAGTTTGAGCAGAGGTACAAGACTATTTAGCAAGTAAGGAAATACATTTAAATTTGCTCAACAAGGGTTAAATATACTGTACTTAGTATATACAGGACAAATGCATTTTAGAAATTTTACCGACGTGATGGCTTAGTAATAGACAGTCCCTTTCACGTCATATCACTCAGATCATATAATCACAAGCTACAATAAATGGTTAGCCATGACTGAAAGACAAATATAAGTAAATATTCTAGGAATAAAAACTAATTCTTGAAGTTCTTTCTTGGTATGAAAAGTCAATTTGTTTAGTTGTAGTAGAATCACTTGTGTTTTTCCTCACGATTCATTGCTGCTTTAAATCTGCACTGAAAAAACATCTGCCTCACAGGATGGGAAGGTTGGCTTAGTGCCTGTTTCTTAGTCAGTTTACAGCAATGCAACTTTCTAAGGTTCCAGCTGTGCTACACCACTGCATGAAGGAGAGCCTCCCACTAATATCTGAACCCATAAGGCCATAGCCCTCAAACTTCACTGAGAGTAAACCAGAGATTGGGATTGAACCCCAGGCTCTGAAGCTATGAGGAAACAACACTGCATGCTGGACTATTGCACCAGATTAATTTCACTGTCAAAGTCTTCATAAGTCACTTATCATCATGGCAATATCATCCACCGTTGGTTTGCACATTTGTACAAATGCACTTTATGCAGTCCTATGTTGTTTTATGTAGAACACATGCACGTTTTGTAATTCTATGTTGTTTTATATGTAGCACCATGGTCCTAAAGAAGCACTGTCTCATTTCAGTATGTACTGTATCACCTGTATATGGTTGAAATGACAATAAAAGCCTACCAACTAACTTGTAATTTAGTTTTGTTTTGCTAACATTGTGAGATAAGGCATTGTTCATTAGAATTAAACTTAATGCAAATACTTGACTAAGGGCGCACTCACACTAGGTGATCCGAACTCCTCCCAGGAGCGTTCGTGGCCAGATCGATTGACCAGTGTCACCACTCCGATCCGCTCACTTGGGTCGCTTGGAAGAGGTATCCCTGGGTATGGAGCTGTCCGGTTCATGCACAGTGTGAGCGCTAACTGCACCCAGGCTCTGAACTCAAACACTATCACATGCACATTTTAATTCATTAGAGAATATTAGGAGTAATAGCAGACCTGGCTCTCACCTTACTAATGAACGTGATCTGTAGTCGGTTTTTGTAAAACTGCAGAGTCCTCCTGCAATGTCAGCTGATTCCATAAAAATGAAACGCTATTTATTAAAAATCACGCCGTTTCCTAATGAATACATCTGTACAGCATGTGAAAGGACGGTGAGTCACCGCACAGAAAAAACAGTGTTAAAACCACAGATCACTGTCTTTTATGTAAGAGAGCAGACACGAAGTTAAACCAAGCAAAGACAGCACATATACTGGCAAGGATTGACTTTTCTCCAGTGGGCTGCGTTAATGGCAATGCTTTCCTTGATTCTGCACACGTATAGTGTCTGTTTTACTCAGTGTAACATCGTATCTGCACTGTCTTATAAAAGTAATTTCAGTGAGTGATCACGCTCCATATCCTGCAAAGCAGGAGCACTTTTCTTCAATACAGAAAGTTGTGTCGTGATGATGTAAACGCCACTGGGAGCGGATCATTTAGTGAAGTGTGAATGCAGACCAGCAACGGAGTGGGAAGGGGACACAATCACTCCTGGGAGCAGTTCAGCCATCCAGACATTCAACCCAGTGTGAGTACACCCTAAGTAATGATCTTCTTCTTCTCTAGCCATTGTCATAGCCATACTGCAATACTGTCAGCATATACTAAGTTTGTTGATTCATCGGAAGGAGTAAGGGTAGTCTATTATAGCCTACGCAGGGCCCCCGCTCATTCACAATTTAGAGTAGCCTGTTAACCGTATCCACATGTCTTTGGACTGCACTTTGGAGACAAACACAGGCACAGAATGAACATGCAAACTCCACACAGAAAGGCACCCTGGTCAACCCAGGGAGCACACTCGGGACCTTCGAATTGTGAGGCAAGAATGCGAACCATTGCACCACCATGCCACCCTCTGAGTAATGATATTTGCTGTCTAGGTCACTAGCTATCTGTCAGGGTGTGTAGCAGAAGCAGGATGCATATGCAGTATATATGTATATAAATATAAGGTTTAATAATTAAAGCTCAAATATATAGACAAAATCAGCAGGCAGAGACAGAACTGAAGGCAGGCAAAGGTAACCGATG
>JAQLOM010000034.1:8837656-8848092 GCA_030068315.1 Chrysichthys thysi
CACACACACACACACACACACACACACACACACACACACACACACACACACACACACACACACACACACTTTCTCTCCCTCTCTCTCTCTCGTGCACAAACACACACACACAAACACATACACACACAAACACCTACTGTTTATTTTCCAGGGAAAGGACAGGATAAGGAATCTATACAACATAGAGTCATGTGGTCTGGTGCAAAAGGTTGATCAGAGTAAAAGCCTCAAGAGTTAATGCTCAGTAAATCAGAGCATACCGAAAGAATTATAAAATGCTGATAGCGTTGCATGTGAAATGTCTGTCTTAGCGTCTCGTCTCTTTAAATCCCCTGAGCTAATTTGCTCATTAAATTTTAAATAAATGCTAAACGGTCATAAAGTGCTCAATTAAATGACAGACGTGACTTAATTAGTCTTATTTAGCCCTCATTTGATATTAAACTATACACAATCTAGTGTGTCAGTGTGGTTGTGTGCTAATGTGAAAGAGTCATCAGTGAATCAAGTATTCAAACATCTGAGTGACCCCAAATTCATGCAAATTCTATGCTTCCTGTTTGAAATGTAAATGTGTTGCTGTCTCCCACAGGAATTTCTGTTAGCATATCCACCTTCAGTCTTATGGCCATAGCAATCGAGAGATACAGTGCTATCTGTAATCCTCTGAAGTCCCGGGCCTGGCAGACTCGATCCCATGCATACAAGGTTATCGCTATGACTTGGGCTGTATCTTTCCTCATCATGACCCCATACCCAATCTTCTCGTCACTTGTTAGCTACCAGAAAACCAACAACATCACAGCACATAAATGCCGCCATGATTGGCCCAAGGACCAGGTGAAGCAGGCTTGGTGAGTCATATCAATGTTTGGCATTTCATTCAAACAAATTACACACCTTTGTTGGGATTAAGGGATGATTAGAGGTGACCATGAATTTTGAAGTCTAAATTAAGAATAGAATTATTAAGAGTAAATCATACAGTGTATCACATGGTAGAGAGGTTTTCTAAATTCAGGGCTGTTAGAAAGCTTGTATTTCAAAAATATTTTCTTTTTAACTTTAAAGAAGCATTAGGCAAGAAAATATAAGTCAACAGTAGTCTGTAGCAGTTCGAGGTCAACAAGTACAACAACATTGAAATAATTTTATGCACTCCTTGAGCCTGACCCAATTCCCAGCCCCTGTACACAAAGCCCTAGAATCCTCCAGATTTCAATTCAACTTAGCACGCTAACTAGGGTTACCTTTATCAAGGATCGCTATGACATCACTTTCAAGCCAAGTTATATTAACCCATTAACTGCCACATTTTTTTTTTCTGAAAATGTTCATGTATTTCTATTAATTTTCATCCAAATAGTAACAAAAACATCTACTTTCAAGAAATATGACTGTTAGTTTTTCTGAAATTTCAATTTTTAGTCAAAGTCCCAAATGGGGATCGTGGCACGTGCCATCTATTTTTATCCCATTCAATAATGGGGACCACGGAAGCTAATGGTTTAATATACACAAATGAAAATCGGCTTATAGTTATGTGAATGTGGTTCGTCCAAGCCATTGCCTTACATGGCTGTCTAAGTGATAAAAATACATCTTTTGCACTTGATTCAAAGCTGAATACAGATCTGTTTGAGTTATTATACCTTTTAAATGCTATAAAATGTGTACACACACTCTGATAAGTGTTCTTTATAATATCCATGAAATTGAAGTAATCATGGGAAGGGATCTGAGGCCATGTAGTATATTTCCGTATTTCATACATCAGCTTGCTCCATGTGTTTTCAATGAGCCGAGGGCAGGATCCAAATGTTTTACTGCTCTGTGAGGTTTAAATGTGTGCCTTTGGACTGAAAACGGATTGGACAATTCTTGGCACAAGATGACAGAGCTTTAGACTTTCAGCATAGAGTGATTTTTCTCTAAAATATTTCAGGACCTGACATATTGCCACACAGAAAAATACAGTGTCCAGGACCACGAACAAAACAACGTTTCAACTCCTTGTAGAATTTTTTGTTTCTGTAGTATTATTTCTTTTTACTGGTACATTTCCCCTCCAAAACGTATACTTTGGGATATGTAAATATTTGTATTTCTTTGTTTATTCATCTGTATTCACACGATACAGATGAAGGCAAAAAACAAAACAAAACCATAATTCATCTGGGGTTTTTTTTTCATCATATAGCTCAATGCCATTCTGAAAGGTGCTGACATGCTTGAGTATTTATTGTCCCTGAGGTACTATTGTATATGTCTATGCAGTGCAACCTTAAATTGAATTTCAGAATGAAACCCAAAGTGAGTTTAGTCAGTAAGAGAAAGTGTGTCAAAGAGCCTTTTCGTCAGCATTTATCATCTACATTTTCTGGTTTTTCAATTGTATGAAAGATTCACAAGAGAAATAAATGCAATTGGACACACATTTTGGATATAATTGTTAGTGGGAGTTCAGCACTACTAGTTCCTTGTGCCTGTTCCTTTTCCAGGTGCATCCTGTTGCTTTTGATACTTTTTGTCATACCTGGTTTCGTGATGATCGTTGCTTATGGGCTAATCTCCCGGGAGCTCTATGGTGGAATACAGTTTGAGCTGCAACAGAAGAAAGGACAAAGTGGTGAGACCCTGTTCCTCCTGTTGCACCATCAAACATGTTTGATTTTTAGTGAACACTAGTTCATATATTTTGGAAAGCATTTCAAAACCTATTTAGTCCTTCAATCCATACAGCATGTGATACAGATTCATGTTTCCTATAGCACGCTGCACATGGATTCAGTTGTACACTTGGAAATGGGTTTGTGTTTACAAAGTACTGTATGAAATTGAATGTATTACAGTAGAAACATAATTTAACTGATTTTCAATAGCCTCTCCCCAGTGATATTTTTAACCTGAGGCAGCATTAGTAGTTTTTGTTTTGCCTAGATTGTGTTTGCTGTACTAAATTAGTTAAATCATTTAAGTTTGGTTAAAGTTATAAATATACCTCCATTTCCGTCTGACTCATTTAGTCCATCTTTTATAATTATTCAACCATAGCCTGAGTCACTGGCTTACTTATTAACGTCCAGCTAGCAATTATATGAAATCCTTGAATGTCTTTATCTGTATATTGGTAGTAATTCTTGAGTATGGAATGACATTTGGGGAAACATTATTAGTGGGTATTGAGAACTGTGAATTTGTTATTTAAGTGAGTAAAAGCACAAAATTTTTAGCTGTGCAAGACTGAAACAAATTGTTTCCTAGGTCAGAAAAAAAGAGCTTGACTTATGAAGAGGTCCTTTAGTTTAGTTTTTTTGATATTGCACAATATGTATTTGTTTCACTGTTTATGTGTTGTAGGCTTTTGCCTCATTATTTCACATTCCCCAGGAACAAAGAATGGCGCAACTGCCACCTTCTCATCTGCCACTGATCATGGTGATGGCTGCTACGTTCAAGTATTGAAGCGGCCCAACTCCATGGAGATGTCTACTCTAACCCTGGCCAACTCTGCCAAGGTGGACCGTCCTCGCAGCAACACCTCTGAGGCCAAGCTCATTGCCAAAAGGCGTGTGATCCGCATGCTGATTGTCATTGTAACCATGTTCTTCATCTGCTGGATGCCCTTGTATTCTGTTAACACCTGGAAGGCCTTTCATCCACCTTCTGCTCACAGGGCTCTCTCTGGAGTCCCAATATCCTTCATTCACCTCCTGTCCTACACTTCAGCTTGTGTCAATCCTATCATCTACTGCTTCATGAACAAGCGCTTCCGCAAGGCTCTGCTAACCACTTTCTCCTGCTGCTGCCGAGCATGTCGCCCACGGAGCTTCACTGATGGGGATGATGATGTCACTGCCACTGGGGCATCTGTGTCTAAGTTTAACTACACCACCATCAGCACCATGGGACCATGCTGATTTTCAACAAAAGCGAGAAGTGGTGTGATATTACGTTGCTAACGAAGATAGTCGGAGACAGGGATTAGAGAAGGTACATTGGACAATCATTAGCTTGGACTGCTGGAGGACTTCATTGGGAAATATTTTGCCTCAAGAGGAATAGACCTAGGTTTGACTTTGCAGTGATTGAGGTTGTGCTGCTATGTGAAGTTAGTTCTATAGTATTAATAGTAAGATCTGCATGCTAATTCATTGCTTATTTTTTATTGTTTTGTTGGGTGGTGATTACCTATACTATTGGATATGTATAGTATGTTTATTGTTATATGAATTTTATTATACCTACAGTAACTGTGTGCTGTTTTTTACAGGCTTGCCTACAAGTGTATTTCTGAGATATTTTGTGTTTTTAAGCAGTCTGTGGGATAAATCATTGATTTGGAATTAAAAACAATTATACAAATGGGTAACAAATGAAAGAACAAAATTGAATTACTGAGTGGAGATGCTTTTAGACAAATATACTGCATGGTAAAAAATGTAGATCAGGCCCATATGGCCTTGATTTTGCATCAGGATGGCAAGAGGAAAAGAAGTTTGACTTGGAAAATGGGTTCATTATTGGGGCTCAGTGGGCAGGAGTTTTAATAACCTTGGCTACATTCACATTACAAGCATCATTGTTCAGTTCTGATTTTTTTTGCTCAGTAAGAAACATGACCTTGTAAGAAAGCACATCATATTTGTGAAACGACTCATGGTATTAAAACCAACAATATGTGTGGATGTAATAGTAGCTAATGTATGTATAGCTATAGCACATTTTGCTTTGGAGGACGGCAAACAGTTTATCAGCTCTCCATGATCTTGTCGAGAAGAGTCAAAAGAACCTGGATGTTTACTTTTACTGGTTTTGCGGCTATTTCGTTCACATCTGCACCAATGATGTGTGGGTACATGAAAGGAGCCAGCTCAGTGCATGTGCAAAAAAACACCTGAATTTCAATCTGGCCATTCTCATTCATGTCACATGGCTACAAATCATATACAAGCATATCTAGGACAACATATGAAAGTGACTGAAAGATCAGATTTCTGTGTAAAACATCACATCTGTATCTCATTAAGGCAAAAATATCAGATTTGGGTCACTTGAGTGAACATGGCCACTTCTCACTTGGCTTAATAGCGTCAGTGACGTCTGCATTTAGATCTATGAAAGACACATCAATGCACAGGAAGGAAATAAAGACGATCAAATATTACAGATACTTACTCGATACATATGGGACTTATTGACACTGTCAGCTGTGCAATAAAAAACGGAAATGAAAACGTCACAGGATAGCCTTAATCGCAGGTGATCCTTTCATCTACGTCACTGACATTTTGTCCAGGATAATACAGAAAATTGTGCTATCTTTTCTTTTATTTTTTTTATTGCATTATTGACGTTGTTCAAGTTTTTTTTTTCCATGCACTCACCTGTGGTTTTTATCCATGCACTCACTGGTTGTGGTTCATTCACGCTGGTGGTTCTAATTGCCAGTGACCTTGTGCTGTGGATTGCTGGGTCAGGATGACTTTATGATGCTTGAAAGCCCACAGGATGATTTATGGTTGCTTTTGTGTGTTTGTTCTTCTGATGCTGCATATTTGTCTGTGTATTCAATTCATTATGGCAAATCCTCCACCACAGCATGTCTCACAAAGTGCACAAAAAGCAACTCAGATTCTTTTTGTTGCAGCTTTCTTCACATCGTGTCTCATTACAGGGAGCTTAAAGAAGAAGTGGCACTCTGTTTAAAGCATGCCAGAACAAGACTGATTAAACGTCATTGATTCTAGTTGCTGAATTGTTGACCAGGAGTTAATGTAGCATGTCCTCTATTATGTAAAGATTCCTTTAGTCAATTCTGTTTCTCACTCTCCAACATACATAACACTCCATTTACTTTTATTAGGTCTTTCCAAGGACTACACCTGACAATGTACGGATGAATGAAATCAAAACACTACATATTATACCTTGGTGTCTAACAGATAGAAGTAGATAAGGAAATGCTCAATGTGCTACATGTTGTTAGGTCAAATGGATCTGGGTCTTTCAGAGGAGGGCTGTTTATGTTCTCCACTCTCACTATTCCACCCTTCATTTTCCACTCAGTCTCCAGCTCTGTTTATTTTTCTTTAGTCCAAACACAATTTGCCAATCATTGAGCATCTGCTGTTTGTTCCTGTTTTCTACTGAACAGTAGAAACAGCGTGTCCACAAAGTTTCCTAGGCGCCACGCTCCGATTATACCCCATAAAAATAGCACGGCAAAAATCCTGCAATTCACAGAGCTCGGTTTTCTCAACTTGCTCACTAACATCTCAGTTTGCTTTGTAAAAGCATTCCTGCTTAGATCAATTGGATAGGTTTTTCTCCCCCCCAGTCAGAAGAGTGCGTGATCAAAGTGACGGCAGTTTTATTCAGTCTAAACTGCCTACAGCTTTATCAAAGGTGTTCATTTTAGACATGTATACATAATCAGTTACACCTGGAATGACTTCACCCAGTGGAGCTTGACAGCAACATCTATCTGATGCCAAGCATGACATCATCCTACAATTTTTAGCACAGTGGTGTGCAATTGGCAAGTGGTGTGCAATGTTTGTGCTTGTAGCTACATGTAATGTAGTGAAGTCTGAGTGGATTTATGCATCATATGTAGAAACACATTGCAGTTTTTGTAGTGGTGTAGAAAACTTTGCACATAGTGCCAAAACTTCAAGCTGAACACAGAAATTCATTCGAAGGACATCACTTCATTCCACGTCAGCCCTTAACAAAACTATTTCACTGGATAAACATTCAATGGCATGTCTCCTGTGACTAAAATCTAGATAAAATTTCATTTCAAAATGTTAAACAAATGTGCCAAACTGCAAAAAAACATCTGACCCTTAGTTCTTTAAAATAATATGTTTGGTGACTGAAAATATTTCTGACTCACAGAGGCTTAATCTGCATCATTATCATTCACAATCTGCTATTGTTACTTCTTCTAGCTTTTGCCACAAGCAAAAATATTGAAAGTCATGAAATGTTGGTTTATCAAACTGGCTTGTTTTGAAGGTTTGGGTAATAAGATGATGAATGTAATTAGCGCTGTTGCCTTGCAGCAAGACCATCCTGGATTTGATCCCTGGGTTGACCAGGGTGCCTTTCTGTGAGGAGTTTGCACGTTCTCCCCGTGCCGGTGTGGGTTTCCTCCGGGTGCTCCAGTTTCCTCCCACAGTCCAAAGACTGTGGATTAAGTTCATTGGCTACTCTAAACTTCCAGAAGGTGTGAATGTGAGTGTGAATGGTCACGGGGTGCAAGACTAGAGACCTTGCTTGAGCTGTAACAGGCCACCCCTTCCATGAAACAACAAACTCAGTATACTGAGTATGCTAAGGTTGTTGAGCTGTAGAGTAGGGTTTACGACTGTGGGGGGGATGATGATGATGATAGAGACATCGCAAACTTAGCAATTACTGGTATTGTTGGCAGAAACCTCTGTAAACCTCTAAAATATACATTCCAAGAAAGGTCCAATCTCCTCTTTGTTTATTATTTTTTAGAGCTCAGTGCTCCTTCCACTGGAAACCAGAAACCATGTTATCGAACATGACGATGTATGACTTAAATGTCTCGGAGTATACTTTTAAAAGTCAGTTAATGAATCGTCGTTATTATGACATAATTGGGAACATTGCTTCAATGTTTTCATTGCTTCAAAGTACAAGCCTTATACTTTCATAGTACTTTGTGGTGTGTTTCTGTCATCAGAACTTGAGTGGCTAAATGATAACGCAATGACTCAATGCCTCCTCAGTGGAGACCTGTTTAGAATTGTATAGGTATTTATATTTTAGATGCCAAAAGTTTGGAATAAGCCATGGTACATCAGCTAGTGATCAGGAGAAAGGTTAATAAGAACAGTTTCAGGTGTTCTTCTAAAAGAGCCACAGTTAGCTCGTAGCTCCACAAGAAAAAATAAAACCTTAAGTCATGTCTGCTTAGCTGAAAATGAATGACTTCAGTAGCGCTGAGTAATTAACCAGTATTTCTTTTGTAGTTATTAGTAGCAACTCATTAATGAAGCGTTGTTATTTTTATCCCTGCGTAGTGGCCTATTATGTACAGGACAGTATTGTATAGTGTTGTATAGTAACAGTGTTTCTCATCAATGACAACAATCAATTTTTCTTCCATGTACAGTAAAATTAGTCTCTTTTATTGCATATTGAATTATTGTCAGAAAAACTGCATCTTAATGATGGTGTTTTGAGTAGAATAGAATATGATTGGGATGCAAAAATCAAATCTGTCTTCTCTCTTTTCCTACTTTACAGCATTTATTACTAAAATTATTTTAGATCACAGGAGAAAGATTCAGTTGTTTTAAGGATTGATTTACCTGACTGATCATGAATAACATAATATTTTGTTGATTGTTGTGTTTTATACTAAAGCTTACAAAAAAGGTATTTGAGTATATAGAATATGCTACTAGTGAGAGGGAAAATTTCCTCTCATCATTCATTTGTTTAGTGTTGTGAGAGAAAAATCTATTTTAATATGTGGTTTATGTTGTAAATATGGAGATTTAAAAGCTAGATCCATTTGAATCTTATATGAAGATAATGTTCTGATGTAATGTTCAGACCAGACAGTGAGAAAATGAAATATGAATCAGAAGATCAGACACTGTGTGTTGTATGAGCCCAGACGATGGTTAGGATTGATGAAAGCTAATGGCAGACCAAAAAGAGAGAACAAATTGTTAGTGTGGGGTGAGTGGGTGTAATTTTGCAGGAGAAGATTACTTGATTATTGTCAGTTGTTTTGTGTCTTGATGTTCTGTTTGTGTTTTCCTGTATCAGTATTATAAAAAAATAAAGGCTGTATTTCCTCCCATGGCTGGTAGCCTTTATAGTTACATACCGTACCTGTAAAGTAAAGCTGTATTGTCAAATAGACATGTTCATTATGTTTCTATAACGAAAGATATATGAGATGGTCAAATAAATAAGGTCTGTTGTCAAAAAAAAAACCAAAAGCAAACATTAAACAATAGTGTGGTTATATCTCCTAACTCAAAACATCACAATTTCATTAAATCTTAAATTCTGAATCTTCTGACCTAAACCACAGATATTTTAATTGGCCACTATTTTTCATAATCATCTTCTGCTTATCTGAGTGTTGGGTCACTTAAACAGTGAGGTCCAGACTTCCCTCTCCCCAGCCACCTCCTCCAGCTCTTCTGGGGGAACACCAAGGCGTTCCCAGGCCAGCCGGGAGACATAGTCTCTCCAGCGTGTCCTGGGTCTACCCCAGGGCCTCCTCCTTATTGGACATGCCCGAAACACCACACCAGGGAGGCATTCAGGAGGCATCCTTATCAGATGCCCAAGCCTCCTCAACTGGTTCCTCTCAATGCGGAGGAGCAGCGGCTCTACTCCGAGTCCCTCCCGGATGGCCGAGCTTCTCACCCTATCTCTAAGGGAGAGCCCCTCCACCCTGCATTGGAAACTCATTTTGGCCACTTTTAACCGCGATCTTGTTCTTTCGGTCACTACCCAGAGCTCGTGACCATAGGTGAGGGTAGGAATGTAGATCGACCAGTAAAACTGAGAGCTTTGCCTTTCTCCTCAGCTCTCTTTTTACCACAACAGACCCATATAAGGACTGCTTTACAGCAGACGCTGCCCCGATCCACCTATTGAACCCCTTCCCTCACTCATGGACAAGACCACAAGGTATGTAAATTCCTCACACTTGACCTGATGAGGGCATTGTCATCTGTCTCTCTCCACTGCCACAACCAACTGGAGGACTACTTCACTTCATTTCCACTACATCATATGTATAATATATATATATATAGTTTTATATATATAGTTTCCTCCCACAGTCCAAAGATGTGCACATTAGGTGGATTGGCTGCTCTAAATTGTGGGATTGTGCCATGTGTGCTGCCGAGAAGTCCTGGCCAGTTCTCAGTGAAAGTTACGGTCATGGAAGCATCTCCTAGCCAGTTATTGCCGCCCTATTGATGATGATGATTATATATATCTGTCTGTCTGTCTATACCTGCACGTGCCTCACAGCACATCGGGTGCCAAGTGGCCCCCACGGGGCTCGGTTGACATTTCAGTAGCGAAGCGCATTCTACAAGGTGAGGTCGCTAGCCCCACTCCCAACCCTTCCCTAACTCGGGACTCGGGTTCATGCTCAGACACACGCACACATTCACACCTACGGGCAATTCAGAGCAGCCAATCCACCTAATGAGCATGTCTTTGGACAGTGGGAGGAAACCCACGCGAACATGGGGAGAACATGTAAACTCCACACAGAAAGGCACCTGTGCCGAACCCGGGGCTCGAACCCAGTACCTTCTCACTGTGAGGCAACAGTGCTAACCACTCATCCACTGTGCTGCTCATAGATATGGGTGTGTGTGTGTGTGTGTGGGGGTGGCTTCCTTAACATCAGA
>JAQLOM010000034.1:9033254-9045514 GCA_030068315.1 Chrysichthys thysi
CACACACACACACACACACACACACACACACACACACACACACACACACACACACACACACACACACACAGAGTATGCTATACAGATGTGTATGCTTTGTAGCAACAGATTGTGGAACATATATGGGTGTGATTGTCAGGTATCCTCAAACATTTGGCCGTACAGTGTAAATGGCCTGCATTAAAAGTCTCCAGAGAACGAGTGATGAAATACGACTACTACTAAAATTCTAAATAAAAGCTGGTATGTTGGTAAAAACAAAAAGGTTTTCTTGTGGGAACTAGCCAAATGCTCCTACAGGTTCAAAGGGGTCTGAAATTTCTATCCTTTTGGGGACATTTGGTCCCCATTAATAAATAAATATGTGCCCCCCACACACACACACCCTTTTCACCCTTTCAGTGCAGGAGTCGACTAAAGTCAACATTTAGGGGTCTGGCGCTACGGCCATGCACACACGTCGACAAAATTAACTAGTTCAACTGTACTCGCTAGGCAGCGACACTTGAGGTAATTTTTAGTAATATACTATTACTGTTGTGTGTCAGAGTGCCATCTGGAACACGTTGTTGACGAGCTATATTACGATATGCAGTAAAAATGCCGCGGAAAGGAAAGTGTAGCAAGGAGGAGGTTCTGAAATTAGTGCTAGATGATGTATCTGACCTGTCTGACAATGAGTTTGATGATGCGGCGATGGATAGCAAGAGTGAAACTGAACCTGCAGGGCCGTCTACAAGGGGAAAAACTCGTCACGCTTCCACTCGTTCTGCCGCATCATGTAAAGATAACACCAGCTCAACGGTTTCTACTGGTGCAAAGTCAAAGCGATGGTTCGAATTTTTTGTACAAAATATTCAGCACTGGATGCAAAGTAAACATTTTTTCCCCCAGCACCGAAAGGGTTAATTTAACCAAATAACCTTGGAACCTCCTTCAAATAATCCATCCATCAATTAAGCTTTTTGTCATAATGCACATGTTTATCTTCTGATTAATTTGACTTCACATCCTCTCTCTACCTATATTGTTCATATTTGCACATTTGCATGCACTATTCTGTTCACATCGCTTCCGCTCCCCTTTCATTTTTATCTCTTTCCAGTCACTCATAAACCAAACCATACACAGCGCTTCATCCTTCTGATTCCACCACCCCTCCCGTTCTCTCTCTCTCTCTCTCTCGTTCTCTCATTCTACTTATTCTCTGCTTTTTTTATGGCTGCCGTCGGCTATTTTCTCTCGTGCTAATGCTCTTATCTCCTCAGTGCAATGCTGGCTTTAGGATGAAGCCTCCCACATGCACTCCCTTTCTCTCCATTTCCATTTTCGTGCAGTGCTCCCTCTTCTCTGTGCGCTCACTCCAAAATTGGGCCATCACGTTTTTCGGATGCTTTTTTTTTTTTTTTTTTTGCTTCCACACATGTCCAGCTCATGACTTTGAGGGTTATCGATGGTAGCTGGTTTGTTGTTATACTGTCATTGACATTTTTCTTCAATTTAAATTTTGAATTTGTTTGAATTTAAATTGGTTTCCCAGATTAGTCACTGCCAGTTCCCACCTGATAGCTGAGTCACCCAAAATAACTACCCATCTGGGTACCCATCTGATATGTACATTCTCTGACACACGGGAAGCCAGTCACCAATAAAAAAAAAATAATAATAAAAAAAAAAAAAGGAAAATGTAATAAGCCAGCTGAAGGTGTCTGAGAGAGAGCACTGACTGCTCTATTTTGTATCCTTGAATTCAGAGACAGCGGTGATTGTCTGGCATATCTATGATTGAAAAAAGAAAAAAGGTTGGTCCTTCAAGGGTCCGTCAGGAGAGCAGGCAATCACAGCAGTGGACGGAAGTGGATTTGGACTCCTGATATCCTGCTTATAGGATGATGCCTAGATAGTCACGGCACTCAGGAGCCCTGTCACTGAGTTATTATTGACTTATGTGATTATATGAGCCAGTTGCAACATGCATTGGAGAGCTGGCTATCTCTCTAATGGCTCCATGAGTAAGTACAATGTGGAAAACCAAATTCCTGTTTTAGATGAAGGTCAGGCTTATTAGCCAACCCTCCCATGTGTTCCCATTTTGAACTGGTTTACTTTGGTGGCATTATTATAGCAGGTTTAATCAGAGAGAAGCAGTTAAGGCTGGTTTTGTGTCTGTGTAATGCGTCACAACAGGCCATAATCAGAATTTCATCGCACATTTGCCCACATTATTTCCGGACAATCAGCGTTGGGTGTCCTCCATAGTTTTATGTTAATCTTGGGGACGTGGTCCTACGCTTCCTGCCTATTCTTTTTCGTGACATGAGTCAAAACATACCTCACATCTTCCTCTGCAGTAGTAATTTCACACTCAACATGCCTCCAAATTAGATCAAGCACCTGTGATTAAAGAGCGTCTTACTGTTTCTTCAGACCTGAATTTGTTTTAGGTGTGTTAAGTTGTACCTTCCCATTTTTTTATTTATTTGTAGGTATTTATTTTGCAGAGGCTTTTTGATTCTCTAGGCAGAATATGAGTCAGGTATGCAGCTGTATTAAAGGTCTTGCTTAACCCTTTCGTTGCGGGAGTCGACTAAAGTCGACACATAGTGGTTTGGTGCTACAGCCATACACACACGTCGACAAAATTACATATCATCAGCCGCATCATGTAATTATAACACCACCTCAACAGTTTCTACTGGTGCAAAGTCAAAGCGACGGCCCGAATTTCCGCACAAAATATTCAGAACTGGGGGCAAAGTAAAAAAAAATAATAATTTCAGCACCGAAAGGGTTAAGAGTCCAACGGTGGATTTCTGGAAAAAGTGGAATTTGGGCTTGCAATCATTTTAGTCAGCAAAGATCCTTAATTATTAAGCCACCACCGTTCTTTTTTCCCACAAGTCTCTAGGGTTTATGATGGGTTTGACTGATAGCATAAAGCATTCGACACATTTACTGTATAATTTTGACATTATGCCAATTATATGGCAGTAGTGCAGTACATAAAATCTGAAACCGCAGTGGGCACAGGCTCACCAATACTGGACAGTTGAATACTGGAAAAAACATAGCCTGGTCTGATGAATCTCGATTTCTCCTGAGGCACACAGATGGTAGGCTGAGAATTTGACACTGACTGCTTGAATCCATAGACTTAACCTGCCTTGTGTCCTCAGTCCAGGCTGGTGGAGGTGGTGTAATGGTGTGGGGAATGTTTTCTTGGCACACTCTCTGCCCATTAATACCAATCAAACATCGCTTAAATGCCCCAGCCTGTTTGAGAATTGTTGGTGACCATGTGCATCCCTTCGTGGCCACAATTTGCGCATCTTTTAATGGCTACTTCCAGCATGGTAATGCACCATGTTACAAAGCAAAAGTCGTCTCAAACTGCTTTCATGAACATAAAAATGAGTTCAGTGTCCTTCATTGGCCTACAAGACAAGTAAGGTACTTCGTATTTTATTCAGATTAGTTTGTCATCATGTAATGTCATTGAGGCGGTCATAGTTTCTTCCATGTCTTAGAGAACACACCCTTACAACCCCCATATTTCCATTCTGTAGACCAACATTAAATTAGTGCTGGCATAAACGTATTTCTGTCATCCTGGCTCTGTGCGGTAATCCATCATAAAACAGTTTGAACTTAGGTGTGGGTTGTGAGGGTGAAGGGTCTGCTTGTCAATCTTGTCTTTTTTGCCTGACACTGAGTACAGGTAGGCTAATACTAATTTGACCAGGCTTTCAGATCAGCTGTGAAGCACATGATGTACGAGTCGGATCGATGGAGGTGCTGATGAAGGCTTTCAGTCATCCAAAACATTAACGTGTCAGGTAGTGGTGCGTCAGGGTAACTAGACTATTAGGAAAGGTGCTTTATTGTGAAGTATTGTGCAGTACTGGAGTACAGCTTCTTGAGTTCGAGTTAGTAGAGACCTAAACATTGAAACCGTCTTTACTCTTTGCATCTTTTAAAACCAAACGTGGCCAGGGTGATGGACAAGTGCCATTACAATCACAGATTTCCAGCTGATATGTTGAGTGGAGCAGGATAATGGTCATCACCATCATTGCTGCTGGTTTCTGTATTTCTCTGGCATTTATTCAGGCAAAGACAAAGAAAATGACATTTAGTGGCATGTTCAGATAATTGTATAATAAAGACTTTAAAGCCAAGCACCATAGACAGCCATGGGGATTTGATTCCATTTGGCAATTTTCCGATTTTTGGATAGCATGGGACTTTTCATCCACAGTACACAACTGAAAACATAGCTGATTGATATAAATATTTAATTACTTCTGTCCAACTACAGAGTATATAAAACATTTCCAAATGACCATTTAGTCTGTCCGTAGTCATGAGGAATTTTGACTGACGGTGCATGCGTAAAATATTCATACGCTTGTCATACATGTGTGTAAAGGTTTTTGTAGGTCTCTGAAATTAGGACATTTTTAAAAACGGACTTTTTTTGTAGTACACAAATTAACTCCTGCTTAATGAATCATTGAATTGTTTTGATGTACACTTTCTGCAAGGGAAGTTCCTGCTTATGAGTATTGTCACAAGACAGGCTGGGAGAATGAATGCAACTGCAGATCAAAAGTGATTCTTAACAGTTCAGGACAGCAGTAAGAGGGGAAGGGAGGTACAGAATCCAAAACCAGAAAATGGGTCAACGATCAGGCGGTCGGAACATCAGAGAGCAATCAGGGGCAAAATCCGGCAAACAGGCAATAGTCAAAAACACGGGCAAACAGGCAGTCAAAGGCAAAATACCAACAGATCTAAATCCAGGTGAGGAAATGGGGTCATGCACAGGCATACAGTATATCAGAGGCGAAATCCAAATAACAGTGGTCAGTAAACTAAACCGGCTCATACACAAAATACAGGAAGTCCCCAAGTTACGTCGGAGATCCGTTCCTAAGGCCGGGTGTAAGTCAGATTTTGTTGTAAGTCAGATCTTAACATTACACTATAACGTACAGATGATATAATAAAGATTCATAATATATAATAATAATAATAACAATATTACTGTAATAATAATTTCAGTATTATTGTTATTATTAAAACATTTTATAAACTAAAACAAGTGAAGAATTCATTACTGTACCTTTAATCCTGTGGTTGGGACGTGCTGAATGATGTAGAGACAGGCGTATTGGGGTGAGGGAGCTGGAGGTGCAGGGGAGTCTGGGTTATGAGAAGGTACTGGGGTCACTGTGTCTGGAGGGGTAGATGGTGCTGGAGATTGCTTCTTGAAATAAAGATCAAGGCTAGACTGGACAGGTTTTCGCTTCTTCGCTTCCAGAGTCTATTTAGCGCGCTCTTTAAACCGGGCAAACATACCATAAACTGTTCACTTTCACTTTCACTCCCTTCCCCCTTTTCATGTTTCAACGCCTCAAAAATCCTTTTAGCCTTTTCCTGAATCACCGTAAGGCTCACTGGAATACGATATGATTCAGGTCCTCAAGCCAGATCAACAATAATCTTTCCATCTCAACCAGGATAGTACCTGTTTCACAGCGTATACTGGCCTAAGTGTGTTGTGCGCTTACGCTGTATTCCTACGCCACGCTGAACAATAACAAAAAGTAGTACCCGCTTGCGTCACGCACCAACGCCGTATTCGTCGTAACATCAATTCAGCGGATGTATGTCCTAATTAGAGTCATTATTTTAAACATTCTTAAGATCGGATTTGGCGTAAGTTGTGTCCGTCGTAACCCGGGGACTTCCTGTACTCCAAGTACAAGCAGAAGGCTCAGCGCTAGCGTGATGCAAGGCTAACTACTGGTCTGTGATTAGTGTGCGCAAAACACTGTCTTAAAAGAGACAGTCCAGATGTTGTCTAAATTGAGCACTCCTACGGTCAGTGGGGGCTCAGTGGTTAAGTCGTTGGATTACTGATCGGAAGGTCGTGAGTTCAAATCCAAGTACCGCCAAGCTGCTGCTAGTGGGCCCTTGAGCAAGGCCCTTAACCCACAACTGATCAGTTGTATGAATGAGGGAAATGTAAGTTGCTTTGGATAAGGGCGTCTGCCAAATAACCGTATTATTATTACTATTATTATTATTATTATTATGTTGTCAACATCCATGTCCTCATGGGAAACCGAGTCCATCTCCACATCGGAGCCATCTTGGTGGTAGTTCTCAGTGTCGACCTCCGTGTGGTCATTCAGTGGGGATTCCTGGGGCATGTCATGGGCTGGAGATGGGAGGCTGTGGGTGTCTGGTTTCCGGGAATGGCAGAGTGAGAAGCTTGGATGCAGATGTGGATGTGACCGGTATAGAAAACACTATGTCAATGTTCATAATATTCTAAAGGTCATTTATGCGCAAAGAATAAATATGTATTTCCTGTCTTCCTAGATCTATTTAAAATGATCGATAGTGCACATTTAATGACAAAGCTTTTAAAACACATCTGTTTTCTCTTGTAGAGCTATTTTACACCTAAATCATTTGGCTAATTGGGTTCCCCTGATCTGCTATGTATCGACTGAGTATACTTAAATGGGGTTAGGCAACGGGTACTCATTGTTTCACTCATCTCCATATTTAAAGTTGCTGCTGTTTTGCATTCAATCATAGAGAAGTGGGTTCGAGAGTGAGTGCCATGCAGGAAGTTGATCAATACAGACAGGCTCCTCTGAAGGACCGAAAATGCTTCAGCAACTCTCTAATATTACTCACAGGAAGTATGACGAGAGAGAGAGAGAGAGAGAGAGACAGCCTTATGGACTGACCACTCATCCTCGTAATCCTCATTTTGCTCTCTCAGAGGAAAAACCTTAATCTCATCAGGACATGGCTACACACCGTGGCCACAGAGGATGCATTGAGCATGGATTTCTCCTCAGGAAAGCCAAGCTATTTGTGTTTGTCCAAGAACCAGACAGATCAATAGACACTTTACTTTAATAAAAACACACACACACACGCGCACGCACACACGCAGTGCCCTTGACTCCTCTTCTGATCACTGCCTCTAATCCATACATCTTCACCCAGTCAATCTGCCAATATCTCTGTGCGGTTAAGGAGAGTGTGTGTTTTGTAGAAAACACTGCTCATATATCTCAATGACTCCGTGATGTCTGGATAGATAGCAGTGTAACAGACTGAACAGATCTCTCAACACCCTGCCACCCTGTCAAATCCATCATCACTCTCTGGAGCCTTACACCTCTGTATGTGTGAGTGTATGGGTAAGCGTGTGTGTGTGTGTGCGTGTGTGTGTGTGTGTGTGGTGACGATGGAGAAGTGTGTGCTTCTTCTGCTGGCTTCTTGCTCATGAATAGAGACAAAGCAGCAGCTGATGATTAATGTTAATTAATCCAGTCATTAACCTGCGTCTAACCTGTGAGCATGATTGACACGACCTGACCAGTTCGAATCTGCCGTGCAGTAGGGAAATAAATGCAAAACCATCCCTTTGAAACATCAGTTCCAGATAAATAGACCGAGCCATGCAGTTGTTGGCGGAAATTTGGGACAGACGGTTCGCTATAGTGTTGGGTATCTCAGACAAACTGCTGAAGTTTCAGCTTTTAATGCCTTATCTCATTTCTATTGCCATGCCTCCCCCCTCCCTCTCGTACCTTTTTTTTTTTTTTTTTAAATCTCCCTTCACCTCCCATGTAGATGTGTGAAATGCTTGCACACGCTTTTTAAAATTCCATTAGTAGGATATATCGACCGGGATACGTAAAGCACACGGCTTCTCTTATCTGCGCGTTAGCCGAGGGCTGGAAATTAGCTAGCCTATGCTCCGATTGATTGTGCGGAGAAATCACTGCCTGTTTTATAGCTGGAGGCTAACAATGGCCAACTCGACAAGCGATGTGTTAATTCCGCTGTCTCACAGACAAAGAGGCGTTCACGTTTAGTGCAATTGTATATATTTCCATGTAGAAGTGTATCCTGATTTCTCTGCATCAGCATAAGCCAGATGTGTGGAACACTTGAATTTTAAGCGTCTTGCTCCCTGCTTCGATTTTCTGGACCCATAAATCATAAGTCAGCCCCCCCCCATACACTGCACTGTAGACACCACATCCCCCTCAGTCCCTCACTCCTTCTCCTCAGGGCTTCACTCTTAATGAGTTACTTAACTCACTATTGTCTAGTAATGTTGCTCATCCTGCCTTCAGGTACCTCGGGCACAGAGTGATAATGAGAGCTTGTTTATCATCAATTGGTGACTGAAGAATTAGGGTGGGAAAGACTCTATTTGTTTATGTCTCCTGTCTTTTGTCTTTTTGTTTCCCTCCACCCCCCGCCCCGCTCTTCACCCTTGGCCGTCTCGTCTACGCTGCGGGCTCTGAAAGTCCGGGGTCAACGCGCTTCTGCAGGACATCATCGGGAACGTCCCACTCGACTACGCCACTGAGGGGAGCGAGACCGGCTACATACTCACCAAGCACCTGGAAGAGTGCGGTACGGTCAACAAATACATAAAGAGCCTTTTATTAGCCCGGCGCGTGTGGAAATCTAACATGAATAATATCGAATATGAGAAGTAGTGCAGACCCATAAACGATGAAATGGGGATCTGTTTATCTTGTTCTGCTGTATGGTGCGGTTATGCGAGTGCAAATCCTGTGCCCATGCTGAGAACGAAAAGGGATTAGAAAACGATCCGGCCTTTTTTAATAAACGTTCTTAAATAAATGTCCCCCTCCCCATTAATTTATCTGCATTGCTTATATGTTTGCATATAATCTATTTGCAAGTGAGAACCTCTCAGGAATGTGATTATGCATAAGAATGAAGAGCAACGCTAAGAAGTGTGCGTTTTTCATCCATGAGCTGCTTCACTTAATTTGAGAATTAGCCGGTGAATCCACCCAATTATGCTGGCAGGGAGATAGAAGTGCAGATTAATGAAAAGAGGCCTAAAAGAAGTACTCGCTGGCATGATTGAAAAAATCAATACTGTGATATCTGCTTCAGGCATAGGACGATGACCTTTTCCAATACATTACATTCGTAGTATTATTACTGTGTTTTATAGTCTACATGTGATGTACAGATGTTCGTATATAAATGTGCAGAAAATGCAGGAATGACCTGAAGTTGTACAATCTATGTGTTGTATCAACCCACATCTAAGGTAATAGCCACTTAGTTTACTTAGTCCACTAATCAATCAGCCGGGGTCCCAAGGGAAACGGAGCTCGCATCTTGCATCTTATTAGCATAGAGCAACTTAAAGCAGATCACTTTGAGAAGCGTTGTATCTTTTATTCCATTCTGCGGTGTTGTGATAAAGTGCAAACGCCAACAATACAGTTATTCATACCTATTGGTTTCAGCAATTATTTATTAGCACGCAGACTGCATATAATCACATCGTGAATTGAATTAAGAGCAGCTACTCTAGGCTCTGATCAGTTTCAGATATTCTGCTGATCGCCGTCAGCCTGTGAAACGATATTCCTGCACCATTCACAGTGACTGAGATGTATTGCAATAAACAAACAATTAATAATTCAAATTCAGTGAGTGCTGCATCCAGATCCGAAAACTGGCATTCAGAGTTCTTGTATGTTAATATCTGTTTATGGTTAAAAAAAAAGAAATAAAATTATATATATATATATATATAGAGAGAGACACACACACATAGAGACACACACACACTGGTACCTCAGTACTCGAACCCTAGGTTCGAATCCTAAAAAGTTCGAGTTCTGATCGAATTTTCCCCATAAGAAATAATGGCAAACCAATTAATTGGTTCCCGGCCCCAAAAAATTACACCTAAATATGTTTTTTTTAGCATTTAAAAACAAAATAACATGGATAAAACAAGAAGAGCACATACTAAACACATCTAAGTACATTTATCAAAACAGTAATTTGTAAAGTAAGAAAATAAATGTATCCAAACAATGTGTATGTCATGGATCCGCCCGTGCGGAGCGCGCGCACACCCGCTTTGATTACTCCCAGCAGTGGCTCTGCGGTCGCATGCACGAGGATTCGCTCCAGGTGCGGGCGTCACGTGGTCTTCCGCAGGTGGTCTAATGACTCAGACTATAAGAGACTCGGTCTTGGACACTCAAATGGCGAAGCATTGATTGCCGCTTTCATGTGTGAATCTGTCAAGCCGTGATCCAATTCTGTATTCTCTTCTGGTTCTGAACTTCTCGCTTGCTATTCGGTTTATGATTATAGTCTGTTCCTTCGTGGTGTTGTACGCAGTTCGGTTACTTTGCCTGTTCTTCGACTACAAGTTTGCCTGCCGTCTCGTGTACTTCTGCCTGGAGCCTAAATAAAGCCTGAAAGGGATCTTACGTCTGACTCTATAAAAAAAGCACAATCACTAACAAACGATGCTATCACAGTGAATGCAAGGCTAAGACGGAAGTGTTACCCTTTGTTTCCGCTGAGAGACAGTTGAGTGCCGCGTGACTCATTTCCCTGCGCATACAAGCTATCTTAGGTCGGCGTTCATGGTTCAACCTCTGAGATTCAGATCAAGTTCAAGTCTTTTTTTTTTCGATCTGGTTTATTCAAATTTTAAGAAATTCGAGTTCTAATGAGTTTGAGTGCTGAGGTTCCACTGTGTGTGTGTGTATGTGTGTGTATGTGTATATATATATATATATATATATATATATGAGACATATTCATAACATACAGTATACATAACATACTCTACGGATATAACATACAGAAAACTAGAATTACATGAAATAAATAAATGAAACAAGAGAAAATACGTATGTAGTAGCATAGAGACAGATCATTTGCACATGCAGTTTTAAGCTAATTAAATTCCAGCTGTGTTTGACATGTTAGTGTCTGCTGTAGCCAGTCAACGTCACTGTCACTTCCTTATCTGAACAGTTCCAGCCCTTTGCAGCACCATGTTACTCTGTAGGATTTAAAATGCATAGAAGAAAAATTTAAAAAAGCATCCCATACAAATGTTTATTACATTAACACCGTTCGTCCAGGGTGTTTTTATTTATTTATTTATTTTTTCATGCTGATAACTTTATAGCTCTGATAGAAGACACTTTGTTTTACACACTATGTGGACAGAAATTTGTGGACACCTGACTATCACACCCATATATGCTTGTTGAGCATCTTATTACCTGATTTAGTCCCCCGTTTGTTGTTATCATAACTTTCACTCTTCTGGGAAGGGTTCCCACTAGATTTTGGAGTATGGCTGTGGGCTCATTCAACCACAAGAGCATTAGTGAGGTCAGGCACGGATGTCAAGCGAGGAGACCTGGTGCGCAGGTGGTGTTCCAGTTCATCCAACACAAGTGGGTTCAATGGGGTTGAGGTCAAGGCTCTGTGCAAGCCACTGAAGTTCTTTTCTTGGCAAACCATGTCTTCATGCACTTAGCTTTGTGCACAGGGGCATTGTCGGGTTTGGTATGCTACAGTGTATAAAGACATCCTATAGAGTTGTGTGCTTCCAACATTGTGGCAACAGTTTAAAGAAGGTCCACATGTAGGTGTGAGGGTCAGGTGTCCACAAACCTTTGACACTTTAGTGTTGTCGTAACTTTTAAAAGGGTTTGAGTCATTTACATAATTGCTCAACGGATGGTCACCGTTAGAAGCTATTTTGCTCCGACTAGACGTGATCAGACAGACAGAATTCCCGAATTCCCATGTTGATATTAGACCAAACATGTCATGTTACACCAAAGAAATGCGGTAAACTTTCTCACAGTTTATCCTCTCATAGGTATTTCATAGATATTTTTTGCTTTGCTTCTGACCTTATTCTGTCTATTTACTCACATTTTGGTCAGAAAGGAAAAAAAAAATATTGTTCATTATATATCAAAGCATGGAGTGGCCTAGTTCAGAGTTCAGAGCTCTGAAAGTGGTTAACAAAGAAAGGGGGAAATCCCACACTGCTTTCACCTGCTGGGGAATAACAAACAGGATAACAACGGACTTTTCCTCAGCTCACTGTCAATAAACCATCCTCTCGCCACTGTACGCCCACGCCCCCTATAAAACGGCATATGTGTTTTTGTGTAAATTGTGTTTGTGAATCTCCCACTGATATCTCAGACACTTATGCAGATTGGAAATAAATTGCATCAATCCAAAACCTGAGCACTGCACAGCCTCATCAGTACAGTGTGGGATGTGAGAACAAACTTGATGTCCATGCATTAATCTCACACTGTGTGTGTGTGTGTGTGTGTGTGTGTGTGTGTGTGTGTGTGTGTGTGTGTGTGTGTGTGTGTGTGTGT
>JAQLOM010000034.1:9094811-9107818 GCA_030068315.1 Chrysichthys thysi
AATGTTTTTTGTGACAAAGAAGTATCTGTTCCAATCACTCTATCAGAGGAAAGTCAGAGTTGTAGAAGTAACGGGAAGCTCAAGAGAGCCGTGATATTATGTTCTTTACAAGTGTATGTAAACTTTTGACCACAACTGTTAGTGCATGCGTTAATATAGATCAGAACATAAACAGTAAATAGAACATATTTTTCCATACTTACATTAATCATTAAACTAAACTAATCACTAAACATTTCTGTGTATATTTCCGGGGGACATTTTGGGGGGGAAACGCATTGAAAATGAATGTGCTATAAACAATGCTGACGTCTTTTTCTGTACTCCGTGTCATGTGGCCTCATTAAATGTACAGCGCATTGACAATTAAAGTCTTGAGACAAAAGTAAAGCAGAACCACTTGTTCTGCTGCCACTGCTAATAGCAATACAACTACGCACTAAGAAGAGGAAACATACGAAAGATCGTTTCTAGGGTTTTTTTATTATTATTATTATAATTATTCTAAATAATGACAAATTTTATCCATCCATCCGTTGTCGGTAGCGCTTAACCGTTAACCATCACGAGGAAGCTTTAGCCAATCCCAGCTGACTTCGGACGAAAGGCAGGGTACACCGTAGGTAGGTCACGAATCTATCACAGGGTTAACACAGAGACAACCAACCATTCACACTCACATTCGCACCTACGGGTAATTTAGAGTAGCCAGTTCACCTGATCGGCTTGTCTTTGGACTGTGGGAGCACAGGCACGGGGAAACTTCACACAGAAAGGCTCCAGTCCAGGGAGGTTCGAAGGCAGAATATTCTTGCTGTGAGGTGACACCGCTACCCACTGTACCACCACGCCACCCCCATGCTAAAATCTAAAATGATAATAAAATCAGTTGGGGACAGATCCAGTCATCTTGCTATTTTTCGTTGCCAGCTGGTAATACTCAGCAGCTCCTAGATTTCCTTGTATCTTGTAGACTTCATCCAGAGCGTTGTCTCGTAGCTGGCGCCCGCTCCTTGCTTGGTGAGGGTACATAAGGCTAATGCACAGGATGAGAGGAAGTGAGTGGCTACAGATTGAGCAACTGTACATTAAGCCTCTCAGCTGCTGACCTGCACACGGGTTTCCATGCACTCATGAGAGAGGACACACTATTAAACGTTTAGCTTAGATTTCAGCTATCCAGGGCAGGCGAGGTCAGGCGGCACCGAAAGGCGGCTGCATTTAGAGTCCACTTTCTTCCCGGTTTGATAGATCTAGAAGTTTAACTGAGGCACGGTGTGGGTGTATGCCGGGTGGGTGTGGAGGATAGCATGAGTAATGGGATGAAGAAACTCGACTGGAGCAGCTTGTTTACAGGGTGTCAGCAATTGGCCTGGAAATGGATATGCTCGGGGAGCCTCCGAGTGCGAGAGGTCAGCCTGATCTGAGGGACAAAAGCATAAGTAAGAAAGTGATGGAGTAGCCTGAAGTTTAGAAAAGGTGATGTTTAGAAAGTGTCGCTAGAGGTGTAATTGCAGTGAAAGCCTCGTGTTCTCTCTTGTGAAGGTAAAAGTGGATCACTTCATACTTTGTGTCAGCTTGGGGTACAGAGTGACTCTGCTCACATCATCATCCAGGAACACAGTGCCCTGGTGCTGTGTCACATTGACATCTCTCCGTAAAGCCTGCAGACTTTTCTTACCAGGTCTCTAATATTCCTCTCTCTGTCACTCCAGTTTTATTTCCTTCTCCTGTTTCTTCCACTCTTTCAAGACGATATTTTATTCATTTTATTGTTGTTTTTTGGCGGTTTTTTTTTTTTTTTTTGTATCCGTATTATTGTTTTTCAGCTCCAGTTTTTTCCCCCCGGTTGCACTGTTTTGTCCACCTCCATTATGATTTCAATCATTTCTGCTTTTTTTTTTTTTTAAGTTCCTTTACTTTTGTTCTGCTTTCCATCAAACTTCACTGTGTTCAGAAGATCACTGGGTGCCGGGTAGCTGCGCCTATCTCTCAATCTCCATGTTTGTGTGTGATGGATAAAAGGATTACTATAACATTCCAGTAAGATAACGAATCAGGACAACACTGGTCATGTGACACTGGAAGTTTCCACTACTTTGTTGTAAACATCATGAATCTTTCAGCTGAGAGACAGAGAGAGAGAAAGAGAGAGAGAGAGAGAGTGAGAGAGAGTGACAGACCGGAAAATTTAGGGAGACAGGCATTGAGGGACAAAGAGTAATGAGGAGGAGGAGGGACAGACAAACCACGTCAGACGCTTTAGCTGGTCGGCCCATCTTTAGTCTGAGCCCATGCTGACCCTGGATTAAATAACGCAGACGGTCTTGTGACTGTGATTGTTTTGAGACTGAAGATAAAGCATAGTTCAGATTGTCTTGCGATAATGGCTGATGTTGTGGCTGTATGAAATGAACCAGATTGTTATCTGATAGGCGTAGGGTGGTTTTTTTTTTTTTCACGCTTAAAGGTCAAAATGCTTTAATGGTCAGTTGTGTAATTTCGTATTAGATACACTTTAGTATTATTGCCACAGTAGGACAATAGGGTTACTATGAAGCTGTAACAGTAGTACTTCTGTCCAGTATTTATTACCAGTTTATGTTGTGTCAACTCAGATTTAAATGGTTAGAATTTGAAGTGTGGAGCTCAGTGCCGGTACTGTTCTATCACGTTGAATAGCTAGAGCCAGATGGAGTTATGCATTTTTCTTTTCTTTTTTTTTTTCTTTTCCCTGATCTATAGAGTTGGCATTCTGTTCATTCACTATAGTAACGAGCATGGCCTGTTGTTTGTGAGTGGCTTGCTGGGTGACATCATTTCGAGTTCACAGCTTGTTTTCGTTTTAATGCGAACGTGTGCATGTGTTTGTGCGAGAGAGAATGTGAGAGTGTTAGCATTACAATAAGGCTGCGCCGGGCCAGACAGGGTGAGAGAGCTGGTGAAGAGGCAGACGGCGAAAGAAAGGCCAGCCAATTGTAATGGAAATGTTGCACTTTTTCATATTGACGGCTGGGTCATGTTCAGATTTTATTACGCTTAAGGGCTCCGTCTCTTGAGCAGGCTTTGTTTCTTTGGCCCTAAATTCAATCCCATATGATGGCATTTGTGTGCAGTGCTACTGTTGAAATCTTCAGGAGACCCGAAGAAGCAGCTAGTGGCAGATGCGACTGACAGGAACATCTCTCATCAGCAAAGCTACTTTCTTGTGAAAAAAAAAAAATAGAAAAGAAATTTGATCAAAAATGGACTCCATCAAACATTCCAGCAAACGAGGCCCAGGGGGTGCATTTAGGCTCTCATGCCTTGCAGAAGCTTTATGTAGACAGTGATGGACATGTTGTGTTGTTTTCTAAATACAGTGGTACCTCAGAACTCGAACTCAATCCGTTCCAAGCTCGGGTTCGAATCCTAAAAAGTTCAAGTTCTGATCAAATCTTCCCCATATGAAATAATGGAAAACCAATTAATTGGTTCCCGGCCCCCAAAAATTACACATTACACCGAAATATATTTGTTTTAGCACTTAAATACAAAATGAACAGGATAAAACAAGAAGACCACATACTAAACACATCTAAGCAAAACAGTAATTTGTAAAGTGTTTATTTTTATTATTACTCTGTATTCATTCATTTGTTCATAAATCGCCGACTTTTAGGTTGTAACATTTGTACAACTATTGCTTAACTTTTTGGTGAGCAATGGCTACCAAAATGATGTAAAGTATAGTGTATTATCTGATATTTTCAATAAAAAAAGCACTATCACCAACAAATGATGCACCATCACAGTAAATACGAGGCTGAGACTGAAGCGTTACCCTTTGTTTCCACTGAGAGACAGCTGAGTGCCGCGTGACTCTTTTCCCTGCACTATGGATAGAAAAAGGGTCAAAACCACAGAGCATAAACAGACAGTAATTAAGGCTTGGCAATAGAGCGTGGAATGCAGTCTTAAAGCTTCACACCATGGTGTGCCTGAGTGAGTCTCTTTAAAGTCTGTTCGGGAATGGTATGAGAACATGCGGCAGATTGTTCTTGGAGCGGAGCGCGTCCTCCGGACTGCACCGCTATCGTGGATCCCCAAAACGGGTGTGTTATAAGGGCGCTCCACATGGATGGATTCATGACACGTACAAGTTATCTTAGGTCCACAGTTCATCTTCTGAGATTCAGAGATCGAGTTCTAGGTCTTTTTTTTTTAGAACTGGTTGGTTCGACTCTTAAGAAATTTGAGTTCTAAAGAGCTCGAGTACTGAGGTAGCACTGTATAAAGTTTCAGGACACCTAGCTTCTACTAAGTTTTGAAACTTAAACTGTCAGGATCCCTGATGGGTGCAGACTTGTATCCCTCACTTTCATAAATACATTCTGTTCCTTTCCTATTTCTGTCACTATAGTTACCGAACAACTCGTAGTAGTTATTAGATAATGTGCAGAATTATAAGGTGGGACTTAAAGAGAGTAATGAAGAAAATTGTAGTTGAAATACTTAATACAAGAAGTTAGGAGTTAACAGGTATGTTAAAAAGCTTCTTGTATTTACTTCTTGTGCTCCAGATATCGAGACCTGGTGGACACCACACTAACACATGGGAGGAAGATGTCCGCTGAGGAAAAATGCCGGCATGTTCTCCACCACTGCAAGCTGCAGGGATGGCAGGTGAATGAGTACAATTTCTGCACACCTGAGTCAGCATGCTCATGGGTTACTAACTCCACCAAGGAGGTTAAATTCTCTGTGCACTTTGTTTGTTTGTCTCTCTGTTTGTATGCTTGTCTGGCTTTAAGCAGGATTGCACAAAACCTACCCACCAATTTCCATGAAACTTTGTGACAGGTTGTAGCATGGGCCAAGGAAGAACCCTTAAAATTTTGGATTAGATGAGGCTGCTCCAGAAAGTTAGTTCCGCTTTTGCTAACGTTGCAAGATACTGCATTTGGCCTTGGGGGAAGTCTGTGCTCAGCAGTGCTGTACGTCTTAAAATCCAGTCGATGGCAGTAATGCACAGTTGTCACAAAACATAGCCAATGTAGAAATACGATGACTCCTTTGGAAATATATCCAGATGTATAAAATGGTCACGGTTGCAGATTTGCATATCGTTGAAGAGTCGACTGTTGTCCTTGGCTTAGGTCTGCCCTCTTCGAGTTCCCTTCCAGTTTTTCGAATTTTAAAATGTGTCTATCTCGCTCTCAGTTGGGAAGCAGCAAAGTGTTCCTGAGGTACTGGCAAGCTGACCACCTGAATGACCGCTGCCATCAACTGCATAAGAAGATAGTCACCTGCCAGAAGGGTAATCACACCATCCTGTAGTACTTTATTCTTCATTGTATTTTGATGGCTAAAATGTATGATTGTGTACATGTATGCGACAGTGGCACGTGGCTGGCTGGTGAGGCACCGTGTGCGTGGCAAGCTGAGCTATCAGCAAAGAGAGCAGTGCAATGTTCAGCGGTTCCTGCAGGGGGCAGAAGACTTGGGCTTGCGCGCTTACGATAGCCTGGTCATCCAGAACGCAGCAGATATCGCACGAGAGAACGATCGTCTGAGGGGTCACGTCATTACACCACCACTGGGGGAGAGACCTGAACCTGTGGGAACGGAGGACGACTCATCCAGGAGGTGAACCACTGTTTAAGGGCCTAAATATCTAGGACGTCTGTAAATCGGAGAGAATGTTTTTCTTTATATTCCCAATATTCCCGATGTCCTCTATAGCAGTAAATTCTTTTCTACCTATTGTTCCAGTACTGTTAGAGTACTTTAGATGATACGTTATACTACCAAAACCTTCGACAAGAAATATTTCACTGCTGACACTTCAAATACCGTTTAGGTCGTAGAACAGTATTAACCCCTTAAAGCTACAGCTTAGACTTATAGCTATTTACAGTATATAAATACATATCAGTCAGTAACTGTTATGAATAATTTGGCATGTACAGCAGTGGTCCCCAAACTTTTTTGTACCGGGGACAACTTTCACGTAGGGCAAGTTTTCCACGGACCAGGGGGGTGGGGGTGTTGCGTTGAAAGAGGACGGACTGGGGGGGGTTCTCCCCGGCGGCAGCAGATTAAACCGCTACGTTCTCTGAATCACGTGCAGTGGTGCGACGAAAGTGGAATTTTTCAAAATAAGATACCCAGGAAACTAATGAAAATAAAATAACAAAAAATTTCAGGAAGGTTATTATTGTTTCGCTGCCCGGTACCAAAGACCTGGTTGTTGGGGACCCCTGATGTACAGTATATATTATTCAATCTCTCATTTGTTTGTATTTCTTTTAAAGTGACCTTATTAATCTCAGGCACTAACATATGTCGGCTAAAAATCTCCGCATTTATTTAAGGGTGGACGACTGAAGTAAATATAAAATATTAGGATTGTACATCACAAATCTACACAAAATGTCCCATAGTATTGAAGTGAAAAGAAAATGAATATGGTTTACAAAACTATTTACAAATAAATGTATATGTAAAAGTAGTGATTGTGCAAGTGTTCAACCCCATTACTATGAAACCCCTGTATTAGTCCTGGTGTAACCAGTTGCCATCGGGAGTCCACCTGTGTGCAAATTAAAACACCTGTTCCTGGAATACAGCAGCGTAAATTCAAAACACTCTCAGGTCCAAAGGTATTTTGCATTTAAAACAGTATTTCAAACTGTGAACATCCTGCAGAGCACTGTTATGCCCATTATTAAAAATTGGAAAGAAAGAAGATGGAGGAGGCCATCCACCAAATATTAGAGAGAAGTTTTGATTTTATTTTTTTTTTAAATGTAAGTAAGGACTACAGTGGTGATGTTAAAAGGGACACACGTGACAAAACAAGGACAGAAGACAGTATTTAAAGCACATATCAGAACTTAGACCTAGTACTTTGTGTGTGTATGGGTGTTAATAATAATAATAACACTGGGTGGTAGAGGGTCCCCAGCCTGTCCCAGTGGCAGAGTAAAATTGACTGTGAGTGGACCGCGTCCTCACAGCGATGACTACAGCAGCGGAGCCCAAACAGAGCCCACCAACCCCACCCTCCAGCAGAGAAACAACCAAGGAGCCGAAATGAACTCTGTAGCTGAAAAAGCTACAGAGATCCACAGATCAGATGGGAGTTTGGAGGTTGTGTTCTTTGGTTTGGGGTTTTTAAGACGCTGGGCTGCTGATCGGAAGGTTAGGAGTTCAAATCCAAGCACCGCCAAGCTGCCATTTGTATAAAAATGTAAGTCGCTCTGGATAAGGGCATCTGCCAAATAACGGATATGTAATGTAATGGGAGACCAAAGTTAAACTTTCTGGCCTTTCTGGCCATGGCATTGCTCATGGCCCTGAGAACACCAGCCGTACAGTTAGGCCCCCACTGACTGCTGTGAAAGCCTCCAATCTTTTAAGAAGTCTTTCCACTAGATATTGGAGCATGGCTGTGGGGATTTGTGCACATTCAGTTACAAGAGCAATCATGATATTGGGCACTGACTTTAGACGAGGAGGCCTGGTGCAGTCCACGTCCCAGATCATTCCAGATGTGTCCAGTGGGGTTGAGGTCAAGGCTCTGTGCAGGCCACTTGAGATCTTCCACACCAACCTTGGCAGACCATATCCCAATGGACCATACATTGTGCACTGGGACGTTGTCATGCTGGGACAGGTTTGTGTCCCTTTAGCTCTACTAAAGTGAAATCTTTATGCTGCAGCATACAGTAACATTCTAAACAGTTTCAACTGTGCTTTCAACTTAGTGGCAGCAGTTTGGGGAGGAACCACATGTGGGTGTGATGGTCAGGTGCCATGGAGTATATTTAGATCTTAGTGGAGAACAAATGCCCCATAGTAGTAGGAATATATGACGAGTTTAGCCTTGTTGGCACTTTTTATCTGGTAAATCCTGAAGAAATTCTAGAGTTAAGTTTAGAAAGAGTAATATTTGCCTCCACGAAAACACAGTCGATCAAAGTAGGTGCACTCAACCAACATGGCCAACACACTCCCGGGCTCTGGGTCACATGACTGCTGATTGGATGCAGGTGCATTCAGTCAACACACCCACGCGTGCGCACACACACACACACACACACACACACACACACTACTTAAAGACTCCCAGTTTGCTATTTAGCTTATGAGGCATTAGTCTAGCGCTTGTTTGGCCACTGTTGGCAAGCCTTGTTGGTTTGATTGGCCCTCGGGGATTTTGACATTGCTTTCTGAGTCTTGGCTTTCTCTTTCTGCTTTGCCTGCTGATCGCCTGAGCCCTGTTTGTGTTTTGACTATGAGTTTGCCTACTGATTTCGTACCTTTGCCTGATTCCTTTAATAAATAGACTGAACTGCACATGCATCCTGTCTCACTTGGCCTACATGACACAGCTCCAGGAAGTACATTGGGACTAAAGAAGGCACTAAACACATGCAATACTTTCAGTCGCTTTCTTTATTTCTCATTCTTGCTGTATCATCGTGATGACTAAAGCTCCTGACACCCAGTTTGGGAAATCTATTTACGGTATTAAATCCCTGCAACCCCCACAAGAGACCGAACATACAGCTCTCAGGATCCTCTTCCAACAGATGGAGGTCCCAGATTAAAGGACAAAAATCAGTGTGCATATCATGCTAAGAAAAGCTGCTTAGAGTTTAATCAACAGATAAGCTATTTAGGTATCCGTCCACTGCTATCAGGTTCCACGGGACGTTCGGTGTCCCTCGTTTTAAATATATGTCCTGCATTGACTAAAAGGCTCTCACTAACCAAACGGAGTCCCAGGACGTCCGAGTATTGATTTTATTAGTGCTAATTTAGCATGTCGATCACCTTGTGTGTCTGTCTTACACTGATATAGGCTGTGTGTCTGTGCTGGAAAAAACAAACGGAGACACCAAATGTTTTAAAAAGAGATCTAATTAACTGCGCATGTTTGTATCTTTCTTGCAGGCCTGCAGAGAAAAGTGGGAGGGTGAACGACGCTGTAGGCCGTGCCGGGGGCCGTCCTATTAGGCACTTCCGTTCCAGTTCTGTGCCTATCCCCCTAGTCATAGACAACTTGGTACATTCCAGCATCGGGACATCAATCAAACCGGCCTTTCAGTCTGTAAGTCACAGTAGTGAAGAGGGGGGTAGTGGAGGACTCTCGTCACCACGGAAACAGCCACCTCCCAAACCAAAACGGGACCCTAACACGCGCTTGAGTGCATCCTATGAAGCAGTGAGTGCTGGCCTAAGCATCGCTCCTAAGGACAGTCCTGCTGAGGGCCAAGGCTCACCCACAGGAAGTCCCCCGAAAACCCAGCTATCCCCTAGTGACCGTACGTACAGAATCCTCACAATGCAATTTACAGGACCATGCACCAGCTTGGTGTGTAATAACTAATTAATGATTTAGTATACTCCATCTATGGGGCCACACCTCGATGAGTAGCTGGACAACAAATGGTTTTCTGCATGACTGCTATGTCCTGTGTATGACAATTTTACTTTTAATCCATTTTAAAAGTAAAAAAAAAAAAAACTACTGTTAAAAAAAAAAAAAATAATAATAATAATAAATAATAATAATAAAAAACATTAAAATGATTTTTAAAATTCATCTTGTTACTGCCAGGTCAGAAATGTTGACGTTACCTTTTACAGCTGCAGCTCTGTAAAATAAAAACAGATCATCTCAGGTGTAGTCAGCAGGACATGAGGGTCAATTAAGAGGTCGCTGATCTTTAGTGCTTCGTGTTCACGTTTCTCCCCCATTCTGTTGTGTGTCCACAGCTCTGGCTAAACCACGTCCTCACAGCGACGATTACAGCACCATGAAGAAGATCCCCCCTCCCAAGCCCAAACGCAGCCCCAACACCAAGCTCACAGGCTCCTACGAGGAGATCTCATCTGCTCCTGCTCCTGTGCGCCCTACAGACATGAAGTTGGCATGTCTGGCACGCGGCGGACACTTTATGGGCCTTGTTCAGTGTGCAGCCTCTGATGACGGCCCTCACTTGGCCACGTTGAGCGTGCAGCAAGGCCGAGATGACGAGGACGTCTACATCGAGATGGTGAGCACCTGCAGGGCTCTGAGCATGGCGAACTCTCGCAGTCCAGAGCAGAATGAGGCTGTTTACGAGGAAATGAAGTACTACCCACATGAAGAGGGTGGAGCTGTTCCCCAGGTGGGGAAACCTGAAGTGTGTGACTCTGCCCCTTTCACGTGTAGTATTCCAAAGCTACCACAGAGTCTAGAGCTCAAGAGACCCGTAGCCCTCATTGAGCATCCGAACATGCTGATAGGACGCCAGCAGAGCTGGGACGGTGATAAAAGGAGTGAAAAAACGAAAAAAGATGGGACGGCATGCGACATTCCGGCTCCTTTCCCCAACCTCCTACCGCATAGGCCTCCTCTGTTGGTGTTTCCTCCATCTCCAGTCACATGCTCTCCAGCCTCGGACGAGTCCCCCCTCACCCCTCTTGAAGTAAAGAAGCTGCCCGTGTTTGAGACTAACCTCAACTACTCCAGCCAAGATGGCGGCAGCCCACTTTCACCCCAGTATAGTCGCCAGAGAGCTGACTCCTCCCCTAGTCTTTCCGTATTAATACCGGACAAATCTACTCCACCATTGACTCCACCCCCTCCCACAGCTCCTCCTCCACCGTATCGCCCTCCGTCGCACTTCCCCTTCCCCCCTGAAGCAAACTTCCTGGTCCTGAGCCGTGCCAGTGCAGACTCCAAAATGACTCATAAAGGAGGGCACAGTTTAGCAGAGACACCCCCAGGCAGTGCCAAGCCTCCCTACTCACCAGTGAAGTCTTCTCGTCCAGAGCCACGGCGAGCACACTCGTGTTCATCTTCACCGCTGCTGTTCAACCCAGCCAATGGGAGGGCCCTCACAAGTCCCCTGGATGAGCTAAATACGCTGTTCAGTTCAGGACGCAGCCTGCTCCGCAAGTCCACAACCGGGAGGAAGATTAGAGATAGTGGTGAGTGTGTGTATGTGTGTAAATGTGCTCAGTGTTGGGCCATTTAAGGTTTTGTCTTCAGATACAGGAAGAAAGTAGTGGAACTATAAGTAGTGGTACAGATGGAAACTCCTGGGAAGATACTGAAGGATGTGTTTATATTAAATCAAATTATGTTTGGTTCCAAAACAAGTGTTTCACACCTTTTATTGTGAGCCAGGCCTCGCAACATCAAGAAGAGTCAAGGCATGATGAAAAAACAATAGAAAACCTTTGTTGTGAAAGCTATAATGCTTTGGGAAAAACCACAGAAGTCAGTGTGTGTAAATGCAGCAGGTCATGGCTTGGCTGTGTGCTTCATCTCCCATGGGAGGCTGCTCTTATTATACCAAAGGACCTCTGTCCAAACCCTACCATCAAACAGGGCATGAGCACTGGCCTGCTACTTCCCCTGCTACGGCCCGTACACACATTCAAAGAATCATAAATGCCAGTGGTGCGAGTCTTGCTCACTTTGGGTCGTAGTTACGATGTATGAATTAAAACTGATCCTTTTATATCCTTTTTATCATTAAAAAAATCCACATGCACCAGACTGTTTTCCCGGTGACCTAGCACCTAGTAAGTGGGTGTGTAGTAGGAGGGGTACAAGTGCCTGTTGTCAAGCTGCACTGAACCCACACTGTCCTCTTTCCCCACTTAACCTTTATATTCAGATATAGATCTCTTAACCCCATGCGTACCCATCATATGGATTTACGAGCATCGGTTCACCATGACCCTGATCATGCCTCGGCTTCCCCCTCTGTGTGCATGCTCGTGATGTGTGTATGAATGTATGTGTGTGTGTGTGTGTGTGTGTGTGTGTGAATAGTCAAGACCAAAATGTCCTGAACCAAAAAAAACCCTGAGGCAAGCTACCTCCTATGGCACAGAACAGCTAAAAGTAAAAAAATAAATTTAATAGTCTTTTTGGATGTTGAAGTTGGGGCTAGATTTAGGACTAGATGTAAAACATGTATAACTGGTACAACATCAGGACTCCATTGGGGTTAAGTGGCGGCGCTAAATGATACATCAGTGATTGTCGAAAAAAAGACGAAGCAGTCGGATATAAACGCCGAGCGTCTTATTAATGTTCACATTTTAAAAGACAAATGTGATCCAGGCAGCGAGTTGAAGACCATAAATATATGCGAATAAACGGGCGTAGGAGATGGACAGCCAGTGAAGAGCAGCATGAAAGCAAAGTAACAGATAGAAAAGCTTGGATTCGTACACCCCCCCCCCCCCAAAAGTTACATGCTTTCACAATGGGAATAAAAGCCTATTGCTAATTAGTCACAGGTGCGCTAATGAGCTAGCATGATGAAGTGGAGCGAGGAGGGAAACTGTGTGCTAAACTGAGCCTTTCTCCAAGTGGTGTGTAACTAATGGCTCATCCTTGATCATACTATCATGATCGCGCACCATGAATAAACCCTTATTCGTCTACGCCTTTCATTTTTCAGGTGTTTAAAGATACACGGCCCCACGCACTCCTGCACACTTTTCATGAAACATTGATTTGATAGGCCATTATTTCTGCTCTGTGCCCTGGGCATGTCAAATTACTTAAAGATTTAGGATTGAATGCATTTTTAAATGAATGAGCCCATAATTTTATATTGCTACAGACAGAAGGAATAGTAGCAGTAGAGGCAGTATGGGCAGTATAGCAGGCAGTATGAGCATTTGATCATAATCTTTATCGTTTTGGATTTGTTTAATCTGTTCGTATGTAGTACTACTATAGTGTTTCTAGTCTGCCAGCTTTAACTCCTCTTTCCTTAGAAGTTATTAGTATTAATATTGGTAATGATGAACTAAACATCTACTAATCTCTTGGAGATCAGTAATGTTATATATAGATAGTAGTAGTCACAGCAGTAAAGATGATGATAATAATAATTATAATAATAATAATAATTAATACTACTACTTGTGCGGCACGGTGGCTGAGTGGTTAGCACTGTCGCCTCACAGCGAGAAGGTCCTGGGTTCGAGCCCCGGGTTCGGCA
>JAQLOM010000034.1:9112355-9124448 GCA_030068315.1 Chrysichthys thysi
TTTGAAATGTGCTCATTTAGTGGATAAAGGTGTACAATTTCCCAGTTTGAACATTTGTTATGTTATCTATGTTCTGTAGTGAATAAAATATTGGCTCATGTAATTCAAAAGTCTTTTAGTTTTCATTTTACTCAACTTTAAAGAACGTCCCAGCTTTTCTGGAATTCGGGTTGTACATCGTGTTCAGAGATATCAAAATTATATCAGCATGATCATTTAGATTTTTTTCTCCAATATCAATATATTAATGTTTGACCTGGAACACTGACACTTCTTTTCTACACATATAACTAATATTTTCCTTGGCTTGAAAAATAACGTAAACACATCTGCAATGGCCATGTTGTGTCAGCGCACGTTATCCCATGTGTGCATTCTAAATCTTTATCACTGCCGTATGTGAGAACAATGTGGAGGCTATACTGTAACATCCGGGGCCTGGGATTACATGACACATACAAAGTGACGGGTGTCATAAATTGCCTGTGGTTGATGGCCAGCTCAACGGATCAACACCTAAATCATCCCAAGCAAATGTTCCATGTTTCCTGGCTAAGAGATTTAGATATTCGGCCATGACATTTATGATACGCTTTCGGCTGCGCAGCCACCATTGAACTGTCACGTGTGCGGAAAGAAACGGGTATTGTTACCGAAATACTCGAAGCCTGTTGGATTAGGCCTCGGACAATTATGGAAATGTGATAAGAGCCATGATTGTGGACAGTCATTCTGCTAACCCTTGAAGTGGAGTATGTTTGATATTTTTACATGTAGATATGTCTGTTTGCTGGCAGTCCTGTGGCCTTTTTTTTTTTTCAGATTTTTCAGGGTCGTAATTGTTTAAACCGACTACATGTCTACGCATCACAATGACATAATCTATTGAGTGTACATGTGGAGAGCCTGGGTTATGCTGATACAACACTACCCTTGCTAAAAAACTAAGAAACAAGCAGGACTGTCTGTCTGTATCCTTCTGTATGTACAGTATGTGTGAGGGAGAAAGATTTCCAGCAGTTAGTCTCGCCATGTAATGTCGTCCCCCATGCCATGGCCATCACATTATGCAAGATCTGCCAAGCCATAATGATTTATGAATATGTATACTTTATAGGTCAGCTTGGTCTCCCTGGCACTTAGGTGTAGTAAACCCACATGGGCCACTTGTCATTGAATATAAGACATCAGCTGAGCAGTTGTCATTAGGTGTAAGTGCTGTAGCTTCCCTGAGTGGAGAGGCGATATTGTCTCTCGGGCTCAGTGACACCATCATATGAGCCTTAACAGAGAATAAGAGAGGGGTGTTTATCTAGCAAAAGAAGAAGAAACTGTCTGAAACCAGTCTACCATTTTTTAATTTTGGTGAGCTCACAGTGTTCTGTTTTGTATTTATTCAAGCTAAAGGCCAAGTCTTCTACCTTCCACGTGAAAGTTTTTTTTTTTTACATGCCACAGCTGATGAGGATGTGTATTGCGCGCGTCACCAGTGATATCGAACCCCTTCCTGCTTCTAGGAACATTTGGTGCCACAGGTTCTTCAGTTACCAGCTCCCGTTCAACCCCTCAGTCCCCTTGCTCGGGCACATGATATACTATTGGTCACATGACTGCCTGGAAAGGAAGTGAGCAGCGCTATAAAGCTGGAGCCATGGCCATAAAAGCCATCTTCAACAATAAACAGGCCATACAATTACACCTGTCTCCTGCACTTTAAATAAAGTTTTAATTATTCAAGTGGCAAATGAAATATTCACAGGTACAGAATCTCCACTACAGAGGTAAGAGAGCTAAACCCGAGAGCTCTGAAATCGGACACCCCTTTTACTAAGCTGCATAAACTGGGGTGCATAGGCTTATTCCTTTACCGCTAAAGCTCAGAGCTGGTAATTTTACACTGGCTTTTTTACTCGGCTGTCTGTGCCAAGTACAAAGAAACACGGACTACCTAGACAACCAGATAGACTATAATGGTATTCCAGACGTTCAGCTGGGAGAACATTTCAAAATCACATCGAGCAATTAAATGACAATGATGATGATGATGATAAAAACACCCATTTATGCTGCATTATGAAAAACAGTTCCCAAGTCTTTTCTGAATCTTTACTGTACCTACAGCAGGCTGTTCATTTCTCATAGTGCCTGAATGGATAAAAGCCAGATGGCTACAGAGATATGCCCTCTCCATTACTCAACCCTAACCTCAACAGAGGTCGACTCCAGAAGGACACTCGAGCCCTTAATGTCCTTATGGCACTCGGAAGCAGGAAATGGCCTTTTAATGCAGACGTCTTCTCCCTTGCGCTGGCACATGTATGCATCATGTTTCAGTAGCCAGCCTGGGCCACATGGCTCTATTTGTACACCACATCCGCTCACTATTGATCTGCAAAAATCATCCTTATTGCTGCTATTATTATTATTATTATTGTTGTTGTTGTTCTTATTAATGTTAATAATAATAATAATAATAATCATGAATTTTTGTTATGTGGCAGGTGCATGTTGTCAATGGGGGAACGCACTGTGTTCAAGTAATCTAAAAGACAAGCCCTTCAGGGAGCACGGACTTGTTTCCACTCACCTCTTTGACTAATCGAGGAGTCTTGTGCTGCCTGAGGAGTCGTCTGTTATGACAGGTTGCAAAGTTGACCTTCTCCGCAGCGAACGTTCGGTTGACTGCAAATACCTCCAGCGTGTCTGACATTTTTTTAAGTGATGTTTTGCGCATTAAATGGATCATCTTTTTTGTTTGTTTTGTTTCATCCACCACTCTGTATACTAGGAACAACACAAAGTCAAGTATAACTTCAGCACTTGCAACAGCCATGGCTTTAATAATAATGACCCAGTTATGTTTCATGTAGGTGTTATGTCAATGTCTCTTAGTGTTTCTAAACTGCTTGATTTCCTCTTGTCCTCTGAAGCCTGTGTGTCTTTTTCTCTCTTTCTCCTCTCTTCCAGAGGGGGCACCTCAACTTCTCTCCCTTTGGTGCAGGGGCTGCGCTCTAGCCTGGGCATGGCCATAGTGTCTGTGTAGGGACGGGGTGAGTCTGCTCTAACAGCTGGCACTTCCTTTAGCTCCACTTTGCCCTGGCCGTCTCCCACTTTTCATTTTTAATTTTTACCTTTTCTTTTCGATAGGAAACTGCAGCTCTGCACTCTCACAACTATTTTGTTGATGGCCGTGTAAAGGTCATTTGTATCGGTATTAACTTGGGTATATTGTACAGTGGCATGTTCATGGGAAAGATATACACATTTGCCACTCAGAAGGACACAGCAAGCACTTTTTTTTTCCCCCCTTGGATGTAACTTTAACAACCAAACGCTGAGACTGTGACAGATGAGCGATTTGATAGACTGTTATAAATGTCTGCAAAAACCTGCTGTCTCTTTGACGAGCATCATTATTTCCGTAGTTAAATTACAAATTGGCCTTTTGCTTAATACTTGTCTTTTCAAAACAGCACACTTGTGCAAAGCCCATGCTCCTGTCAGTGGAATAAAAAACCAACTGAGCTGCAGTTTTTTACTCCACTACCTCCATTCCTGCTGCTGTTTTCTCTTTCGTTGCTGACTCACTCCAGCCTTCATTCAGTCAATCCCTTCTTTCACCCCTGGGTTTTATTTATTTATTTATTTATTTGTTTGTGACTGAGACAGAGCCTCTTTATAGAATTTGTGCAGATTTGCTCAGATGTTTTTTGTTGCCTGCTGAATCATACCTTATGTCGTTAGAGACTTCATCTGCGCCCAGACTGAGCCTCCAAATATTTAAATAACCACAAATAAAGGTCCCGCACTGCCAAGTGCATTGTAGTGGCTCTGTGGAGAACAGCGTACAAAAGCCCAGGCACAAGAGTGTACAGAGTAAATACTTCGTTCGTAGTGTGCAGCGTTCGGTATCTATATAGTACCTGCTGAGACGTGTGGTAAGAGTTGTGTTATATGAAATACTGACATTCCCATAGTCATGCAGGGCTCTAGCTAGTGTCAGTGATCCTGTCACTGTTTCAGTGGTGTCCAGATCAGAGAGCTCATCGGACAGCTCGCATACACCACCTGAGATGGTTTTTGTGTAGAGGCTTGGAGGAATCAAATGCTCACCTGATAGCAGAGGAAAGATTTATACAACTGGTGAGAAGTAGCTGCAACAAAACTGGCCTTATTCTCTTCTCCCACCTGTGTCCTGTATATCCTCCCTATCTGCAGTGAACACTTTACCTACTTTGTCCTCAGCTGTTCAAGAAACATAATGTTCAGACTGTTCCTGTCCTGGACTTACTAAGGTGAACTCGGTCACCAAGCACTGCTGTAGCCCGGATTGTCACGTGAAAGCAAGACCTCCTTCCAGGTTCGTGCCGCTGAACAGCGAAACAGAATAAGAGCTCTCAGGTGAACTGGTAATGCTCTTCAGACTCCAGGCTTGCCAGGAACATAAGGAGAGGGGAATAAGCTGAAAGCAGAGAGACCTTACTAATCTGCCGTTATCTATGGCGACACGGAAAGTAAATCAGACCCCCCCCCCCCTTCCCGAAGGAGGAGTGTGCGACTCTGTAGAAATATGCCCGGATTGAATGGCCTTATTTCTCTGCTTGCTTCTGTGGTCATTAAATATCATCAGGAGTGCATTTGAGGACAATCAGATGCCAGTTTCCAAGCGACCCGATACTTACTCATGGGAACAGACTCCTGCCTGCAGGGGAAATCCTGTGAACGCTCTCTCCTACATTTTACAGAACATGCTCAAAAAGAACTATGAGAATAAATTCATATTACTCACACAAATCATTTGTAGACACACACACATCACACACATTATATTTGCATTACATTTAGAAAAATGGATAGAAGATCCGTATAGAAAAAAGCCTAGGCTAGGCCTGTGTACGACATACATAGAGAACCTAAAATATAAGTACAGGCTACAGTAGTATAGTATACAGCACGTTACAGTACTCGCTCGCTATAAATGTGATGTTTCTACGTATTCGACACAAGATTCACCTCGCTATATGCTCGCAAATGTTTCCTTTATGTGTTTAATTGTGTCTTGAATGGGTTTAAAGTGTGTGGGAGGATCATTTAGGGCTTAACCTATTTCAAAACAACATTTGTATGCGGCGTCCGTGAATCGCGGATTTTCTTCCGTCGAAAGTTTCGGACCGGAAGACGAGGGACTACTGTAATTGCTTTATGTTTGTAGACATTTAGTTGGTCCGCACAAGGAAATCTTTTATTTAGAACAAACCAAAAAAAATAATAATAAATAAATAAATAAAAAACAACTTGTTTACTGAGATTAAGTTTAGGATTAGCTTTAAGTGTAGACAGCTTTAATTAGCTGCAATAATCATAATAATAATGTCAGTCAAAGGTCCTCACAAGGCTAATAAGAAAAACATGACTGTATGTGGATCTCTGCATGTCAGAAAGGCAAACGTTGTACCTTGGTTAGCTGTAAAAACGCTCGCTTTTGAATAGATTATATATATATTTGGCAACTCTTGCCATCATACTGCATTTCCGAATGAGCATAATAAATAGACCTGTACATTTCCCGAAAAAGCTTTCTACAGTGGCGTTTAAAACATTCTGATGGAAGATTAAAGGGAAGGCTGAGATACCAAGGGAATAAAGAATGATATTGTTCATTCACCCTTTTTTCTGACATTTGACACGTGGAAGTGTTGGTAATTCAACACCCCAGCCGCTTTCTCGTATCCCGGTTTCTGCTCAGCTGTTTCCCGCATGGTTTTCTCAGAATATAGCCCTACGCATTAATTGAGTCTTAAAAAAAAAACCCAGTAATCTAGTTTTTGTGATGTTTCCCCATGTAAACATCCTAAGTGATATAAATGATAGAGATGTTGATGCTTTGCCATGCGTGCGAGTACGAAGCTTTAAAGCTTGATGAAGGAAGTGACACGCAGGATGCATGATTTAAGAAAACTAATGGATGTTTAGGTGAATATATGGCTAACCTTTGCCTAATGTTGTAGTAATAATGCTCCTTGATTGCCGTGCCCTTTGTGGTACGTTTCGGAATCAGGTTAATAGGTTTGTGGATAATGTAGTCTGGTCATCTCTATGACGCATATATATGATGATAAGGCCAATATGTCCTCCTGACCTTTCCACATGGTGACAGTTGGGGATAAACCTCATCAAGTCCCAGCCCAATATCTCCATAAAAGGAGGATCAAGGTTATACATCAGAGTATTCTCCGTCGTCCTCTGGAAGGATGGAGTATTTTATAACAAACCTCCCGGGCACACTGTGAACAGCCACCCATGGCTGTGCTATTTACATATATATTTTCCCAGTTCAGCACTGAAGCTCTGCTCCTCTTTATTAAAAAAAAACGCACACACACACACACAAAAAAAAACAGATTTATTGATTTATTCTGTAGACCAGATGAGCAGTTTTCATTCACCAGTCATGTTTGTTATATACTGTATGGATTTGACCTGTAGGTTAGGCAGCGTGCATGTCACTGGTTCGACAGGGGTAGGGACGTTATAAAAATAAATAAATAAATAAATAAAAAAGACACCCTGTGCCACACCTTGTCATTTCACACACACATCGATCACATTGGAATTGGAAAAAATGGAATATTCCATCAGTATGGTGTCGCTGACCTCGGGACCCCCTGTTGAGTATTCATGAGGTGGGATTAAACGTACCAGTTCGGTTAAATACCGTAACCTACGACTGCTGATTGATGCTCAAGATCTATCTCTTCATCGTGGTAGGTTTAGCTAGTCTGTGCGGTAAACAGCGCAGACTTTCTGTTTTTGCTCTGGCGAGGTTGCTGTATAAGAAATATACAGCGGTACCCCGCTTAACGAACGCCCTACAGAACGAACGTTCCGAATAACGCACGTGAACATTTTTCGCGCCGACTCGGAACGGATTACATGATGTCCCGTAGAAGTCTATAGGAAATTGCGTTCCGCCGAGCGAACGCGTCGCTGGAACAGATTGCGTTCGTTATGCGGGGTAACACTGTATATCAGTTTATAGGTGTAAATTATGGATTAGGCTGAGGTAGGGGTGTGTGTTTGTGTGTGAGAGAGAGAGTCTCTTCCAGCCCTCTGTGGGTGTCCTGGACTCCTGGAATACACTATTACTCTGCTGTAATATCAACAATATTTGCTCAGACTGTTTTTACAGATCAGTCCTATGTGCTCACACTGCTGTCATACCCTGACTTCCAGTAAAGCATCTCCAAACTGGATAAAATTTTCCAAATGTGGGGGAACTTAATAAACCGGGTGATCCTCCGATTCTTGCACCACGTGGTAACCCTTGACCGAGTAATTACAGTTATGATTTATCTGCACGTTTACTGCCTTTGAGTGATGGATTTGGATGTCGCGTATGGGTGTGTGACGGGGCCTGGTGCATGTCTCATACATGTGCATTGATGTCAAACAGATGTCAGGACAAGGTTCCGCCTTCGTGGGTAATTCATGTTCAGGTATATGGCAGCTGGGCAGTTTGGGTGAACAAATAGTTTTTACACAGTATGGATGCTACAGGGGAAACGATGGTACACATGAAAGATGGATTTGCCCTTGTATGAATAATGACGCTAGCTCGTCCCAGTGCCCTGGTCATATATTTCCTAACGGTTTTCTCACATTGGCTTCTTTTTGTTCTTTCTGTTCCGCTTCTTTTCGTGTCCATTGAAATCAAATCCCCATTCTGCCATGTGCAAAAGCGAGTATCTGGTAAGTATCCTGCGAATGTGTTATTATAAGGGACTTCATTGTGCAAATTTAAGGTAGTGTAATTTATTTTTTAATCCTTTCCTAGGTCGTCCGGCGTTTCTGCGTGTGGGGGGATCAGAAGTCTACTTTTCAGGACTTGTTGAGACGGAGGAGGAGTGTGTGCGATGGTCGGACAGACTGGCAGAATGCCTGGCTCCAGACACATAGCTCACCTACCTTACTGATAAAGCACAAGAGTAATTTGACCAAGAAAACATCACCTTAAAAAAATGGTACCCCTGCTGATCGTGCGTCCTCGAGGAAGGAAACAGGTATAGGGCTCTCCTTGTTGTTTCTCTCCTTTTTCTTTCCTAATGAGACACAGGAGAACCTCACATCCATCTCTCAGGCCAGGCACCATATAATGTGGAACCCAATGGACATACTGCCATGTTATGTGTCTCGGTGTCTACAGCAATCAGATTCGAATGCTGCTCCGCATGGAAGACTATATTCAAGCCGCAGCGATTGCGATCATACATCCCGTCTCGCTGCATTTGCTGTCTGTATTTGTATACCGTATTTCAGTGTTGCTGCTTCAGATCAAACTGGTGCTGGCTGCTCGTCGTGATTCTGTTGCCTCAGTTTGATAAAAGGTGGCATTGGTGGCCCTGATTAGGGACAACGTGGCATGAAGGGGCTGGGCCGCAGACATTTCTACAGTTTACATGGCGAGTCTCTCTGTGCTGACCTCCTTTGTGAACTGTGTCTTTACTTCAGGTTCAGCGACGCAGCTATGTCTCACACTCTTTCAGGTGCTTCTGAGACCCACCTTCAGAGGTCAAGGGCATTAAAAACAGAGTTAGCCAACCCTCGTAGGTTCAGGCAAACTCTCGGTGATATCCCAGGGTGCGCTTTCATCTGACACAAGCACCAGATTCAGATGCAAAGCACACGTTTAACGGAACGCGTGGAATATTGCAGACACGGTGCCAACGCAGACAGCACACCGAGCAAAACGAAGTGTAAAATATATAACGATACCGAAGTGAAAAAGATATGGCGCGGAAAACTACTTTTCCCATGTTTTCTGGATGAACGAGACAAATTACCGCTGAGTTCATTAAAGGCAAATGTACATGTACGATCTCACCTGAGTTTTAAAAGTTGGGCGAAACCTTTAGACAGGAATTCATGCTACCGTGGAGGCACTGACCAGATTACAGCCCAAACAGTGCAGTCTGTACGTAACTGAACAGGGATGTTGGGTGGGTTTTTTTTTTTTTGTTTTTTTTTTGGTGTTGCTAATGTTGCCATTCTGGACTTTTATTCATTTCTTCAGTGAAGTACACAGGCATCTCCGCTGGCTGTCAGCGGAACGTAATGCAGAACAACAAAAGCTGTCGCTGTGCAGTTACTTGCACTTCACTGTGTCTTGTCTGGTCTCGTCTGGGGCCTCAAGCTGTCGTTCATTTTTAATGAGTGTGAGTAAATACCATCTCAGAAAGATGAAAAACAAATGTTCGATTTGTAATTTAAACACATGCCTAATGTGTAATGAGACATGACTTTCTGTGTGTTATCTATCCGTCCACATGGACTGGAGGTGTCCAGTATAAATAAATGCAGTTGTAATGTCCAGGATTAGAGATGTGCCACAGCAAATCAGTGAAATCTTTTAAATGTGCTGGCATGGCAACGTCATGTCCACAATGACACTCGATTGGTTTATATAATCCGTAAATACCCATCATCTTTGTAAGGTCGAACTCTAAACGTTCTGAACGTCGAGCTATTTTTGCTTTGCTTTGCTTTTTTCCTGGTGCTTCATCAGGCCACGTGTTGGTCTAGACCCGGTCACTGACTATAGTAGTGATATTTCATATGTTTCATAAGGACACGATTCCGACGACTCCTTATTTCATCCGTGGTTGGGTCATGAAAAGACTTCAGAAATGCACATTTAGGCAGGTTTACTGACTTGACTCAGCTACTGGCCTGTCCGACTGAATGTACAGAATGTAAGAATGTTAAAATAAGCACACTCTCGTACGACCTGCGAGGGGGAGAAAAGAGATCACAACATACGAGAGATGGTTTAATAAGTTGATGTATAAAATTGTGCATTTCCTGGACGCAGATTTGTTCTAGTTGTAGACTACAAAAGCACTTTCTGTGTAAAAACTGCCACTGATCTTTACATTGCTTTTATGATCAATCTTAATCAAGAGTTCTGCCACTTGATATCTACACGATGGGATGGATATTATTTGGGGATTGTAAAGGTATTTATAAAATGACTTTGTAAAAGAAAACATTTAGGACCTGAGAACATAATTTAACGTGACGTGTACTATCCAGAGTTCTATCCGGGCATGTTTAGTGAGCGATTTAATGAGACAAACATAGCTGCCAAATCCCATTCACTCATACGGACCCCTGATTTTGTAGGCCGCTTTGAAAGACAACAGAGTTCTCCGCAGAAAACGTGTCAAGTGAACGCTTCTCATGCCGTCAAGTTTTCTTTAAACAAATCAGAAATCGATTTTCAGTCTGTGCATACCAGTCAAACTTCTCAATCTCAATCAAAAGTCTCATGGCCTGTGATCTGTATCCTGGGCTTTGGCATTTGAAATAAAAGCAGGCTTTCCCAAAGGTGTGGTAGAACAAACATCATCGCTTGATGATGGTGTGACACCTTCGAACACTGTAATACAGTGCTGTTGGGATGCCGGATGCAGACTTATCACGATAAACAGCTAATTTTTCTTTATGATGTTCGCAAGCAGAGTTACGTTTCGCTTTGCTACTGCTATACAGGGTGAGCGTGGATGACATGTTTTGTTCTGTTTATCCAAAATGGATCCTTTATCATAATGCCTGTCGTTCACGTTAAAAAATATTGTAATGACTAACTAACTCTATTGTACAGTAGGAACCCATTATTTTCTACATTATAATTTAAAAAAAAAAAAAAGGAGATACCTTAGAGCATGAATAGCACACTACGCTGTTACTTTGGTTTAGTGTGCTGCGTTGTGATCATACGGACAAATCATTCTCCGTCTCATCCGGTGCCGTGGAACTTTCCGGACTCCTGTGTGGACGTTGTGTTCTATCCATGTAATGTGAACTTCCCTTCTCTTACTCAATACCAAAAACATCCCATTTTTTAATGATTCACTGGGGCAAGGTGTCATTTTAAGGTGTGCCATTGCTGAGGGGACAGTTAAGAGTCTCTTCCTTTTGCAGTCACTCCCAGTTTCCCAGACGGAAATGGACAGCTTGAGTTCCTGCGCTAGCTCAATCTCTCTGAACTCATTATTGTATATTACTGCATCAACATGAATGTCGCTGCATTTCTGAAGTCATTGTTTCCTGTTTCTCCTCATGTTCTTTTTTTGTGCATTACAAAAATATATGAATCTAACTATTGCTCCAATACATGCGTGTCTGTGTGAAACATATTTTGTTTTAATGATGTTTTATAAAATTCCTGTACAGCAATAAAGCACTGTAGTGCCAAATTCTGCGTCTGTTTCCCTGTCTTTAAACACTTGCTGTTCAGTGGTGTGCATAATTACACGCAACATTTTGTTGCTTGAAACTGTTATGGCTCTATAGAAAACAGCTCGTAATGTTGAAGTGGAAGACAAATATCAATGTGGTTTTTAAAAGAATAAGAATCAGAATTGCAAAATTCCTAAACTCACATCATCGCGAAGGCCACGAAGCTATCAGACCAAATGAATTTAATATCAGTCAGGTTTTTAAAAAATTCCCCAAAATATCCCAAACTTTGAACATCCCAAAGAACACTATTAAATCCATGATCAGATAAAGAGGGCACTAGTCAGAGTAGCAAACAAGAGGTTATGCTACAGCCCCACAATGCAACTGGCATGCTACCACCACCATGCTTCACTGGATGGGTCATAATCAGTGTAAGGTTTCTATCACAAAGATGCACTTTGTTTTGGTCTTTCCAAACATAACCATTTATGCCTGTGTCACTAGGTTGCTGAGGCATAATACTTTTAGGTTGTCTGTGTGTTCATTCCTCTCACTGAGATTCTCGTTCGTGCAATATATGTATGAAGAGCAAATGATGAAATATTCGTAGGATTTGAATGGACTTATCAAACTAACTATGAACTGATTCGACTTTAGAATTTATCCAGGGTCAAAATCACAGCAAGATCAAATGTCTCCTTTTTGTTTAATAGCCTTCATGCGTTATTTGATGTACAGTATAGTATAGTATAGTATAGTATAGTATAGTATAGTCTAGTCTATTTCAGGCATACAAATTAATAACAAAAAAGGTATAGACATTTTGGTGCCAATGGCATCGAGTTCTACTTG
>JAQLOM010000034.1:9239654-9253659 GCA_030068315.1 Chrysichthys thysi
TGTTCCAATCACTCTATCAGAGAAAAATCAGAGTTGTAGAAGTAACGGGAAACTCAAGAGAGCCATGATATTATGTTATTTACAAGTGTATGTAAACTTTTGACCACAACTGTTAGTGCATTCTACAGGTTGAGGTTGCTAGCCCCACCTAATGAATGAATAAAAAGGTTCAAATTTTGGTATCAAATACAATACCACACAATGAAGTATGGCTTCAAATTAAGTCAACATCAGGCCTTGTTTACCTACCTTTATTCCTGGAACACCTGGAAAACCCTGAAAAAGAAAAAAAGAAAGATATAATCAATTAAACAATCAGATGCAGTGGTGTTCAGAAAAATGAGATAATCACAGAAAATAGTGCACAGCCTGTAATATTCGCACTGAATGTTGTGCAAAATAAGACACAGCCAAGCAGTCTAAAAAGCTGCTACTTGTATGAAACATTAGTTGTCTTTTCCTTACTGGTGGTCCTTGCAATCCTGGTATGCCTGGGATTCCATCTCGACCTCGGTCCCCCTGCAATGTAAAAACACTTCCTTCAAACGTCAACTCTAAGCTTAGATTTGAAATGGCGGCATTAACAGATTTGCAAGAGATACTCGAGATGCACACCACATATCCTGCTTTCATAGTAAAAATAAATAAATAAATAAATAAAGAGATGAAATTTAAAATTTTGCCTTTGTTCCATTGCAGCCTGGGATACCCGGTAGTCCCGGTGGGCCATCCTGACCTGGAATACCCTGAAATGAAAACGTGACACCCAGTCTAGTTACCTGCACATTTCTCTACTCCAGCAATCATTATAAAAATAAACAGATAATATACATCAACAGTAGAATCAATTTCACATATGCAGTATATATATTATAGCCTGCATCACATAAAAGTTTGCACTGAATACAAATAATTTGGGTCACATGACAGTGAAAGGTCACATTTATCAGGATGCCCGTCCACATTGGAACGCTCTAAAAATAATTGTTATGCTGCCATCTACTGTCCTGAGCATGCATATGACTCGTGATACAGAATGCAGAATTTAAGATCTGCTCAGCAAGTACTTATGCTATGTACTAATGTACCTACACTGAAAATCATATTGGAGCACTTTAGTAATGCATAGAGGGCTGCTTCTGGGTTCGATTTGATGTTGCCTCAACTTGGATATAACTGACTTGGTTTCATGCCAATGCTGCTTAAGCAAAATAAGGAGACAACTGGAAAAGGTGTCTAAGCTCTGCTGTTGTAGTTAGTGACAACAATGACGAGATTAGACATTGTTATGCAACTAGATTCACGTAAGAACTTACCGGGTGCCCAGGAATTGCAGGAATACCAGGTAGACCAGCAGGGCCCTAAAGTAAAAATATTGATATTTGGCATTATATGTTTTATATATATATATATATATATATATATATATATATCACTCACAAAAGGAGAATGTTAATGAAAGTATAGTTGGCCAGAAAACCTGTCAGATTTTGAACATGGCTCATTATATCAGTATCCAATATGGGCTTATGGAATATGTAATATGTGGATGTAATATGAATATATGTACATTTTCCCCAACCAAATGTGCTTGTGCTATAGATTATATTAATTCCTGCTTCATTATGTATTAAAAAAATCTCATATTCAGGTATTTATATATGTGTGTGTATGTGTAATAAAGTAGATGGCCAATGCATTGTTCCATCAGAACATTAATATATGTGAAATGAATACATAATTGAGCAAATGAGCCATATACTTTCCTATACTGTAAATAAATGAATAGCTGATGGTAATATCTTATCATATATTTTCTCATAAGTGGTGGCATACATGCAATTTGAACTCATTTTATTGAGCATGCAGTTAAAATTTGTTTCGCTTAGCTTTTTCTATTTTAATGATGGGTATAATTTAATGTCTTTAAGAATAGTTGGACGTAGAGGTTAGTCAAATATTTGAACATTCCTGAAATTCTTATAGAAATCATTAAAAAAAAACACAGAACTATGAATAAAGAAATATTACTTACACGTATTCCTTTCATTCCATGAGCCCCTGGCTCACCACGATCTCCCTATAAGAGCACATAAGTCATATTACAGTAAATGTTTCTGGTAATTCTTGTTAAGTACTGGAAAACATTCTCAAGTTTAAAAAGGCATGATTATTACAGTGAAAAATAATGCTACAATGGAGCTAACTCATAAAACTATGAACTCGGAACTACTCATAAAATAAATAAAGTGTACTTTTATACACATACACAATCCTGAATTAGTCTACATACGGTAAGTGGTTTGTGTGAATTATCTGGGCTTTGCTTATTGCATACCTTTGGTCCCATTGGCCCTTGGGGACCTTCATGACCTTGCACACCAGGAAATCCCATAATGCCTTGAAGACCAGGAAGACCTCTCTCACCCTGTACCAAGAAGTGAAAAAGATAACAATCATTATACAACAGATGGTTCCGGCCCCCTAATTTGATTGGCCGAGTGCACTGGGACAGCATTGGGATGTCTCACTGTGTGCATCACTCCACTCATCCATATTTAATTCCTGCTTCGAAACTGTTACTGTGGTCATTTTAAAGTTAGTGACATTGTCACTGGACATAGCAAACAATCATTTTCAGGAATATAACTTTTTACTAGAAATACGAAAGCTTATCAGATGAAGATGAAAAGGAAGGTGGAATGGCAATGTTACCGGACACTGTAACAGGGGGGTACAAATCAATGTTAGCTAGCTAACCAGCTAGCCCAAGTGTTTTGAAGTGAGTGCGACTTCATCGAGATCCATCTCTGCTAGCAGAGCAAAAATAAACAGAACATTTGGCCATATTGTCCAAAATGTCACTTACCCTATATTAATTTCCTGTTTACAGAAATGCTTTGGAAAAGCAATATCACACTCAGGGTCATGCTGTTGCACTAAATATCATCTACAGCACTCGGCTGACCGCATCACAGCTGGCAAACAGTCAGTACAACAACACTCCCTCTCATGTCATATTGCATAAATTTGGATATACTGGAGTGTATATAATGCTATATCATACAAGATCTCTTTTTCTTTTGTTTTATCCCATTTGCAAAGGTGCCCCGTGGACTTTAAATAGATTCGTGTGTGTGTGTGTGTGTGTGTGTGTGTGTGTGTGTGTGTGTGTGTGTGTGTGTGTAAGACAACCCTAGAAGCTTAACTTGCTAACTAGATCAAAATATAAAATGATATATTTGCCCTAAATGTGAATCTGTATTCATTTTTGTTTATTTATTTATTTACATTTCAGAATGTATCACGTCGTAGAGCTTTGGTACCTGTAACTTTAGTGTATGCTGGAGAAAACAAAAAACTGTAACTGAGAATAATAAGTAAATCAACATATAATTAATATATATCACACGCAGTACTGTCACGCACTTGTTTTCACGTCACTATTACACTGCCTTAACTAGTAAAAATAAATGGCACACTACATCAAAGATTGTAATGAAGCAGCACAATGGACAGGAGTGTGAGAATGGAAAAACCGAGGTGCACATACCTTTGCCCCTTTTACACCGCTGCAGTCACACTTCCCACATGAGCCTGAACACCCCTGAGAATAAACAAAAAAATGAGACGTTATATTAATAAAGTATCCCACTAGGTGGCAGCAAGTGTACATCATTCAATTCAATTCCAGCATTCTCACCAGAAATACACAGACATTTCAAAAGTAAACAGACACCATCATTTTTGGGGGAAAAAAAAAAAAATACTAGAAACGTCCTTCTAACTGCTCTGCCATTGCAGCAAATTTGATGGAGATCCCTCACAGAAGTACTTCAGCTCGCTTGCCGTTGCTGTGCAACATCAGCAGCCTTACAACGGGGATTTTTTTTCAACGATCTGCTTTACACTCTGAAGACACCCATCAGAGTAGCCCAGGTCGACCCGCGCGGGATCCTGTTGATTCCTTTCCTTTGCTTTTGAATTGTACAATCACTCTTTTGACTGTGTACAAGAGGAATCCCAAGGTGTTGTGCAATCATACACTGGCCAATCCCACCCTCAGACTGACGCCCTCTTTGAAAATCACACAACTCTTTTGCTTCTAGTGTTTGCCACAAGGCTAGTTGCTATAAACAATTAACATACTGTAATCTGAAATGAAAAATAATAAAATATTAACAAGTTTGAACCACCAGGTGGTGTCTGCATAGATAAACGTAATGTTGGGTGTCTATTTACTTTTGAGATGTCTGTGTACATACTGCATAATGACTCCAGTACTTACAGTTTTTTTGATATGGAATCATTTAAAACACTACAACTCCAGTGGTCTAAAAAGAGTTGGATATTAAATTAATGATTAAAAGGTACGAATAAGAGCTTGACATAATCTCATGAACTGTATTCATGGAGCCATGACATAGTTATTACCAACAATCTTGCTATTACGTGTTTTTCCTATGTTGCTGCTTCTGGGACAGTATTCCTCATTTGCCTTCGTGCGACAGTGTAGAGTGTACAATTTACAAAGAGGTCTTTGCACTGCTTTCTTTCATCCAGTGCTGTTCTGTTGTTCTGCCTAGTCAGTATGTCCTGTGTATTTTTGTACGTTTTGCTTTACGTTGTCATCTGCACCGTCCCACTGTATTGTGTCGCGCCGTGGTCCTGAAGAAACAATACTTCAGCCAAATGTATACAAGTTTATATAGATGAATAATCACAATGGCAATTGAATTGAAAATGTCATTGTGGTGGTGTTAAACACCCTAATAAGCAAATTCTACACTCCGGTGTCACACAGCCAGCTAGGCTGATCTAGCAAATCTTCATTGCTTCATCACTTCCTGTCCAGCCCCAATCCTTTCCAGGGTGCTTGGCAGTATATCCTGGGAATGAAGATGCACTCACGCAGCTCAACTCTGCTTCATCCTTCTTCCCTCCCCTCTGAGGCCCGTCTTTCTTTTGCTTGCATGTGAGGCACTTGGCCAAACATTTGCAGCCAGAAAATAGGCCTGAGATTCAAACCCTCACATGCCCTCACAACCCCACCTCCTGCTTTTGTGTTTTGGGTAATTGGATCAGTGTGTGGGTGCTGTACAGGACCATGAGAACTTCTGCTCTCGCAACATTATCTCATCACTGCCTCTGAGTCAGTCCATTCTGACCAGCAGGGAGTTAAATGACTGTCATTTCAAGGGCTGTTCATCAGATGTGACCTTGATTAGTTGACCTTAGAACAAGAACAGATACCTTTAAATATTCTAATATGGGTAATAAATAGCCTTCCAACTGCCAACTTAGTTATAAACATAATATACCAATGCCGTTTCTTTCAAAACCACTTCTCACCTTCCACACACCCTGGTGAGATTTACGGTGTTCCTTAGTGTTTACTGCATGATTGAGGTAAAAATTTGCCCTGCAACCCCCTCCAAATACCCTGACATATATGAAGAGTCTTATCTCTATACATGTTCATGTAGCGTTTTATCACTTCAGGGCTGTTATAATGGCCATCTGCCAATCTCACTCTCGAACATACTAATCACAGATCTAGATCGCATAAGTACTGAAACATGCATCTTATTTTCCTTCCTATGCCAGTCTTGCATTCCCACAAACCCAAACATGATCTGAACAGAAAAAAAGACAAGAAGCCTACAAGAGTCATTAGAAGATAATTCTGTCAGCATGGTCCCTATAGGGACTCTATAGATGTGGGAAATAGAGATTGTAGTGCCATGAGGACCAACTCTGCTGTCGTGAGTTTGAGCAATAACATTAAGCCACAGATACATAAACTGTCACGATTGAAGAAAAGAAAGCATCAAAAATAGTGAAGAGGGCGAAGAGAATGAACCAGACACTTATGTTTTTCACCTGATCCAACGCCAAGTTTTCAGGTCAGAAAATCTCAAAATATCAACAGGCAAACAGCGCGAAGATGTCTTTTTTATGTGGGTAATTTGGTGCCTCGGGTGTGGCCTTTGCAGTCTTTTATTCTGTGACTCACAAAAATGTGTTCGAGTCTTCTGGCTTTTTCTTCCATGTCTGATCTGTGCCCACAGTTTGAAAAGAACATAGCAGGGACATGGATCTGTAGATGATTGCTCTCTGTACCCAGAATGTGGGTGTTGATCTGGTGAGCTTTCAAAAGCAACACCAAAAAATAAAAAGATGAAACTGATGCAGGAGTTACATACAGCCAGGACATGTACCAGGCAGTCAGGGTACTTCAAGGAAGAAATGTACTTTTTCTCTGTACGTTTAAAGGCTAAACAGTGATAAGGAGTGTGGAATGAGCACTGTGAAGCCCAGAGCCAGCACTACTCTGGCATCTCTCCACCCGCATCTCAGCACTTCAGAAAGTAGACTGTATAGCACACAGCTCAGACTACATACCTGTATAAGACGTCACGCTGATGTCATACAACAGCGCAGAGCTATGAAGAGGGAAGAGATTGATAACAGACAACTGCTAAAATCTAACACTTCAAGGAAATGGTTTATTACACAAGAAACACAGATCATGTCTGTTATGAAAAAAAGAACATGTCTGTTTTATGTCGTATCAGAAATTATTACTTGCCTATTCAACTGTGTTAAGAAAAACATTTCTATGAATTCCAGATGAGCTGAGGCTGCCTGACTGGAGAATACACATTACCTGACACTTTCATACATTCCCCTATGTCCATTGGACGTGTGCTATTTTCCACACAAGTCTCCAAATATGAACAAACATGACCTTGATTTAAAGATTTCATTCTCTAGTTAAACATCCGAGTCATGGTATCTTCCAGAACAAAACCAAGAACAACACTGACTTCCTTACTTATTACCTATACCGGATCGTCCATCCATCAATCTATCCATTATCTATAAAGCTTATCGTTTAAGGGTCATGGAGAAGCTCGAGCTGGTCCCTGCTGTCTCTGGTTGAGAGGTGGGGTACACCCTGGGCAGGTCACCAACCTATCACAGGGTTAACACAGACTGGCTGAACAACCATTCACACTCACATGGCAGTTTAGTGTAGGCTTTTGACCTAATCTGCATGTCATTGGGTGGTAGGAGGAAACCAGAGCACCCGGAAGAAACCACAGAGAAACCACACAGAAAGGCCCCGGTCAGCCTACAGATTCGACCCTGGAACACTTCTTACTGTGAGGACACAGAGATTACCACTGCACCACTGTGCCCACCTTTGAAGTAACATACCGGTAAGTAAGTTTACTAGCTCCATCACATCGCAGCTCAAGGAATCTATGACTAATAAAACAGCTATCATCAAGAAAAAATATTATCAATTTCTGCATAACTGAATGAATCACGATTAAAATACTGTCGTTGTCATATCTAATATGGCACACTATTTAAGACTTTTATTTATTTCTAATACCCGCATTCATTCCAGGCTATAGATCATTATCGTAAAAGGACATTTCTATTAATAGCATTGATACACATAAAGTGCACCTCCTCAACAAGGAACTTGTGACATTATCCAACCAAAATATTTTTCTGGGTAGATTCAGTGTAATAAGGCAGCATGTAAGTGAAACCAGCTCACGCAGCCAGCACATCTGCTTGCTGGACCCTGCAAAGAACTCATGAATCAAAGTGATGTGTGAAAGCACAGTTAAGCAATGTCTCCCAGAATGGTGATAATTGTCCTAATGTGTTGAAATTTCAGGAAGTTCTAAACAGACAAATTATCAGGCAATCACCCAGAAATCCTAGAAATCCAAACAACAAAGTAGTGATGTGTGCACAAAGGCCCATGATTCCCCTATATTTAATAAGCAAAACAAGGAGAAAGTATACAAACTAATTAAATTCAGTTTATACATTAAGAAAAAAATCTAATTTTACTATGATCTGAAAAGGTTTGTTCTTTTGGTTTGCCAAAATCTGCACGTAACAGCTTAAATTTGTCACTTTTTCCCTTTCACGGTCTCTTGGCAAATTTGCAACATTTTAGGGAAGCAGCTTTCTTTCTCTACCAGATTTATACAGATGGTGACAAATTAAAGGAAAAATCAGTGTCTCCAGAGCATTTTGAAGGCATGGTTTGGCTCTACTATCCACTTAATATTAATGTTCTTCTGACTGATCAACATTGTCCTGTGATGAAAAGTCTTTATCCTGATGGGATAGAATGGTGTGGATGGTGTCTTCCAGGATAACAACACTCCCATCGCCACCGCATGAGGGATCACAGGATAGTTTGATGATAAAGAAAATATTTTGATCATAGTCAACAGATTGGATCTCAGTTGAACACCGGTGAGAGATTTTGGACTGATGATGAACACCTGCATCATCAAAACAGGGACTGAGAGAATAACCTTTGAAAGAATGGTGATCAATCTGCCTCTACAGAGATTTCGAGAATCTGTGTCAAAGTAGACTGAATCTGCTCTGTTGGCTTGTGGCCCTACACAATACTAAACCATTTAATGTTTTTTTTTCTTTTCTGTATGGCTATAATAAATGACTTTGAACAAAATCTTGCAAGAATTAAACCACCAGTTTATTTATCTGCCAACACTGGGAAGCTGCTTCAATAGTTACTCGGGCTCAAATCCAGTCCTGCATGGATGTCTGATTCCCCAAAATGGAAAATCTTGCAGAACTTTTGCTGTCGTCATTTATTTATCTGCCGGGTTATTTTTGACCACTGCTGAGTACAATTCTTTATATGTAAACACGCAGCATCAGCCAAAAGTGGCTTAACTTTCATGAAGCCTAACACCTTCTCAGTGGTGTCTATAAGATGGCATCAGATCATTTGTAATAGGTTTTCTGGACAATCAAGATGCTTTAACTTGGTCTTCTTGTACTGCTGCTCGTGACATTCTCCTCAAAATGCTTCCAGATAACATACGACCAGCTATGACGAACATATTGAAAGCTATAACCTATATAACTATAAGATGCTATGACTATGGAGTTAAATATTTCATAACAATTACCCTGGGCTTGTAAACCTCACATTGTAGTTGTCCTATGGGGACACTAGATAGTTTTACTTCATAAAATCAGGCTTAATTAGGGTACATAACCTTAACATTGCATTTGATGATCTGATTTGGTATATACTGACCAATTAATTAGATCACATATATGGACAGTGAGTTAAAAATGATATAGTTTGAAAACAGTTAATACTAATGCTACTAATCTGTAATGAGCGTCCATGCTGAGAAATGGAGGTGGATGGTGTCTAGGGTTGCATATTGGCAAGAACCCGGTAATATGATACGTATCACAAGGTTATGATTCAATGTATTGTGATATAGTTCAATACTGTAAGCAAGGAGTAATATTGTGATGTCGTAATAAAAAAACATCATATGAATAAAATCTGAGTTAAAAAGTCAAATCTAAGTCTAACGCTCAAATTATGCATGTCACAACTATCGCAAAGCTACTATGACATGACATAAACTTGGGTTTCACTGTGCAAACTTCTTCAAGACAGACATCACATCTAATGGTACACATGTACTGATGGAATGTTATATGTGTACACCTCCCTATAATGTATCCTTGAACTGCCTTAGGAAGTCTGACATCCTTTAAGCAGGAAACACAAGTTTCCTATCTTAGTCAGTCTTGAATTAAGTCTACAACTCTAACACCATTGTTTTAGTATTGAACAAAACAACCTGGACTGGATCCTATAAAGTCAAGCCAAGTGGAACAGTGGTGAGGAAAGCTGAGTGAACTGGGAGAATAGGAGGAAACATGAGGGAACCCCGCTTATACAGAGAAGAAACCAGCACTGCTTGGATGAAGTCACTGTCCAATATAGCATGTAACACTGTTGTAATACCATTAGCTCACATTTGGGAACATCTGGGGCATTATCTGTTTTTGTTGTACAGCTCACTGGTCAGGGAAAAAAATGTTTCTCATAGTCATTGCCAAAGATATGGCATCAGGCATTTTTGTCGACTTACAATGCAGATATTGAGACTACACTGGTGGGTACATCAGAGGCCATCAGCAATGCATTCCTAGTCTGAAATGCACCAACCCACATCTCTGATGAATGCATGTTCAAAACTCTGAGTGTCTCTTGTGCAAAGAAAAAATAGAACAAGCTGATGATATCACAAATCCAGTATGCTAGTTTGATCATGCCAGTCCTATCATAGCATGTATGAAAGCACTCATAAATCTATGAAAATATAATAAATCCATATTGAGCAATGAATGAGACGTTGCATTAATCATTGATTCTATGCTTGTCATATGTAATGTGATATACAACTATACAGCTCTAAACTTGATAACCTCGACTTGATTTGACACGCGCCATTTCTTTGTACCAATTTTTAGGGCTGTATTTCCTGATGTTTGGGATGTCATCATTTTTCCTGTGGTTTCTGCGGTTTCGTTTTCACACATTTCTTGTAACCTTACCTCCCACAACCTCATCAACTATCACACATCACATATATTGCCCGTGACAAGCACTGTGCCTGACTAAGCACTGTTCGTAGGCCAGAACTGCCATTTTACACCTTAAGGTTAAGGCTGGGAGACGTGTTGGGACCTAATCTTCAATCAGTTTTAAATATTTATTACTGCCAGACAGGAAAAAATGCAGAGGCATTAGTCACGAAACACCTCCCACATGGATGAATATGAAGCTCTTTCTTTTGTCTCGTCTGGTCTGAGGGAAGCAGAGACTTTACTGTGCCTTTGCCATAGATGGTAGATGAGAGGGAGCTGGTTTCTAAGCAGCCCAGACAAACTTGGTAGACAGACTTGTTTGAGCATGCATAGTCACTTTTAAACATTCAAATGTCCTTGAGCCACTCTGGATTGCTTTAGTGGGAAGAAACATGGGACAACACGTGCAGTACACACAATTACACACGTGCTTACACATAAGCTGTGTTTAACATTTCAGCTGACATGAAAGATAGGCCAGGCATGCTCACGATGAAAAGTCAACGACTGCCATGGGGACTGTGTGGAATTCTGTAAAAATGGGAATCTTATCCCTCTGGAAGCCAGTGTTGCCCAGGAGCAACATGGAATATACATATCCACCATGGGGCTCACAAATATACTTTTTTCACTGCATAAACTGATGTTGCGGACAAGCATCAGGTATAGTTTCGTCCAAATCATTTAGGGTCTTGGCTTCCAGAGGGTTAAAGGGGAAAATCCGAGAAATGTATATGAGAGGGTGTGTGTAGAAAGGAACGAGAGAGGGAACCCTTCAGTTCTTTGACTATTATACTGATGGCTAAGTCAAGCCATTCATCAGGCTCTCACTCTGCAGGGTTAATGATGAGAGGAGACAGCCATTCACACTGGCAAAACACAGCAAATGGAAAGACAAATGGACCATAACATGACCATTAGGTGGTACCATTAGACCACCATCCAGCCCAGTAAAATAGTGACAAGATCCCAAATGATGTCAGAAACGGTCTTTCTCCTGCTTTTGATGCTGGATTTGGAGAGCCTTAGAGAACCAAGAAACTTCTCGCAATGGCATACTTGTTTTGTTAACCAAAAGGAGAGAAAGATATGAGGATCAGCAAAAGTAAACCATCTGTTTTGCTTTTCAAATCCATTTCGAATTTCAGCACAAAACAAAACTTTCAAATAAAAACCTCTGAGTCTAGTAAAAGAACACATGGCCAACTAGTGCTACTAAAGCCTTGTTTATCTGACACCTCACTGACCTACCCAGAGATTCAGCTGCTCACACACCCAGACTTAACCTCTGCCCTATAGATTCTCTGCTGGTGTAAACTGAGGTCCTTTTCTATGTCTGAGGGACAGCCTTTTTCATTAAGTGATTTTCTTGTCTCATCTATGACCACGTAGGCATATATGTCCTCTCAGTATACATGTTCTGGTTGGATACTGCCCTATAAGATCCAAGGAACAACTGAAAGTTTTCCACCACGTGCTACAATCCAAAACACTCAGTGCACAGGCATGATATAAGATTTACAAAGAGGATCTCGATTGTTTAAACATGCAGTCTGGGAATTCGTATTTCTCCGATTTTTGCACTGCAATTATTTATTAGCTGGGGGAAACATCTAGAACAGAATGTATACAAATATTACTCAATTCCCATTTGACTGCACATCCTAACACACACTCTATTAGGTTAAATCATTCCGTAAGAATGAAAGCTATTCAAAACAGAGTTTGTCAAGACCTGAGAAATTTCACATTCCCAACTGTTTCTGAAGCTTAAAATGTGTGTTTGATGGTAACATAGCTTCTTCTTTTCAAAAGGTGAAAATAATCCAGTGATTTATTTTACACTTCATGAGTTCTGCACGTGTCCACCTACCCGTCCCTGCATGAGCAGTAAAATGCATAGAGGCAGTAAAACAGATGAGTCCCAGCACATGGTAAACACATGAAACATAATTCCTAGCGCACGTAAAACTAACAGATGCAACACCTTCTTGACCCTGAAAAAAAAACAGAATCATTAATGATGGATGAAAACAGAAATAGGAGACTTTCAACAAAAGATGTGCGTAATTGTTGGGCTTGTAGTGTTATGTTGAAACCAAGGTCCTTTTTGGAAGCACTTAAAATAGAGCTGTCTTCAGAACAAAGCCAGGGAGATTTTGCAGCTGTCCAGTTTCTTGTCTGAACAAATAGGGCATTGAGCACAACGGAGGAGGAGGAAGAGAAGAATGAGGCAGTGGTCGATTTTTTTACAACAAGCCTTTTACAAACGCCTTGTGAACTTGATGTTTCTTAACATCATGAAGGAGAAGCCTCCTGCATTGTTCAGTGCATCTCATATGTATTATAAACACACACACACACACACACACACACACACACACACACACACACACACACATGTATTTTATTAAAGCTCCCAAATTTCCTCTCTTATGGAACAGACAGGAACATACATGTGGTCAGCTGAAGAACCAACCCCAAAAACTCTATCCATCTGTCTGATCCTATTTACCCATTTCATTCTCATGAATCCTGAAGAGATGGAGTTGGGAGACTGAACATCCTAATATATTTCTGCACAAATTCCACTTGGAAACCACAAAAAAAGCAACAGAGCACTAATGCACTTTGCCATTTGTTATGGCTAGACAGATTAATCACATCTCAGCCGTACCACTTGAAAAGGAAGATAAACTTGCTCTGAGCATGCTCGCAGGTTGATGTAGCGCGTACTAACAATAAACCCACATTCACGCCTGACCTGCGCTCAGACAGGATGCCTTGGCTCTTCCCACGATATGTTCAGCAGGACAGGATGGATTCAAATGGAAACTCGGGGCTTTTCTTTTTATGGAATTGACATCATTGCCAAACCCTATATATAGACAATTATGTTACAAGACAGTTTGCGTAAGTGACAAAGCATCTGCGTCTGGTTTCAGTCTGATACAAGTCTGGCCGATTTAAATTAAAGAAAGTGCAGTGATAATGAAACTGCTAACATAAGGTTTCGGTAACTCATTAAGGAAAAAGCAGGTTTTCCATCCATGGGGGAAACAGCCTTAATTTTCACTAAATTATTACTTCTAAACATCATTCATAAAGCAGAAAATATAAATAAACAGTCTTTCATTTCAGTTTCAGGTTGCTCTGCACCACATCCAGCTACAGTCAGGGTCTGTTATACAGATATTAATGATTCTTGATTAGTGCACCCTTTACTGTAATAAACACAACAGATCAAAGGATCAAATGGAGTTATATTACCTGGGGAGGGTCTGATTTAATGGGTGTGGAGTCACAGACGTGTGCGCTTACATGTACACACACCCACCCACCCACCATGCACACACACAAGCTGATTTTATCATCATTGTGATGGTAACTAATGCTATATCTATCCCTAAATTTGAGCCCAGTAACTATACGGTAATCTTTAGGGCGTGTTACATTTTTTTAGTGCTGCCGCGATTAGTCGACGTAATCGACGTAATCGACCATGAAAATTAGTCGACGTCAATTTTATTGGTCG
>JAQLOM010000034.1:9337108-9354089 GCA_030068315.1 Chrysichthys thysi
TATATATATGTGTGTGTGTACATTTTAATTAAATAAATATACTTATGCACTGATGCCTATGCAGATTATCTGCGTCCAATGTAAACAGCATCTAAGATTACCCACAAGTGCCCTTAAGACTACAAAAGAACATATTAAAAGCTTCATTACTCGTCAAATAACGACATGTTACGAAGATCTGCTTGATGCCGTTTACTAAAATCCAGGAAGCACATCATGATCCTTCACTCATCTTTACTACGCACTTTATCCTGGTCAGCAGTCTATTGCAGGAATACTCAGGAGCAATGTACAGTCACCTACTGATGTGTTTTTAAGGAGTCAGAGGAAACCCACCCAGACATGGGGACATGCACAATCACCTTTAGTCAGTACTGAGCTGAATATTACCACTGCTAATTAATCAATCAATCAACCAACCAATCAATCAATTAATGAATTAATGACACACTCACCATGACTTTTAAGGTGAAAAGGTGTGTGTGTGTGTGTGTGGCATGGGTGAGCTCTCCTACCTGCAGTGTCCCATATGGAGATATTGTAGGGTCCCCACTGTTTGAGAAAGAAAGCCCCTCCAACCGTGCTCACTGTGTCCTTGAACTTCCTCTCGGTGTACCTGTGGAGCAAAGATGTTTTCCCCACATTCATGTCACCCAGCAGGACAATCTTCACATCAGGTTTCTTCAGCTTCTTTGTGGGCTCGGCCATGGTCAGGAGTCAGCGCAGTCCACTTGTTCACTTTCAGCGCCCAAACGCCATATTTACCTTTTTTTGCCCCTTTAAGCCCAAATGACAGCCCAAAACAAGCAAAAAGTTCAAACCCAGTGTTTTAGTCTGTCTCTCACAGGACATGGTGGAGTTTTTTCCTCTTTGAGTACATGACCAAACACGTTCTGAGGTCATAAATCCGAGATAGGTGTGAGCAGCACAGGTTCGTGTGAACACTACAAACTTGTAGCGGTCATATTTAGGAAGTTGGTCTTCAACTCCTGAAAGCTCAGTGCGCCGGAAGTCCGGGGGCGGGGCCACACAGATGCCTGACCGAGAGCGTGAAAGGTCGGGTGGACTGCCCCGTGTCACTTTAAGTCACTATATAAGTCATTCACATATAATGCAGGAAAACATGTAAAATTATCATGTTTCTATCTTGTGGAGGGGCATTTTAATCGAAATAGTGTGCGACAGAGAGAACAAGTTAGGTTAACGGGATCATTTCCTTATGTCCAACCAGTGTCCAGCCTCAGCCTTTTTCCTGCATTTTGATTGGATGTTGGAGTGACGTCATACACTACGGTAGCGTAGAGTGCAGGGCGATCCGGCTCTTGTGCTTCATTTGAACGACACACAGGCGCCGAGGCGAGCTCCATGGTCCTTAAACGTGTATGCACGAGTTTTGCTGCGTCGCTCCAAAGTTGGTCCATTGGTAAGACCGGAGTTGATCCCTGGCGGTGATTGTTGTGAAAGCTGTCGCGAGATCGGAATGCATGGAAGCGAAGTTGCTCCTCCGCGTCGTAACTGTAGCCTTGTGTTTCGCACTAACTCTTCTGTATGATAAAGGTAACTCCACCCCGGGGGTCACATTAGTAGAAGCTGTCACTAAGGCCCCTGGGTAACATCTGACTTAAACCCTGTCATTAATCCTACATGAATTAAAGTTGAAAACATTTCTCCCCAGACCCTTATTTTGTTGCTGTTGGTTAATGTGTGCACTACTTCGTGACGTAGTACGCAAGCTCTCTGACGTATGTGTTGTTGTGGCTCCGAAGAGGAGGAGCTCGGATTAAGTTTTGATAATCCCTCAGTAACATAACGGTAACGTGATTACAATTAGCGCCTTTTCGGTTGCTCTTTTTGCTGAATGCGTGCAGACATTGAGATATCTGAGACTCGGTTGTCGAACTGCCCTCCGGAATTATGGCGTACTCGAAGAAAAGTTAAAAAAAAAAAGGAAGGACAAAAAGTCTTGCTAGATAAGTAGCTAGGTTTTGGCTAACGGCGGCTAGCTGAGCTAGCTGGCCAGGTGAATGTTTAGCTAGTTGACAGTAAATACACGCAGTGTTGCCTGACGCGGTTTTTTTCCCTTAACAAATCCGGTTTATTTCTCTTTTTTCCGCACCGCTCGATCATGTTAGTGAATCCCACCCGAGGATATCACTGGTCAGACGCGGAGACGAGAGCACTGTTGACTATTTGGGGAGAACACGACGTGCAGACGGCGCTGGACGGGAACTTCCGGAACAGTCACGTTTACCGCGACGTGGCGGGACGCTTGGGGGACATGGGCTACGATCGGACCCCGGATCAGTGCCGGGTGCGGGTGAAGAGCCTGAAAAGACAGTATTTCCAGGCGAAAAAGGCCTCGAAGAAAAACGGCCACTATGCCAAGATCTTCAGGTTCTACAAAGACATGGAGAGGATCCTGAGCAGCAGGTCGGCAGCAGGCTTGGACGCCCATGATCTAGACGGCATGGGGGCTGAAGGAGACGAGACCATGGACGGCACTGAAGAAGACGGAGAGAGCGTGGACCAGCCGCACGAGTCGGACGTGGACGGTGCAGGAGAATGCTCAAACATGGAATACCCTGTGAAGATCGAGTATCCGGCTTACCCCATCCCGGTGACTGTGGGCAGCTGCAGCGGTAAGTCCTCATCTTATCGTCTCGTCGCCGTATAAACCCGTGCACGATGGCATATCCCTTCACCTTCTTCCCCTCTTGTTGTCTCGCGTATATGTATCTCCGCGCAGGTGCACCGGATATTCCAGCAAAGCAGACCGAAGAACAGACCACCGCCATGCCGGCGTCCGCAGGAAGCAGGCGGCACAAGAAGCGTTTCGCGAACCTGTCGCTGGAGAAACTCATGGAGAAGTTTCTGGAACAGAGTTTGGAGGCAGAGGAGAACTTCTACAGACTTGAGGAGCAGCGGCTCCAAGCCGAGGATCTCCGAAGGGAAACGGAACACACGAGAGAGATGCACATGTTGCAGATGCTGGGCCAGATGTTTGCTGGGCTCACAACACCCACACCCACGGTCACGGCGTCACCTGCTCCCCAGGCCACTCGGAACTCAAAGACAGGTCCCGCCGTAACTCACGCACGTCCGTTCGGTGCCAGCCGTAGTCATCAACCCTGCCAGGTTGATTATGCCAACCCAAGTCCGCCAGCTGCTCCAGGTCTGCGCAGGACTGACCCCAGTCGCTTCTGACCTAATGTGTTCCAGTTTCAGTTAGCCGTGTTCGAACGCTGATTAGATCTCATACTTGTGGCTCATTCAGCTTCATTTCGATTTAGATGTTTGTGGTTTGGGTGGCATTTAGAGCTGGAGAGAAACGCGCCTCCAGAATTTTCATACCCGTTCACGTTATGAATTATTTGTACCAAGGTAGTTTGAGAAACGCTTTGAGAGAATGGGTTCCAACCTAATTGGAACCCATCATTTTTAGTCAGATATCAAGGGAAGTGATTTTTATTATTTTTTCCAGCATAGTGCGAAAGAAAGGGTTTGATGGACTGACGAAGCCATTCCAATGATCATGGTCTTTTCTTTAGTTATCGAGCGGACGTTTTCCCTGGGAGGAGCCGCACACAGAAGAATGGACATCCTGCCGCTGGTTAAAAATATCATTCCTGCACTGACGTCTAAAAAGCACAAGGGTCAAGATGGTCGCATAGGAGTCATTGGAGGATGTCAAGAGTATGTGACCGCTACGTTTTAACAGTCAACAAATGTTAAATGTGCCCTTTTTCGTTTCTTTTTTCATTTATGCTCCTTTGTTTTTTCTCCCATCAGTAATTCTCTGCTGTTTCCTTAGGTACACTGGAGCACCTTACTTTGCTGCCATTTCTGCACTGAAAATCGTACGTAGTGTAATGTAAAATACTTGCACAAAATAATTGCGAGAATCTAATTTTAGCCTGTATATGACTCTTATCGTGTGTGTGTGTGTGTGTGTGTGTGTGTGTGTGTGTGTGTGTGTGTGTGTTTTTTTTCTTTAGGGTGCAGATCTTTCCCACGTGTTCTGCACCAAAGATGCTGCCACTGTGATTAAATCGTACAGCCCTGAGCTCATAGTTCATCCTGTACTGTGAGTGCATTTATCTAATCAATGAGCAATCAGTGAATTACGTCTGTATTCACTAGTGATTAAAATGCTCTTCTCCCTCATGTCGACACTTGCAGAGACAGTCCCAATGCTGTGCAGGAAATAGAGAAATGGTTGCCGAGGCTCCATAGCTTGGTGGTGGGTCCAGGCTTGGGCAGGGAGGACAAGCTTCTTAATAATGCAAAGGTAAAAGAACCCTAACCCTAGAGGTCGAGGGACATGCGATAAGTCAGTCGGCTTATTTTGATCTATTTAGATGCGAAAGCTGTTTACTGTGCATAACATTTAATAACGATACTTTGTAGGAGGTTATTGAAAAGTCAAAATCAAGAGGAATTCCTGTAGTCATCGATGCAGTAAGTGGAAAGGTTTCTATTTTTGATCAATTAGAAACGTACAGTATGGGTGCGACAGATGAAAGAATAATATTTTGTATGCCTTTCGCTACAGGACGGACTTTGGTTGGTTTGCAAAGAGCCGTCCCTCATTCAAGGTTATCAGAGAGGAATCTTAACGCCCAACTTCATGGAGTTCAGTCGTCTCTACGAGGCAATGGTGAGGGATGTGTTTGAAGTTTCTGGATAATCAGGATGTATCTTTTTCTCCCACCCCCACAACCAACGTTAAGGCTCATTTATGCTCCTTTTACGTAAGAAAATAAACATTTTCTTCCACACGTCCTTTACGTTGCCATAGATGTTAAGCAACACATCCACTGGAGGGAAACTCGTAGTCAAAAGTTTCTGACAACAACGAATATGTCGACAGTGGAGGAGACTGAAATAACGTACTTGTTAAGAAAGAGGCAAAATTGGCTGCAGATTTGTAGACGGTGCTAAATTTGTCAGAAATCTCGCCATTTTTAAAAACTTTCCCACCCCGTCTCGCTTGATCTATTGGCGTCACCGCACCATAATTTCTGATGGTACGGCTCAGGTTTGTTCATATCTGTAAGTTTTTAGAAACTCTGCACAAATACAGATTAAATGAATGCAGGGTACGGACCGAAGCTTCTGTCTGTATACGTATTTAACATTAAATGTAAATGAGCCTTTGGTCATTTATATAGACGGACGTAATCATGTAGAACAAACCAATAAAATAACATGCTAAAATGTTTAGAAACTAGTTTTCACTTTTTTTTCCTTTTATATTAAGAACATTTTCTGAATATTTTTGAGTGCAGCACCACCAGCCCCTGGACAGCTCTGACCTCAGGGTCACAGCTCAGCAGCTGAGCATGGCACTGGGTAACGTGACTCTGCTTTTGAAAGGGGAGGAGGACATCATCACTGACGGCAACCAGGGTCAGTCCGTTGAAAACCCAAGCATTTTCCCTTGTGTGTGCGCGCTGTCTTTAAGAACGCGGACCCTTATCTATGTCGCCTTGACCTTCCATTGTCTCCAGTGATAACGTGCAGTCAGGAGGGAAGCGGGCGTCGCTGTGGAGGACAAGGAGATCTGCTGTCTGGCTCTCTAGGAGTCTTTTCCCATTGGGCTTTCAGTTCATCTCTAAATGCAACTGAAGGGTAAGCTTCAAGCCAGTTAATCATCTTCTGGATCTCACACACACGCACAAATATTAGCGATTTTATGCACGTCTTTGTTTCTTCAGTATGAACCCTACAATGGTGGCGGCTTTCGGCGCTGCCTCACTAACCAGGCAGTGTAACAATCAAGCCTTTCAGAAGTACGGCCGTGCCACCACCACCTCTGACATGATCCAGGAGATCTGCGCCGCCTTCAGGAAGCTGTTTGAAACCTGAACTAGTCCGTCTGCACTCTGAGCTTTCAGCTTCATTCCAGCCCCGTGCAACTATGTCTGATTTCTCACCCTTAAGAAGAAGGGATGCACAGATTAAAAACGGAAACCTGTACACACTGTTTCTTCCTATGGAATATTTTGCATACACCCTTTTTTTGTAGTCTCCACCACTGGGCACATCAGCCTGCTGTACATTTTCCGTCACGACCTTTTTTTCCTTTCCTTTTTCCTTTTTAAACAAATCGACAGCTGAAACTGAATTACGTTGTAGAGTTCAGTGGGAGTACATGGCTTTGTGGCTTTGTGTTGTGCTGCTTAGAAACAAACATTTCAGGAAGTACACCGGTTCAGTTGAGACATCAGAAACACGGTCGGGTTTGCGGTAAACAGGCGATGCAGTGAGATTTATCCCAAACGTATCTGTCTAGTTACGCATCCTCAGTTACTGCAGATATTAGGCGTTCGTGCAAGACTGAAAGTCAGTAGTGTGAATGACTCGGTCATCTGTCGTAGTTTAAACATAATCATACCACAGTGCTGTTGAATCCTCAAATCTGCTTTCTGAGAAGGTGTCGATTCATTTTCTATACGTAAAGCTCTTACAGTAATTTAAATCACACGTTTATATTAATGCACTTATTCTAATACCTTAGCAACTTGCACAGGACCTTGTGAGTTAGATACTCTACACAAATGGATTTTAAAAAGGCGTGTAAACTGTTTATATGGTGGTTTTCTGTGAGGAAATATATTTAGGGTTTTGTTTTGTTTGTTTGTTTTTTTCCTTTTGGAAGGCGTCTTCAGTGTCAGTGCTTTGTCAGTGGTGAAAGATTTCCGATGCAGGAAAGTCTTCACGTTATGGTGTGTGCCAGCTTCTTTAAAACATGACAAACTGCATCTTTTTGTCTTCTGAGAGAATAAGAATTGCCGGTGAGGGATGACTGTTTCTAGCTGTTATAAGCGCGTGTTCTTCTTTTATAGATACGTAACAAAATTGTTAGTGTTGGCAAATTGCTGTGTTATAAGACGAGTAAAACATTTTGAGACTTGCGGTTTGCGGAAAATAATCAGATTTGTTTTTCTGAATTTTTATTCCTTATGTAGTGTTTCACCCACCTCCTCTATTCCAATCATGTGAGAAATCTAATCCTGTCGCAATTCTTTCTGAGCAAAGAAATGTTCAAATAAGCTATCAAACAAGACAGATGCTTTGTATAAATCACAGTCTATAACAAACCCTGTTCACAGCATTTTCACTGATGACACGTCCAGACGTTCTGGTGCTCTGTGCAAAATATTTGAAAAGATATTTATTATATACATAGGCGTAGACCCTCATCAAGCTTTAATACTAGCACATGCTGTGTCACAGCCCTTGTTGTGGTTTCTGGAGTATATGAGCGTGCTCCGATTGATAAAACATATGCCAAACATTTTTATTTTTATCATTTGGAAGTATATTGTATTTTCAGGTTTTCTCATGGCTTATTTGTCTAATTCATGTCATGAATGGATAAACCGTTTGTATATGAAGTGTTTAATAGTGAAGCAAATGCTTTTACATTTTGGTCTCCCTGTACAGAAATTCCATGGTTCCTTTCATTTCTCCCTTCCCCTCACAAAACATCTGTGTACATCCAAATATATTTTGTTACCAGTCTTAAAGACTACAGTAAAGTTTTACTGTAAAATAATAGCAGTGGTAGTATAGCCCTTCATTACAAGGATGATTTATAAAACACTGAAATTCAGACTTTTACTTCTTTCGAAGCATATAGTTCTTTATTTATTTAAAAAAAAACTGTGCAGAATAATCACTTTCCACGAGCTCCCTTATACTATTTTGTCTTCAGTTTTTTCATGTAAGTGAAAATATCTGCAAGCAGGAGTAGTGTATGCTGGTGGGGTTTTTTTTTTAGCGGTTGGATTTTCTTGGCAGATTTTCTTTCTAATAAAGTCTCTGAACTCAATTCATTTGTGTTTTCATCTTTTTTATATTTGTTCAAATACTCCATTCGTGTGGAAATATACTGTATATTGCAGGCTGGGCCATGAAAATGTAGCCCACTTCCAATACCGGGGCCAGGCCTTTTGGAGGAGGCCGTAGCCCCTTTCTCTCCGTCTGTCGCCCCACGTGTACCGGTAGGTGCATAGACGTGAACGAGGACCACTTTCAGCATCTGTTGTGACTTTTGATGAAGTGAATAAAAACAATTTATTTGCTCGTTCATTTTATCTTTCTATCGCCGGAGACGGGCTACTTTTTCATGGCTCACCCTGTATCTGATTGTAGCCATCCAACGGTTCCTTGTAGCATTGAGCAAAGTGCTGCTGCACCTGTTAGTGCTGTACAGAGGGAGCACATCACAGTGTGGCAGATGGTAGGGTTTTGCTGCCTCATGCCCAATGCTCCAGGCTCCAAATTCTGACCTGTCTATGATAGAGTGACTACTGAAGATGAATGAATCCTGTGCTGAGTGCTGTAAATATGCTGGTCCCTCTTCTTATAGATCAAATAAATGTGTTTATGTCCACTTTGTGCAATGCACCAGTTCCACTGGCAGTAAAATGGCTCCAAAGCACGATGCTACCACCACCATGCTTAATAGTTTGTACAGTGTTCCTCTGTACTTCTTGTCACTGTCACCAAACAATTAATTCTTCGCTTGAATCGTCTCATCTGACCATAAAACCTTCCTCCAGAAAGGTTTTTCTTTGTCCATGTGGTCAGCTGCAAACTTTAGTCAAGTTTGAAGGTGTCAATTTTGGGGCAGGAGCTTCTTCCTTTGACGACAGTCTCTCAGCCCATGGGATATAAAACTCACTTGACTCTAGACAGTGTTCCAGCAGAGTCCAGTTCACGGCAGGCCTGTGCCTTGATGGTTCCTGAGTTGCTCCTGACCATCTAAACCAATTTCCTCTTAGCTAAGATTGACAGTTTGGGTCTTCTTCCAGCGAAGTAGCTAGACAAAGTGACTACACCTCCCAATAACTTGTACTTATGTATAACTGATGATCTGGGAATCTGTAGGTGTTTATAAATGGCTCCAAGACACACTGAGAGTTGTGTAAATCCTCTTTCCCTGAGCTCCTTGGACTTTCCTATTGTACTGAGTGTTAGTCAATCCAGTGCCAAAAGAAACCCTTGTTCTGTTGTGCACAGAGAAGCTACCAGCTGAACTCAGTCACTAACAGGAAGTTAAGAGGCCCCGGAAGTTACAAGATATTTTGGAACGCTGAGCACCAAGGAATAATCTTAATAATGTATGTGTATACATTTTGACCCTGGGTGTATAATTTTGACCCTGTGCTGGTTTCAGAAAACCACAAATAAATTTAAATTTAAAAAATTGTGCGCCAAATTTTTGGAGGTTTTTTTTTTATTATTATTATTATTAAAAATGTATGTTGTGCAAGCCCAATATTGCAATGACATCGATGTCCATGACGACAGTCATGTCCGTTTATGTAATCTTCTGACCATACTCTGGACATGTGGATTTTACCACTGAGGGGACTTTTATTATGACAAATGAGACTTCCGCCAGGGTCCTTTGGAAATCCCTTATGAGTTGCTGTATTTGTTCAGTCAAATTCAGGTGGCTAACGTGAGTTAGTTCTGCCGTAGATGCTCTCGAAAAAGACGTGGAAATTTAAAACTTGGTCATTTACTTAATCTATGACAGAAAGTGTGTGATTAGAATGAATGGGACAGCATATTCCAACTTTGATAATCAAGAACATGTCCTCAAATTAGGCGAAACTTTCGAGAAACAACCAAAAAGTGCTTTCCATACGGTACGATGTAAGTGGCAAATTCTTATACATATACATACCTTCACCGAAAACCTAGAAAGACTTTATTTATTTACTGATAAGTATAAAAAGTTGGCACCTTATGCTGCTTTTCATTGAACAAAAAATACAGGCAATTTGTTAGTCAGCTATGAGTGGTAAACTACCTGCTGAGTGTAGAGTTTGTTTAGAATTTAGTTGTAAATAAATCCAAACTTTTACACTTTATCATTCTGGGGTTTTAAGGTAATGCTTAGTGTCCTTGTTTATATTAAATTAAAAATATATATTTGTTAGAAAATTCCTTAAAAAGCTGGCTTTTTCACTTGAGCTCGAGAGCCAGACGGAAAGCACAGCTTCGGGTGTAATGTCAGCTGCGCCCCCTACTGGTGTAATCCGGTGTAACCACTGCTGTCTAACCTTTTCAGGAGAAGGTAGGTAATGCACACGCGGAAAGTCGCCAGATGACGTCATGGGTTACTTTGCTTATTCATTGGGCTGGAAGTGGTGGTTGTCTCATCTGTGTGTTCGATGACAAAGGACAATTTTCTCAAGGTCATTTATGACAAACTGTTTGTCAGGAACATAGCAAAACGAAGTAGTAAGAAGTTGGAAAACCGTAACAAAGGAAATCATTTCAGATGGAATAACTCTTCTATTACTTGTAAATATAACAAGAAAAGAGCCTTGACATACCATGGGGGGGTTCTCAGAGACCCCCCAGAGTGATATTTTTAGTGATCCTGCTGTAACAATAACAACTAATTTTTTCTTGATTTTTTTTGTATGTGTCCTGCATCAGGTTAAAATATATAAATTAGACTTGTATAAAATTCTTTCATAAAAATGTAAAAAAAAATAAATAAAAAAAAAACACCCTTGGGGTTCTGGCAGGACCCTGCTTGGTATACTACATTACAAATTTAGATGCTCAATTCTTGTCTTTTTTACATTTTTTTATACTGTATTTTAACTTTTTTTTTTTTTTTTTTTTTTTTTTTTTTTTTTACATACTTTTATACTGTATGCAATTGGAATGTAGAACTGTAAACACTTTTATGAAGAAAAGTATATGGATTCTGTTGGCTATTACTACTGTTGATATAAATAAGCAAAATAACAAAAGATGCCAAAATATAGTTTCAGAAACCTATTTTGAGTAGTTTACCGCAACAAACAACTGAGAAATAAAAGAAAAACCATGGGGTCAGATGACCCCAGCTTGGTAAACAACGTTGACGACATAGGCTTGGTATGTTGAGGGCTACAATGATGACAGTCAGTGTTTGGGCATTGGAAGCAGTTGGGATCAGTGATTGGTGCGACTGGTCGTGATTGGGGTGATCGAGAATTCCGCATTGATTCTAAGTTCATTGATTCATTCCTTATATGATGGCAAAGTTCATTCACTCATCTTCCACTGCTTAATCCTGTCCACCCTGGGCAGGTCGCCAATCCACCCCAGGGGCAACACAGAGACAGACAACCATTCACATTCACACCTATGTGCAGTTTAGAGTAGCCAGTTAGCCTAATCCCCTCTGTGCATATCGTTGGACTGTTGGAGGAAACTGGACTACCCGGAAGGCACCCAAGCCAACTCCAGGGATTGAATCCAGGATTTTCTTGCTGTGAGGCGACAGTGCTAACCATACCACCTTGCCACCCGATGCCAAAGTTGAAGCATTTAAATGTCTGTTGGAAAATGTGGTGTCTGCAATTTCAAGATTAACAAAAAAAAAATAAGTCGAGTCAAATCAGCCTTATTTGTAGGGCATGTTTAAAAGAAACCAAGTGCCAACCAAAGTGCTGCACTGTAAAATTATTTGATATATCAAGAATCATTTGGTAAAAGATTAAGACTAAATACAAAGAACACAATTAAGCAGTCAAATAGATTAAATAAGACAACAGGGAGATGCTAAAGAAGAAGACCATCAGACCATTCATTTCTTTGTGCTTTCCAAACAGATAAACAGTAGAACTGGGAATGTATACTAAATAAAATCTTAAATTAGAAGTTGCTAATGCTTGCAACTATAACTGATCATCCATCCATCCAGCCTTCCAGCCACACATCTTGTGATGATGTAATTTATAAATGACATACATAATACATGTCTCTTTCCCATCACTGCACACTCTGCCCAAACACACTGGTTAGCCTACACTTCAAAGCCACACGCAGTCATTAATACTATCATTATATGTGGATGGTTGGTGAAGAAAATAGGACCATGGTATATTGTACATGATCTCACGGTCATTGGGAATGAAGGCTTGTGCAAGCAGAACTGTGCCAGACTTTTGTCTGGTGATGAGTTGACTTGATCTGCTCATGTGCTTAATGTAACTCAAATAATTTTAGTTTTTCTGCGTTCATTTCTATCTACAGATGACTTTAAACCAGCATCCATAGACACTACATGTGAGGGAGATCTGGAAGTTGGAAAGGGTGAACAAGTCACTATAACATTGCCTAACTTGGAGGTAAGACAAATAAAGCATTCAACATCCTGTGTAAACCCATCAGACTAATCAGATTTACTGGACTTCTCTTTTACGATACATAGAAAAAAGTCCTAATAAACACATTATTCTTCTTGATCCTTGCCCAATCCCACAGGGATCCACTGCTCCAGTTACAGTGTTTAAAGGGTCCAAAAGGCCTTATATGAAGGAGTGCATTCTTATTGTAAACCATGACACAGGAGAATATCGTCTGGAGAAGCTTAGTAGCAATATTTCTGTCAAAAAGACCAGGTGTGTATTTCTCCCAGCAACGCCCTGTTCAACTGTAATGAAATGTTTTTCCTTTAGTAATGTCTGTGTCTGTGTTTGAGCACAGAGCGGAGGGCAGCAGTAAGATCCAGTCACGTCTGGAGCAGCAGACCACAAGGCTTGGTCAGCAAATGAAGAGTGGCAATGGAGGGAAAGGCCCAAACAACTCCAAGAGCTCCCCAGCTAAGGAAAAGTTGTCTCCTGCTTCTCCCATGGATGACATTGAGAGAGGTAACCTGTGTCATATTTATAGCGTGTAGTACCAGGGGTTGTCAACTGGTCCAGATGCCGATCCCTTAGATTATATCGACCGAATGAACTACCAGTACTACTAATGAAGTACCAGTCACAATAAATCTATTTATAGGGATGTATCTGGTGGACTGGATGCAGTTTATTCATGATTCTGTAATGGATTGTCTTTTGAGACTTTTGTGCAAGTTATTAACTATATAGCTAAAGTATCTAATGGGAAAAGAGACTAGCTATAGGGCTAAAGACTTTGTCTTTAAGGAGAGCAATTTTTGTAGATTTTTCATTGTATTTACCCTCGCTCATGGGCTTAGTTAACTGACTACATGGCTTAGTAAAAAAATGGTGACACAAATTCATGTGTAAAGAGTGCATAAGCTTAGTTTTTCTAGCTATACAGGTATTCCTCAGGTTACGATGGAGATGCGTTCCGCTACATCCATCGTAAGTGGAAAATATCGTATGTCGAACCACTGCTTAGCCTAGCCTACACAGGAGTCTTTTCCTGTAGGAGATATGCTGGGGCATTTAGAAGACATGCGTTTGAATTAAAACTAGCTCATGAAGCACACAAAAAACACTCGTTAATGCACTGTACAGTACACCGATTGTACAAGTTAACTCTGTGAGTTGCGGGAGAGAGTGAGGTATCGCGCAAGGCGAGTGTCGCGTACACACGGGTATCGTCCACATACTTCCAGGTGTCGTCTGCGTACATCCGGGCATCATCCGAACGTATCGTACGTCATACACTGTTATGCTGGCCTGCCATTGATGCCTGCCTGCAAATCTTAAATGTTTTCTAAAGAACAGATGTTTTTGTTGTTTAAAAAGCAGAGAGTGCAGTAACATACAAGAGCAGGAATACACGCGATGTCACCATAGGCAGAAGTAACACTGGTCGAATCCCATGAAAGCACGAACACAAAAACAGATCGAAAACGGGAAAGAGCTTTTGAAAAGTTTGTGCAATTGACTGTACAAACAGATTCAGCAAGAAATTGGACCTGTCTTTCTATAAACCGTTAAAACCGTTGCTCCAACTTTTACAAAAATTTGTAAATAAATACTGTTTGTCATTAAGAAATGAAACAAGAGGTTTTTTTTCTTTATTTAGCAAGGAAGAGTCTGAGATATCTAAAAAAAAAAAAATAAATGACTGGCTAGTGTTTGGATTTCATCTCAAGCTTGTGTACTGTGATCTAATATATTTGTCTGCACTTCCTAGAACTGATGGCTGAGGCACGAGTGATGGATCAGATGAGCAGTGGTGACAGCTCCTCGGACTCTCAGAGCTCCTCCTCATCCAGCAGTGAGGACAGCTCGAGCAGCAGCGATTCTGAAGACGGGTCTCAGCCTTCATCAGGCAGATCTCACACAGTGCCTGTGTCCACCCACAGCATGCCCATCCTCACCTCTCAGGAGCGCTTAGAGGACGGCAGCGGACACCTCATGAACACGCTGAGTGAGTGTTCTAGTTTCTTTATTTACACTATGTTGCCAAAAGTTTGTGGGCACCTGACTATCAGACCCATTATGTGCTTTTTGAATATCAAATTTCAGCTCTATTTCCCTTGAATACGGTGTCGTGTATTTGTATTTAGTGATCAGTAGTGCAATTGCTGCATTTTTTAAAATAATTTGGTTTTTAGTGGGATGCATGGTACAAAGTAGTTTGATGCAGAGTTTGCAAAGTACGTGTGTATGGTAGGGTAAAGATTTCACTCCGCCCAATGACGTAGTCCAATAACCAATAAATATCAGTCCTACCCAAATCCGATGAAAGTTGAATTACGTTCCTTGTGACGATCACCGCTATATACGATAGAAACAAAATAGTATCATGAAATTTTAACCGAACTGTCCTACAATTTGTAAGATTTCTGTAATGTACTTGGGTCATGTTAAGAATTGGCTCATGAAGCACACGTATGAGAGGAGACCTCACATGGCCTCTAGTGCATGCTGATAAGTATTGTTTGTTAAAAGTATCTCTGAGACAGTTTGTCCATGATCTCTGGGTTGAAATGCTACATTTTATTTGAACGTGTATTTGACTGCGTTTAGCTGTAATTGATGTAGTACATACCCGACCCTCAGGACACAGATCGGAGTAGGTACATTTTTAAAGAAAAACACAGACTGGCAGGTAACAGAAACACACACACACCCACAGGGTAAAGTTGAAATGTTTTCTAATTTCACACAGTACTCTACAAGTATTCTTCAGAAAGTCTGTAGGTGTGTGTGTCTTTGCATATACCCTCACCAACCACTTTATTAGGAACAGCTGTACACCTGCTCATGCATGCATAACAATGGGAGGAACGTGTGTGATCTCAGTGACTTTAACCATGTTTCTTAGTGCCAGATGGCCTGGTTTCAGAAATTGATCAGAGAAACTGCTGATCTCTTGGGATTTTCACACACAGAGAGTTTACAGATAATGGTGTGAAGTGGGGGGGGACTTGGGCGAGCAGCAGTAGGTCGGACGAGAACGGGCAGAATGGTTCATGCTGAAAGGAGGGTTATGGTGACTAAACTAATTTCTCTTTATATCCATGGTGAGCAGAAAAGCATCTCAGAAAGCCCTACAAAAAATGGTTCCAGGCTGTAAACCTGGAAAATGTGAAAGAGGGTGGGGATATCGATGCAAGACAATGTGTATATAGTGTGCACTTATAACACAACTATTTGTCCAAGTACTGACTTGTTGAATCTTTATATTTTGATGCAGAAAGCGATCTTCAGCTGAGTGAATCTGGCAGTGAGAGTGATGATGACTGAGAGCAGAAGAAGAACTTGAGGCACACTCCTCATCATGGAACTGAGAGATGGGATCATCAGGACCTGCCCGGTCACTAACCTTGTGATATGGGGATTTTTTTTTTTAATTACCTGTCAGCGTTTAATAATTAAACATTTCCTTTCTACAGAACAGCAGTGTTTTGTCAACACTGGGCATGCAGTGTGGTTGACAGGTTAAAAGCTGTGAAAATTTCCATATGAATTTAATTATTTATTTTCTTTAATGCAACTGTGCAGAACCCATTTCTGAGGGTTCTTTTATTTTAAACACAGTTATTTCCACTCACAGAGCGTGTATGGGTGCCAAAGGTGTGAGAGAATACCGCTTTAGTTATGGAGAAATGTCTTCTTTGTTGTCTGAGGCTGTTTGTTTTAGCTTCAGACGCCAGAGCAGCATGTAATTTGTGGTCTTAAGATTACTTGGAATTGAAGTTCTCCATGTTCCATTGCAATCTTCAGTAATTGCAATCTCATATTCACCAGTTTTTGCTTATAGCCTGCGATACTTGAATGTGTCTGTCATAATCACAGTTATTCTAAGAAGATAACTTAAAGCAATTTAAGTGAACCTAGTTAAGTTAACCTTTAGATAGGAGGTGTTTTTGATCAGAAAAGTAACCAGGGCTGCTTATTATATAATTATAGAGTAAGATGAATGTTTTCTGCTTTCCAATACACTCATCTGTAGCTTGCTTTGGTTTCTTATCTGTGAAGAAGCAACATTCAAAGAGGTCAAAGATGCCTGTAGACAATTCAACATCTCGGCACAAATAGAATAGGAATACGGTCATTTATTAGAGCCAGGGTTGGATATGAGAAATGTACTTCTACAAATAGAGCTTGAACATTAAAGATGTGTAGAACAATGAAATGGTGGTCTTCTGTGTTTACTAGTATCATGTATTTTTATTTTAGCTCTTTGAAATACGTGACAAAGTGACTTGTCACGTCAGAGTCAGAAACACTCTGTTGTCGGAGTTGTGCTTGTAGAAATTGCCTTGGGTTTGGTTCCACTGTGCAACATTAAACAATACAATAAAAACAATATACAGTTCTGGGGCTGCTTCCAGATGCATGCTGCCACTTGTGAAAATGATCAACGTGGAAGGTGATCTCTAGAGCTTCGTCTGTTCTGGGTTACTGTAGTGGTGCAACATGGAGGCTCTGTAGAAGTGGACCTGCACCCTGTGTAAATATATAGGGCTCATTCTAAGATTACAAAAACTCAGCAATTCATACTTACAGGTAATTATACACCAATGAAAACATACATACCTACAGTCCATGAGTGTAATACAGAATATGCAATACATCTCAATAAATTACAATATCGTGAAAAAATTCAATATTTTTTGTCCCTCATTTCAGAAAGTGAAACTCCTATATATATTCATTACACATAATATTTCAAGCCTTTATTTCTTGTACTTTGGTGATTATGGCCTACAGATAATGAAAACCCAAAATTCAGTGTCTCA
>JAQLOM010000034.1:9377814-9393870 GCA_030068315.1 Chrysichthys thysi
GAGTATCCCCAGGAGTGAGAGAGTGGTAATTGGGGCAGACTTCAATGGACATGTTGGTGCAGACAACAGAGGTGATGGGGAAGTGATGGGCAGGTTTGGTATCCACTATAGGAATGCAGAAGGACAAATGGTAGTAGACTTTGCAAAAAGGATTGTAATGGCTGTAGTGCATACTTTCTTCCAGAAGAGACAGGAACACAGGATGACTGATAAGAGTGGAGCCAGGAGTACACAGGTGGATTGTTTAGATGATGTACTCTGAAGGAGATCAATGACTGCAAGGTAGTGGTAAGGGAAAGTGTAGCCAGACAGCATAGGATGGTGGTGTGTAGGATGACTCTGGTGGTGAGGAAGACAAAGAGGATGAAAGGCAGAACAGAGGATGAAGTGGTGGGAGCTGAAAGATGATGAGACCTCTGTTGTTTTCAGGGAGCAGTTGAGACAGACTCTGCTTGGTCAAGAGAAACTACCAGATGATTGGACAACTACAGCTGAAGTGATCAGGGAGGAGAATACTTGGTGCACCATCTGGGAGGAAAGTAGATAATGAGACTTGGTGGTGGAATGAGGTAGTGTAGAAGTACAGTATATACTGAGGAAGAGGTTAGCTAAGAAGAAGTGGGACACTGAGAGGACTGAAGAGAGTAGACAGAAGTATCAGGAACTGAAGCATAAGGCGAAGGTAGAGGTGGCAAAGGGCATACAACGACTTGTAGTAAGGAGGGAGAGACTAATTTATACAGGTTGGCAAAGCAGAGAGATGGGGACAGGAAGGATGTGCAGCAGGTTAGGGTGATTAAGGATAGAGATGAAAATGTCTTGACAGGTACCAGAAGTGTGATGGGAAGATGGAAAGAGTACTTTGAATAGTTGATGAATGAGGAAAATGAGAGAGAATGAAGAGTAGAAGAGGTGACCAAGTTTGTCAACGAGATCTTGGAGAGTGAGAGGATGCCTGAGGAATGGAGAAGTGTGCTGGTGCTGATTTTTAAGAACAAGGGTGATGTGCAGGGCTGTGGCAACTACAGAGGAATAAAGTTGATGAGCCATACAATGAAGTTATGGGAAAGAGTAGTGGAAGCTAGACTAAGGGCAGAAGTGAGAATTTGCAAGCAACAGTATGGTTTCATGCCAAGGAAGAGCACAACAGATGCGGTATTTGCTTTGAGGATGTTGATGGAGAAGTTCAGAGAGGGTCAGAGGGAGCTGCATTATGTCTTTGTAGATCTAGAGAAAGCCTATGACAGGGTGCCGAGAGACGAACTGTGGTACTGGTATGAGGAAGTCTGGCGTGACAGAGAAATATGTTAGAGTGGTGCAGGACATGTATGAGGGCTGTAAGACAGTGGTAAGGTGTGCTGTAGGTGCGACAGAGGAGTTCAAGGTGGAGATGGGACTGCATCAAGGATCAACCTTGAGTCCCTTCTTGTTCACTATGGTGATGTACAGGCTGACAGATGAGGTTAGACAGGAATCTCCATGGACTATGATGTTTACATATGACATTGTGATCTGTAGTGAGAGCAGGTGTCAGGAATCTTCCTGAATGGAAAGCGCTTCCGCAGCAGACTGGAGGAGCCGTGCAGAGCACACCTTTCAAGCACACCCGCTTTCAGGATCTCAGGAAAGCGGTGCAATGCGCGCTAGGAGTGCATGGACCTTCTGCCCGTGTTTTGGTTTCCGCTTTTGCTTTATGAGTTTAATTTGTTTGTTTATCTTATTAGTAAATATATATATTTATATAATAAGATCCGGTTCACTGCGTATGCATCCTATATCACCTCACCTATCTGACAGAATGCTTTGCCATACCGTGGATACAGCAGGGGCAAAGAATCAAGTGAGAAAACGTCAGCAGCACGCAGTCATGCCTACCCGAAGTCAGGAGAAGATATCGTTCCTGTGTGGCCGACCGTTCTCCCAACGAGAACCGTGCAGTATCCTAGAATCATGGTCTGGGGTGAACGGCGACCACTGGCACTTCATAGAGCAATGCATGCTGTTTATGGGCAGTTTGAACCTGACCCCAGAAGACGCTATTGAGGTGAGCCTTATAGTCAGCTGGTTAAGAGGGCCAGCACGAGCGTTTGTTTATGACCTAATAAACAGGTGTCATCCGTGCCTGAAGAATCATTACACGCTCCTTTGGGAACTGGCTCACTTCCAGGACATACTCAGGAGGGCCGAAGAAGAGGCAACTGCTCCAAAGCTCCCTCCAGTGGCCAACGAAGAGGCATGCACTTCAGAGCACCCTCCAGTGGCCGAAAGGGCGGCATCCGCTCCTGAGCCCCCTCCAGTGGCCAAAGAAGAGGCATACGCTCCAGAGTTCCCCCCACAGGCAGAAACAGAGGTCCTTTCAATGAAATGCACACGAGAGGATAATTCTCCAGAGCCCCAGTCTATAGTATTAGAGATGGTGATAGCTCAGGAAGCCACTCTCGATATTTCCAAGAGCAGAAAGCGGAGAAAACGCAAGGTCAAGCCCAGTCCTGACTCCTCGTCGGATGTCAAGCCCAGTCCCGACACCTCGTCGGATGTCAAGCCAAGTCCCAACTTCTTGTCAGAAGTCATGCTAAGTCCCAAAGCTCCTGCCACAGTCTTTGCAGCCGCTCCAGCCACAGACTTCGCAGCTGTTCCCGCTGAAGACACCACCGTTCCCGCTCAAGACTCCAAGGTTTCCGCTCCAGACTCCACGACTTCTGACGGAGACTTTACAGCTCCAGCCAAGGATCTCTCAGCTGTTCAGGTCACAGGGTCTTCAGCGTCAGAGTCTTCAGCGTCTCAAGCCACAGAGTCTTCGGCGTCTCAAGCCACAGAGTCTTCGGCGTCTCAAGCCACAGAGTCTTCGGCATCTCAAGCCACAGAGTCTTCAGCAGCTCAAGCCACAGAGTCTTCAGCAGCTCAGGCCACAGAGCCGTCCGCGACAGCCACTGAGTCGTCTGTGACAGCCGCTGAGGCCGCAGCCCCGTTGGAAATCGCCGAGACGCCCGCCATCGCCGAGTCGACTGCCTCCACAGAGACGCCCGCCACAGTCACATAGATACCAGCCACAGTCATAGAATCACCCGCCATCGCAGTGTCGACTGCCACCACAGAGACGCACGCCATCACAGAGACGCACACCGTTGCAGAGACACCTGCTGTTGCAGAGACACCCACCATCGCAGAGATGACAGCCTCAACCACAGCTCCACCAGAGGTCTTCACAGATCCGCCTGAGACCGTCTCTGATCCACCTGAGACCGTCGCCAATCCGCCCGAGGTCTTCACCCATCCGCCGAGGTTTTCCCAGATCCGCCCGAAGCCTTCGCAGATCCGCTCGAGGCCTTCGCAGATCTGCCCGAGGCCTTCGCAGATCCACCTGAGGTGGTCACGGATCTGCCAAAGGTCATCACTGTCGTGCCAAGACCAGTGCCAGAACCCACTGTCATGCCGAGACCAGCGCCAGAACCCACTGTCACACCGAGACCAGTGCCAGAACCTGCAGCCATGCCAGGTTCCTCGTCTGGGTCCGCCGCCGTGGCTGGGTCCGCCGCCATGCCAGGGTCAACGGCTGGGTCCGCCACCATGCCAGGGCCAGTGTCTGGGTCAGCGTCTGTGTCCGCCACCATGCCAGGGTCAGCGTCTGGGTCCACAACCTTGCCAGGTTCCAGGTCTGTGTCCACAGCCGAGCCAGGTTCCTCTTCTGGGTGCGCAGATATGCTAGGATCGACACCAGGGTCGACGCCAGGGTCCGAGTCCAGGGCGACGCCAAGGTCTGAGTCTGGGTGAGCAGATACACCAGGACCGATGCCAGAGTTGACGCCTGTTCCCATATCCCGTACTGCAGCCACGTCTGGACCAATGCCAGACTCCTCGTCCTGCGCTACAGCCTCATCTGGCCCGTTGTCCGGTGCCACAACCTCGTATGGCATGCCAGAGGCCAAGTCCACGCCAGGATCTAAGCCCCTGTGATGAGCATGCACACAATTAGGTCTGAGACCAAACCAAACCGTGGACTCATCATGGACAAAGTTAATCTCGAGCCCACAGGTCCAGGTCCTCCAAAAGGGGGTTAAGGGCACTCCAGGAGAAAGTGCCCTTGGTGGGGGGTTCTGTCAGGAATCTTCTCGAATGAAACGCGCTTCCACTGCGGAGCTGTGCGGAGCACCCCTTTCAAGCACACCCGCTTTCAGGATCTCAGGAAAGCAGTGCAATGCGCACTAGGAGTGCACCAGTGCAGCGCCTGCAGCGCATGTGCTGCAAATTGAGTTTAAGGTCACCTGACAGTAATGAGACACAGGTGCGGTTCATTAACTTAGGACTATAAAGGGCACTCACAAACAAACACGAACTGCGAAACATTAGACTTTTCCTTGTGATCATGCTATTGCCAAGCCGTATTGTTGCTGTTTGTATTCCTGTGCTTGACCGTTTCTGTTTTCCGTTTTTCGAGTTTCTGCCTTGCCCTTGTCTGCCCTGTTTGGATTACTGTGTTTGACCTTGGACTGTTTCCTGGATTATGCTCTGCCTTGCCTTGTTTTGTCCATATGCCCGATTGCCTGACCTTCTGCCCGTGTTTTGGTTTCCGCTTTTGCTTTGAGTTTAGCGTGTTTGTTTATCTTATTAATAAATATATATATTTATATAATAAGATCTGGTTCACTGCATATACATCCTACATCACCTCCCAACTCTGACAGCAGAGAGCAGGTGGAGGAAAATCTAGAGAGGTGAATGTATGCTCTGGAATGGAGAGGGATGAAGGTTAGCAGCAGTGAGACAGAGTACATGTGTGTGAATAAGAGGGACCCAAGTGTTGAGTTTACAGGGAGTGGAGTTGAAGATGGAGGATTTTAAGTACTTAGGGTCAATAATCCAGAGCAATGGAGAGTGTGGAAAAGAAGTGAAGAAACGTGTGCAAGCAGGTTGGAACGGGTGGAGAAAAGTGTCAGGGGTTTTGTGTGATAAAAGAGCATCAGCAAGAATGAAAGGAAAGGTGTACAAGACAGTGGTGAGACCAGCAATGTTGTATGGCCTAGAGACAGTGGCGCTGAGGAGAAGTCCAGAGAAAGAGCTCGAGGTGGCAGAAATAAAAATGCTGAGGTTCTCTTTGAGAGTGACGAGAATAGAGGGGATGAGAAATGAGTACATCAGAGGTACAGCGCATGTTAGATTCTTGGGGGATAAAGTTAGCGAGGCCAGACTGAGATGGTTTGGACATGTACAGAGGAAGGAACAGGTGATTCCGAGGGAGCGTTAGGATTGGTTACTGCGTTTGTAAACAGGAAGTGACGTCACCGGCGCCCGATTCGTGTCCATGAGCTCTTATAGCTACAGTCTAGTAGCTTCATGTCCTGTGAGTCTATCTCCTCAGCACTCAGCTCCTCTGGTACCGTGAGTTTTGTGCCTCTTTCCCGTACGCTTTCCCCAGTTGCCATTTCCGCCAGTTAAACCCACCGTCTCCTGGTTGTTTTCCGCTTTGTATTGACAACGTATGAACTAGTTTGCCCACGTGAGATTGCACACGACACACTATTGGATGGGAAGCGACCAACCAGAGAGCGCTGTGTTGTGAGTCCTGGGTGCTGATTGGCTCAGTGACCGTTCATCTCATCTGCTCAGTGCCCGATATAGAATTTTATATGTTGTTAAAATGACGTAGGTTTGAGAGTGTAGAAAGTGTTTAAGAGCATGGGAAGTGTTTATAAGAGTGTGGGAAAGGTTAATAAGAGAGTGGGAAGGGTTTATAAAGCCTTAAAATTATATAAATAATAAAATTAATGTACCGGCGCAACTTCGGGGGCACCAGACCGTAGCCTTGCGTTAGGCGGGGGTTCACGGTATATAGGTAGAAGGATGCTGAGGTTGGAACCACCAGGCAGGAGACCTAGAGGAAGGCCAAAGAGGAGATTTTAGGATGTAGTGAAAGACATGAAGTTAGTTGTGTGAGAAAAGAGGATGCAGAGAATAGAGTTAGATAGAGACAGATGATACGCTGTGGCGACCCCTGAAGGGAACAGCCAAAAGAAGTAGAAATAGTCTCTTTAGTCTTTCGCAGACATTAGCAAACACACTGTCTGATGCAAAACATAAAAACTAAATAAAAAAAAAACCCAAACAACTAGCTTTTAATTTATAAAAATCTCCCAAGGACACAATAATCAAATAACAATGAAAATACAAACAGCTCATCTATATCAACCTGAAGCCTTTTCCTACAACGTAAACATAGTAGGGTTCTCCTTTGGACCTCAGAGATGAGTGTGTGAGTGAGACAGGAGCACGCCCAGGGGACAGTCAGTGTCCAGCTGTGCGGTGAGAGGGAGCTGCAGCAGCAGGAGGAGTGGACAACAGGCGTGTCTCATACACTCACAACACAACCCCTTTACTGCTTCTCCTCATGGCTTTATGGGGCAAAACAGTTTATGGTTCACGATGTGCAAAGCTGAAAGGACAAATGACAGGCTGAGTGAAACATTATCCAAAAGAAAGTAAGCTCCTCATAAGAGCAGAGCTGGACGGAGGAGTTGGAGCTGCACTGTTGAGGGACGGACTTGGACAAGACCGCGTTGTGAGGGACCGAGTGCTACTGCCAACACACACGGGCTGAGGACTCAAACACCGGACAGCTAACGGTAACTAGGCGTATTTTAAATAAGTGCGACTCAAAGGGACGCTACAACTTAGTCAAAGCTCTCATGTCGGGATATTTACCGCTTTCAAGGAAGGAAAAAAGACCCGAAGAGGTGTTCAGCTGAGCTCTCGGTGCTAAACGTTTTTGTGGTTAAAAATAACACCGCGAAGATAGCTAGTTTAAGAAAGCAACCATGTGCGCTGGGTTTGTTGTTGTGCTGTGTTGGGGGTTTTTGGCGTAAAAGTGTTGTTTGGTTGTTGTTTTTTTGGCGTAAAAGTGTTGTTTGCTTCAGGCTTTAAATGAAATTTGCCTCAGCTAAAACCTTTGGCAAGTTAAATGTAACAGCAGTCTCAGCTCGAAGAAAAACCTTAAAAATATCTTTTGTAACATAAAATCCCATTTCCAAGGTTGACTGCAGGCAGAAGTTAAAAACAGTATTATTACTGTTGAGTTGAGAATATGCTGTATGTTTGATAAGAGAACCCCCCCCCACTAGTTTTATTTATTTAGTTATTTATTTAGTTATTGTATGTATGTATTTATTTATTTGTTTGTCAAATGATAACACCACAGACCTGTGTGCTTCCTTATACTGTATATATCAGGGAAATATGATGACATCTCACTTCTGAATTGGTCTTTTCTGTAAATGTGATTAAAGTTCTTTGGGGTTTTTTTGTTTTGTTTTGTTTTGTTTTGTTGTCCTCCCTTTTTTTCTTCCTTAGATAACATCATGGAGGAGAAACAACCTGACAATAGAAAGAAGTCACCAGTAAGATGTTACATTTATCTCACTGTCACTGCTACGTCTCAAATTGTTCCCGGCAGCTAAAGTCAATTCAGATAACAGCAACATTTTTCTGACTTGCAACAAATAAACGAGTTAATGTGTCACATCCTAGAGTAATGATGTTGCCTGGGATGCCTTGGGCTTGGTGTCAGTTTCAATAAGTGCTCTAAAAGTGAACCTTGTCTTCACAACTGTTCAACTTGTCTGGTAGGAACTGTGTCTAGTGAGAAGTGTGCTTATGTTCTTTCCTTATGCTCTTACAGAAAATATGTGGCACCAACTACCCCCTTAGCATTTCCTTTATCGTCGTCAATGAGTTCTGTGAAAGATTCTCCTATTATGGCATGAAAGGTAATAAAGGAGCATAGATGTCCAACACAGTAGTATACAAACCCATTTTATTTCACGTTCATCTTGTGCATCACATCACATGAACTAGTTCACCATGCAAAAGTACCGTGGATTTCTCTTCTTCCTGTAGCTGTGCTCACACTTTACTTCATCCATTACCTCCACTGGAACAAGGATCTATCCACTGCTATATACCATGCGTTCTCTGGGCTGTGCTACTTTACCCCCGTAATAGGGGCCATCATAGCCGACTCATGGCTGGGAAAGTTCAGGTAAGTTCTAATAGCAGTCTTTTGTCTGAAGTGCTTATCACTAAGAGGAATCTGGATTAAACCTGATGAGTACTGAAACTTTTTGTGCTGTGTTCACAGAACCATCATCTACCTGTCAATCGTTTATGTCATTGGTCATGTAATAAAGTCTGTTGGTGCGATTCCAGATGTAGGGAATAGCACTGTACACATGTAAGTGTTTTGTTTGTTTGCGTTCATAGTAATTCAGCAATGCTTTACATGTGTGAGTGGTGTGCTTTGCTTTTATTTTTTTTGTGCATACTTTTTGGCTTATCACAGAGCTCTGTCCATGCTTGGCCTCATTCTAATCGCTTTTGGGACTGGAGGAATCAAACCTTGCGTGGCAGCGTTTGGTGGGGACCAGTTTGAAGAAGAGCATGTGAGTTAGTCATGACATGTAGTCAGTTGCATTATTGCTAAACTCGTGAGCTCAGTGGTTTGGCTTAGTTTTTCTTTCCTAAATCGCATTGCTTTAATTGGTGTTTTGTTTTTTTTTTGTTTTTTTGTATTTCTTAGACAGAGGAGAGAAGAAAGTTCTTCTCAATCTTCTATATGTCAATCAATGCCGGGAGTGTGCTTTCGACCGTCATCACACCAATTCTAAGAGGTTACTCCTATAAATGTTACAGATTTCTGCCTTACAAACTGTGATAATAGCCTTCACTCATAATGTGTAGTTACATCCTGAGATACATGTGGTTATACTATAAGTGCAGGTTTTATTTTTTTACAACACAGGTGACGTTCAGTGTTTTGGAGGTGACTGCTATGCTCTAGCCTTTGGAGTCCCTGCGGCTTTAATGATCATCGCTCTTGGTGAGTCCAGCCACAGCTTCAGGGTCACATCATCTCAAAACACATGATAGTCACTATTATGGACGTGATGTTGAATAGACTTTCTGAGACCAGAAGCATGAATGTGGATAACCACACCAGAACAGGAATCACATTGTATATATTTGTCGCCTGTGTCGTCTTTGAATTGGTAAAGCTTGTTATGGTTGTCTGTTAAATGTGTCTGTTAAGCAGAAGAGTGAGCTTTAACCTCAGTTAGCAGTATTATGGATACCTTGTAAAAACAGTGGCCAAATTTCTCAGTGTGTGTAAACAACTTTGGAAACATATTAAGCTTGTAAGGCAGGTTTATTATAGCGGTATTGGATTGCATAGAGATTTATCAGCATTCAATTCTCACAAAACTTGTAAAATGTAAATGGCTAATTTAACTGCTGGTGCTTTTCCAATCATTTTATCATTAAAATAATGTGAACTGCAGCATAACTGTTAAAGATAGCCTATAATGACTGGCTTTAGAGTGGGTGTACTTAGTTAAATTGCTGTTCAACACATATACGTACCTCTGATATAGGGGTTGGTGACTGCAACTTGATACTGAGTGTCTTTTGTTTGCCTAGTGGTTTTCATCGCTGGCAGTGGGCTATATAAAAAGTCCCCACCTGAGGGAAATGTCTTATTGAATGTCTGCAACTGCATTGGGGTAAGAAATCTCTTTCACATGACAGTTTGACAGACCGATAATGAAATTGCAATGTAAGTCCAGTTAATCACTATTATTTTGAACAGTTTGCCATACGCAACCGGTGGAGAAGCAGCAAGAAAAGCCCAAAACGAAATCACTGGCTAGATTGGGCTGAGGAAAAATATTCGGTATGAATGTTTATCATACTTTGATTCTGTTTTGCACTCTTAAGATACAGTGTAGTGATCGTTTTATGTGTCATGCATCACCAGAAAAGTCTTATTCAGGAGATTAAAATGGTGCTCCGGGTGCTAGTTCTCTACATCCCATTGCCCATGTTCTGGGCTCTGTTTGATCAGCAGGTAAAAGATTATCATCTTATAAACTAGCATCACGCATGTATTGCATAGATTACACAGGTTCCAAACTTTGGTTTATAGTTCACTTGTTAAATGCACTTAAGAGATCATTAAGAGAGATAAAACGTAGAATACAGTACCAATCAAATGTCTGGTTACACCTATTCATTCAAGATTTTCTTTTTTATTTCGTTGATTTTCTACATTGTGGAACTGAATACAGAAGACCTCACATCTATGAAATAACACAAATGGAATTCTATGGTAAACCAAAAAGCATTATAAAGGCAAAACATGTTCATATATTAGATTCTTCATGAGATCTTAACCAGCTTCATGAGGAAGTCACCTGGAATGCTTTTCACTTAACACATGTGACTTGTCAAAAGCTTGTTACAGCAATTTTCCTGTAATCTTAATGTGTTTGAGACAATACCACAGGAAATAGTAAATAATAAAAGTGCCATAAATAGCCCTATTTAACAACTGTAGTAATCCATATTATGGCATGAACTGCTTAACTAAGTGAAGAGAAATGCAGGCTATCATTACTTTAAAGCAAAGTGTCTTTTAAGTAATACAAATAAAGAAAAATCATTGACTTAGTAGGTGTTTCCAAACTGTATGGTACTGTATGTCTTTCTTTAAATCGAAGAATCAGAGTGGAGCCCAATTTAAAAGAAGTTCTTATTTTGTATCAGGGATCTCGCTGGACTCTGCAGGCCACGCGGATGAACATGGATTTTGTAAGTCTTCTTTTGTTTCTTCGACGTTATTTCTAAGTTCATACAGATGGTAGTTTTCAATGCGTCATATCCCATTTCATAATATGAATTTGTGGCTTTGTGTCTCTTGCAAAATCACATGATCATTGGGAACTGAGAAATGGGTAATAAAGATTACAGCTGCAAGTCCTACAGTTGCATATGTAAAATTGCCGTTCTCCCCCGATTCGACCGTTTTAATCTATTTAAGATTTACTTGGACAACATAAAATCCACTGAGCATTCAAACATCAACTAAAAATCAATATATTTATTAGGGTGATGACAGGTTTACAAAGCACTTGATGTACTCTGGTGAGCTGACCAATAAATTACCTTGCATAAAGTTGTCCATCTATGAACACAAAATACACCATAGCTAAAATATCCTATAGATGAACTGTGCCTTATTTAATGTTTGAGGTATAGCAGGGAAATACAAAACTGTTTAAGGTTGTGGCTCTTCATGAGAAATGTTCTCAGTGCTGATGCATTGCATGCTCAAGATAATTGATTCAGAGGAAATACAGTGAATACACAGTACAGTATGCAATGACTGAATTGTCTACATCTGTGTTTCCCAATTTCAGTTCTGGGAACCTCATGCTCTGTACACTTTGGGGATTTTTTTGTGACGTTCATACGATTAACAATTGACTTAAATTGTAGGCTAATTATCAAGACAATGTTAGTAGTAAGCTCTACCTCAAAAAGTAGACTAAGGAAAACAATAAAAATGTGTAGAACGTCTTCAGGACTGGATCTGATAAGTTTAGTCAAAAATGCAGGAATTAATGAATAAATAATTTTATGTACTCTATGCAGGATGAGTGAGTACAAAAATGACTTACTGTAACGTAAATAATGAAATTATTATTTATATAATTATTATTGTTGCAAATGTTTCGTGTGTGTGTGTTTAATATTTGCCTTCCAGTTAGTGAAAATTAATTAATCATTCATTATTTGGGAAAGGTGACTTTGTGGGAAATGGGTTTAAGCATCTGAACAAAGATTTTGATATTGCTTAATTTTAAATTGCTAGGCAACTTTGATCTACTGTGTAGCTTGATCTATTAATCTTTATTTTTATGTTTTACAGGGTGGAGGCTTTGTGATAAAGCCTGATCAAATGCAGGTACCCATATGTACAAATCTTCCCTTAGTCTAGAGCACAATGAAAACTTAGTGATATGATGATGTGTTGATGATGATGTGAGATAAGAAACAATCATAAAATTTAAGCAACACATTTACTGTTATCTCTTTTATCAGCCATATACTTTTATGATTTTCTGATCATTATGCTCATCGAGCTCTGTGAGATGCATCATGGATTGTTTTTTTCTTCCTGGTTAAGATGCTGAATGCATTGCTCATTCTGGTGTTTGTCCCTATCTTTGACATGGGTGTGTACCCGCTCATTGCCCTTTGTAGGATCAACCTCACGTAAGTACAGCCAAAACTACTTATCCCTATGAAAGTCCCAATAAAATTTTAATAGCATTCGAAGTACACTTCGTTCGAAATACACTTTTTTTTATTGTCTAGCAAAGTGCAAAACAGCATGTGCAGTGTCAGTGATTATGCAAGATTTAGCATTCATTATGTGGTTCTTACAGGGCAAAAGAGTGCAGACCAGATTGTCCTCAAGCTTTACATGCGGAAGATCATTATGTTGTTGTGCATGGATTATAAAATGTGCTCTGTTTCTGACACGACACCAGTCCTAAATTTATTTCACATTTTATTCTGTTTTAACTCTTGCATGCCTTTTTGTTCCCTAAGTGTTGTGCCCTGAGGAATATTCATGGAATTTATATAAAGTGATTATGAGCCAATTATATCCTTATGCACATTTACCTGGACTGTTTTTTAAATAGGTTTTTGTTTTTGGACATGCAGCTGCAAACATGAGAAAAACTAAGTCAAATTATTAATCAAATCTTAAGACCAGTTCCCTGTGAAGCTTCCATCTCTCTCTTTCTTGTGCCCAGGCCTCTCAGGAAGATGGCCGTGGGAATGATCCTTGCTGCACTTGCTTTCTGTGCTGCAACTGTAGTGGAAGTCAATGTCATTGTATGTCTTCAGAAACGCTTTATTTATATCACAGTCTTATATATTTGAACACACGCCATATAACTTGTCAATACTGAATGTGCTGTGCTTTGTGTTGTATTACCTGGCAAAGAAAACAGTTGTGGAGCGTCCACCAGCCAAAGAATGTCTGCTACAAGTCCTTAACCTTGTTAATGGAGAGGCTGTGTCCGTCCAAATTGCAGGACATAATATTTTCCCTGACAAAATAGAATCCTTTAAGGTGATAACAGCAATCACACATGTATTCAATCATTCATTGAATGAATCAATTAATCTATCTATCTAGAAATTATATTTAAATGTATTTTAAAAATACATTTTTGCAACCTCTCTAAAGCAAGCAATAAAATCATTGTTTGTCAGGATCCTATGGGATACACTAGACTTCCACTTGAGGATGCTCACAAAGTCTTCCCAGTCAGCATCACTCAAAACGGAGTGACTCACCAGTGCGAACTTAACGTCAACGAGAGCAATGTCTATAGCCTCATCTTGTACAGCAAGGCCACTACTATAAAGTGCAAACAGGTGGGTTTAAAAGAGTTTCCTGAATATCTTTGGACAAATAAGAACATAATTGGCAGCTAAATATATTCTTGGGTTCTTATTTAATGTTGTTGTTCATGTTACATTTGTCCTCTTTTCCATATTTTCTGTCACGTTTTCTAAAATGAAGGCGCAGGATAATATAATTAAATCTGAGAATGGAGAGGCCTTCCTCAGGTACAGTACAACTTTGGTGAATCATAAATCTTAAAGAAGAATCACAGTGAGCAGGGAAGGGTGTTTCTGAGGTCAAATTTTAACTGCATGGTTAATCTTCAATGGAATAATCAAACTTTGCAGAGAACAGTTTCTTTGCAATGAACAAAAAACATATTTATTTCTTTATTTGTCCCCCCCCCAGATTCATTAATACCCACTCAGAAAATATGAACATAACAGTGGGCAGTGTAAATTTCTTTGCATCGAGCAGTTATGGGATCTCTGAAAGCTTAAGAACTGAAAGAGGAATGTGAGTACTATCCCACCCAATAGCTATACTTCCCTATACAATCATGTAGTATCTAGTAATTCACTCTGAGTTAAAAATATTCTTTTTACTTACTTTTTATGGACGTTCATGTCACACAGATTACAGACTTTATGCCTGATCAAGGTCTTGGTTGATGAGGCTCTGGTATTTTTCATTCCTTGCAGATACTCAAAAGTTACCTGTAAATCAGACACAAAGATGCATGTTATTGATCTTGGGCTTCTTGATTTCGGTGCCAGCTACACATTCATTCTTGGTGGGGTAAGAGATGTTTATCTCAGTGTGGTTAATGTTTTACCTAATACACCATGGGTATATTTTTCTCACAGGTTTCAGGGACAAGTATGTAGACTGGAATATTGGAAAATGTATTGTTTTAACAAGTATATCATAGAAATTTGATTAATTTGAATAATTTATGTGGTCAGGGCATTGGCCCTTCAATCGGAAGGTTGTGGGTTCAAGGCCCAGGGCCGACAAGGTACACTGAGGTACCCTGAGCAAGTTACTGTCCCCAAGCACTGCTCCCCGGGCGCTGCGCTGTTCAGCTGCCCCCTGCTTCACCTGATGATTGGGTTAAATCCAGAGACGTAATTTCACTGTCATGCTATGCTGTGCTGTGTTTCGCATGTGACAGTCACTAGTATCACCAACACCATCACCTAGTTTAATTGACTTAGTATTTTTAACTTTAATTGCAAAATTAAGCAACACAGAAAAAGTTTAGAATTTAAATGATGGTTGGTCCTTATTTAAAAAAAATAACTTTTTTGTCTTACCTACCTGTATGAGCTGATGATTTAGGAATGGGTACCCAGGCTAAAAAGGGTCAACAGTTGCTTGTTGTTTGTACAGAATACAGACAATTTAGAGGTTCATAAGATGGAGGATATCCAGGCAAACAATGTGCACATTGCCTGGCAGATCCCACAGTACGTCCTCATCACTGCAGGGGAGGTCATGTTCTCCATCACTGGTCTAGAGTTCTCATATTCACAGGTACGTCCGCATACCACGTTTCAGTTTTTAATGGTTTTAATGTTACTTTCAGTTGCTCGTGTCAAAGTTTGTGTCCTTAGTCCCCAGCCAGTATGAAGTCTGTGCTGCAGGCAGGATGGCTTCTTACTGTGGCTTTTGGAAATGTCATTGTGCTGATTGTGGCAGAGGGAGCTGGGCTGGAGCAGGTAAGCTCAAGATGTGGTGGTTTCTTTTTATGATTCCTAATCTGGTCTTAGATAAGCAAAAGTTAATATAAAATACAATCTACAACTAACATGATAATGAGAAAAGATTTTCCTTCATTTGTGTGGCAGTCTGGGCATCATGTCAGGTGATGTGGCAATAGCCTAAAAGTTTGTCTGGGAAATAAATAAATAAACACACACAAACAAATAAATAAATAGGTTTTTTTTTTTTTTAAAGCTGTTTTTACTTTGAAATCTTAACTTTTGGGAACCTTAAATATATTTAACCAAAATGATATGTTAATGACATGTTTTTATTTATTTTTTAATTTTGTACCCTTTCACCTTTATGGTTAGCAGACTTAAATACCATAACTTTACTTGTGGTTAAGATACATTCAAAAAGAGTAAGATGTATATTAGTTTTCAGAACTACATGGTAGCAAATGTCAAAATCGCCACATATTTATATATAAGTCTATTATTTATGTATAAGACTATATACATATAGTGCTGATGGACTGATTGGTGTCATCTACAGTGGACAGAGTTTCTGCTCTTTGCTGTTCTGCTGGTTGCAGTTAGCATCATCTTCTCCATCATGGCCTATTTCTACACCTACGTGGACCCTGAACACCTGGCCAAGCTTGCCAAAGAAGAAGATGACATGGCTGACTTAACGAAGAAAGAAAAAGAGAATATGGACATGACTAACATCCCAAAGAGCACAAAACTATAGCACAAGTAATTGCTGTTTCGGATGTATAATTTACTCTATATCTGACCAATACTAATCATCTCAGTCAGGAAATCTTGTTCATTGCATTTGTGTAATAATGCCAATTTAAGACCATTCTAGGACTTTTATTTGATCCTTTCTTCTAATGGATCGTATACACATCATATTTAAAGCAAGAAATCATTAAATACTAAATTTTTTATGGCTGTATTTATCTTTGTGTTTAGGCATTTAAAGCATAAAACATAAAATTTTAAGCTGTAGGTTTACATTCTAAACATAATCTTGATAGTGAAAAAAATCTTGAAAAAAAAAATCTTGATAGTGGAAGATTATATATATAT
>JAQLOM010000034.1:9395183-9408737 GCA_030068315.1 Chrysichthys thysi
GTAAAAGCTATACAAACTGACTTCTGACAATTACAAGCTGCCAGATTATTAAAAATAGGTGTACAGATGAAGAGATGCTTCAGCTCTAGGGCCCAGCGTGTGTTGTGGTTATAGTCTGCCCAGACTAATATGAACATATCAGTGTTTTTGTGATCTTAATCTTGTAAATAAAATTCATTTTTAGATTGGTGCTTAATTTTTAGGCTTGTTTTTTTTTTTTCCCCTGCAAAATCTTATAGCTGCATGATAAGTTAGACTTTATATCTTGTCTTTCCACTGCTCAAGGATATTACAGCATTACTGCGGTGAGATATGACGTATGACACGTTTTATGTCACAAGAAAAACAGCATCGTCTCAATGTTTCTTCGACTTTTACATAAATATATGTAGAATCGGGGCATCAAAAAGACTGACAGGAACTGTGTTCCCTTTTCTTTCTTTAATTATCATTCATAATTTTTTACTAATAATTCTTAGCAATTAAGTCTTTACATATAAAATATTGTGCTTAATAAAGTTAATACAGTGTAAAAAAACAGCTTTGTTACTTGTCTAGTGAAGCTCTTTCTGTCTGTCTATCATTAGCTTTGTAACGAGGGCAATGACCTCAGGATGTAGCAGGCAGTCCAGCATATCATTGGTGGATATTCGACTGCACCTTGCACCATCATTTCCATCTTTTTCTTTTTCTTCCTCTGATACACTGATTGCCTCTTCTTTCCCATGCATATCTGTATGCAGGGGCTTTGTCCATTTTTGTTTGTATAAGACTGTATCATCTTCTGCAATGAGAGCCTCTTTGGGATTTGTAACTGTGGGCTTTTGTGATGTGTCTGCATGACAAGGAACAGGAATCAGGTGAGGTCCAAAGGGTGATGAAAATGAGTTCACAGGCTCGGAGACAGGGGTCTTCAGATGACCACTGGAATCCCGCTTCAAAGCTGAGGGACTGGGTTGTGCTGTGCATCTTCCCCGTTCTTCAGAATTTACACTCCTTTTGTTCATGTAAGCCTTCAATGCTAGATTCAAGTACTGCATGTTTTCATCATGTGTACAGATCCCATCCTTAAACACATCAGACACAGCATGGATAAGGTGAGTGACAGACTTTGCCAATTATTTTTACCACAACTTAAAAAAAAAAAATGCTCTTAGTTCACCTTTTAAACAGGTCACAGGTTTGTGGTCAGTGCAGGTTATGGTACAGTGCAGGGAAGTTGTAAGTGCTCCTGGCCTCGTTATCAGTCTGTACACATAGCTGTGAATGAGGAATCTGCCTGTTTTTTTTGTTTAAACCTGGGGCTAAGCCAATAGGCAAATTCCTCTCTTTCAGCCATGTGTACAGATTGATGACAAAGCCAGCACCAGTGAAAACAAATATCTATCAAGACTGGAGTGCCCTCTGCATGGTGATGAGTGTTACACAGATTGTTCATTTTCATCAACATTAATTTCTCATAAAAAAAAATCAAGAATCTATTGATTTTATAATTGGCATGGAAGTAATCAATATTGCATGATTGACAAGGGTAAGTTTATGCCTTTTTCCACACATCGCTTACTGTACATGTGTCTGCGCATATTGGCTGTCTTGGGGGAGGTTACCTCAGTAGGATTGAGCCAGTTGTCTTTGTTATCCACACTTGGTTTACTTTTTAGTGCACAGATGATAGTCTTGGTCAAAGCTTCTCCTATTCGGGCTTCATCATCCACCTCCTGCGCTGAAACATGAGTTTATCACTAAGAGGGAATTCTGGAAACGACTGTGAACATTACTATACTACGCTTACTATTCTATGATGCAACCGATTTTCTCATCTCTTGTGAAAACACCTGTATAGCAGCAGACAGTATACCGCATGCATGCATCAGTAGAAAATAAATGCACTGCTCATTTACAGGGATGGCCTCACACTTATTCAAATCCACATTCATTAGCAAAATGCAGACAGAGCTACGGTATCTATCACACTGACACTGCAGAGGAATCATGAAGAGTCTAAGCCTTAAGCTACGGCATGATAACACGCCTTGGTGTGACTTTCAGATACTTCAAATACATTTGTGCACTATCATCCTTGTAAAGCTGGCATAAAATGGCATCATGTTATAACAGATCTTATGACCCCTTACCATCTCAATCCAAGAGTTGACGCTGACAGTTACTGGGTCTACTGATTCCACATAGTGCCACCAGTGTCTTGGGACAAAGAGAACCTAATGGAAATCAAAGGAAGATATAATATTGACAGAATTCACTGTCATGAATCATGTCATTCATTGCCAAACATTTCTTTGAACACAGTTGGAGATTTGTAGAAGATGGTGGTGTTTTGAGGTCACCAGGTCTACACTTTATGGACAAACATATATGAACACCTGACCATTACACCTATATGGATTTGCTGACCACGCCATTCCAGATTTAGTCACCTCCCCTTTTTTGCTGTTATGCCCCCACTCTTCTGATAAGGATTTCCACTAGATTCTGGAGCATGTTTGTGAAGATTTGTCCATTCAGCCAGTAAGAGCATTAGTGAGATCAGGCACTGAAGTCGGGCAAGAAGGCTTGGTGTGCAGTCAGTGTTTATTACAGTCAGGGCTCTGTGCAGGCCACTGGAGTTCTTCCACACCAACCTTGGCAAAGCATGTATTCATGGACCTGACTTTGTGCACAGAAACACTGCCATGCACAGGTTTATTGTACAGCATAAAAAGACATTCTAAACATGAATATAATTGTGTACTTCCAACTTTACTTTATGGCAACAGTTTGGGGAAGAACCACAAATGGGTCTGAATAAGATGGCAATTAGATGCCACCTATACAACAACTCCTTATTAGGAGATACCTAATCGCAACGTCACCTAATCACAAATGTAAGCGGCTGGAGTTTACCAGATTCTATCCTAACTTCCATTTAAAAAAAGGAACATAAAAAGAAGGATATTTATAGTGGGTTGTGTTTGGATCTTCCAAGAGGACAATGATCCAAAACAGATGCGAAAATCCATGCACAAATGGTTCATTGACCACAGAATCGAATATCTGACATGGTTAGAAGTCCCCTGACCTAAACCCCTTTGAAAATCTGTGTGGTGAACTGAAGAGGAGCGTTCACAAGAGAGGACTTTGAAGGATCTGAAGAAGATTGTCGTCAGATTCCTTGCTCTTTATTTTCCAATCTCAGCAAGCATTGGAGAGCACTCAGTGCTGTGATGCTGTCAGAGAAAGGCTACTCAATGTGCTAAAAGCAGGGGGCTAATAGTTTTTTGGGTTTTTTTTTTTTTTTTTAGAATAATAAATATTTGAACGTAGTCTTCAATTAGAATTCGATTCCTCTCATGTTTTCAGTGCAAGATCCAACCACAAAGACATTTCTATTACCAATCATTATCAAGGGTGCCAATAATTATGAAGCCGACTGCATCCTAGAAAGAAGCAAAATTATTTGTCGATACAAGATAATGGCGAAACCTGCAATCAATAAAAGTCTACAAATAGGCTCGATGCTATATTTGTTTACACTGAATTCATAGTTGATCAATTTGACTATACAGTATTTCAGACACTGTCACATGCTAAGATGTTCCCAAAACCAACTGACAAATCATGCAAGGATAACTGAAATAGGAATCATGGGTAAAACTTGGATGGGCTTGCATTGTGTCTGCAGAAGTCAGCCACCAGGTCTGGATTTATCTGAGCAGAGTAATTCAACATTATAGATTAGCGCCCTCAATCAGCGTGCAGCTTTATGGACTTGCGTGTTTGAACCGGCACTGAATACCAAACATGAGTGCATGTCAACATTTTATTCTCCACTAGTGGGCAGCTGCAGTCTGTCATACTGTTTTAATGTGGCTCTCAGCACTTCATGATATTTATATTCATGGACGTGTACAGGGCCTGGCCAATTTTTAAATTGTATTGCAGTCTATATTCCTGCAAGCTCTTCAAATTCTGTAAACATTTTTGCCTGTTTTCTCAACAGTTACTTAATTGTTACTGTCAGTATTACAGTAGCTGCAAGTCAGAACTAATATTTCTCCTTACTGTAATGGCTTTCTTTTGTGCACCCTGTATTATTTATGAACTGCTGCTGTAATCAGATAGAAACTTTCCATTCTGATAACCACTAGCTGAAAGCATCCTGTCTAGTCTACTCAAATCCATTTTAAGAAACAGATCCATCCATAGCAAATGTGCAGATCCTGCATAACTCTGGCCCTGTCTTCAATAAGCTGCTGGCAGGAAGGAGCCTCTGGTATCTCTGCGGGAATTTTCTTCTGTTTGTGTCATTATATGAATTGTATTTATGCATTTATGTGTAACTATCAAGAGGATTGTTTGATTTTCAATGCTCAAACAAAGTTTTAAACGAGCACATGGAGAACCACAGAAATATTTAGCCATCCTTCGTCTGTAAGGATGTACTGTGTGTTTGCACTTGTGGGCAGTGAAGCTCTCGGAGTGAAAATGGAAACGTACATCTCGGGTCTTCATTAGTATGCTGCTGATAGTGCGAATGCTCCCAGAAAGTACACTAGCGATGCTGGAATGCCACTAATTGCCTTGCCACCATCTCCTGTCTCGAAGTGTGTGAGAAAAGAGGCTTCATAAACAGTACAGAAATCTAAAATGGGGTGGGGATGGGAGACGGGGGAATGCATGCACACACACACACACACACACACACACACACGTGCATGTGTGTGTTAATGTTTTTGCTGCTGCTTACCATGCTAGTGTTTAAACATTCATGAAAACCGAGGAAGGTAAATAAAACTAAAGTGCAAATTAAGTGCAATTTTTGACACTATGTACGTGTGCAGTATGTGTTCAGAGTTAAAGGTACCCAAATTACTATTCCTCAGATATAAAATCATTTTGAGGGAACACTCAAAGTGCTTGTTTTATCTATTATTTATGGTAACTTTGGTTGGGATGGCATGGCACTTGGGTAGGGATGTTATTTCTGAAGACTTTCAACTGGGACTCGATGCAGCAGTACACAGCTTTAGAAGTTTGGGGAGCCTTTTGGGCACACATAGTTATTATAAGCACATTTGAGGAAGAAGATTAAGTGTAGATTAATCTGCTGACAATTTATTCAGGGAAACTTAGTGAACATGTCTTATGACGATAGAATTATCTGCTGCCCCCATTGAATTCTCTGCTGAAAATAAAAGCGTTACTGTGCACATCCACATGACTGTCATGTTTACTGAGCGCTTGGTGAATGATTCAGGTTAATGTTAGATAGAACACGGCAAGTCAAGCCAACCTCTGACAGTCAGCATTCAGCCATCTGAGCAATAAGCATTAAGAAGTTACTGCAGGATGTTATAAAAGAAGGAGAAAGAAAGCAGCACTCAAAAAAGTGTCTTAGGATACAAGATAACTAGGTTTGCAAACAATAATCATCAATAGCACTTCTCTTTCTCGCACTATTTGAAAAGTGGCTTTAAAATTTATAAACAAAACAAACAAAAAAATATCCCTAAAAATCTTTCTGATGCTAAATATCATATTTGAAAAAAGATAACTCCAGATCATTCATGAATAAGATTTCTGGCTGCCAATTGTTAGACAGGTTGTTCTTTGAAATATCAAATAAAGCATAGCAAAACGTTACATGATCCATGATCCATGACTGTTATGACCTTTTGGGGCTGGAATTACGAAGAATGACAAGCCAAAATGCTCTTCACCTGACCCGGCTCCAGAGTGACGACGTGTGCTCTGGCTCTTCGGAAAGCAGGGAATCGGCGTGTGTCAGGATGGAGCACGCTGACCTGGCTGAACACGCTGGACTCCTCATACGGTATGCGTGTTGGGTACATACATTCTGCATCATCAGGAGGAAAGAGATGCCAGCGTTTTCTTAAAGAAAAAACAGATTATTATTATTATTATTGTTATTATTATTATTACTACTACAACAAATGGCAGCACAATAAATAGTTAACAATTTTGTTTTTTCTTTGGACAGACAAAAGCTGTTAAATGAATTTTGCCATTACTTTTTGATTCTCCCTCACAAAACACTGTTATTGCAAAGCTAACTTTCATACAACAATCTTCTAATATCACTGTACTTTCCATATGGCAAACACAATAAACCACACAATCAAAAGCCTAAAAAACAACCTTACTTACAATGCTTTATGAAGGCATCCTTTATGAAGACCCACATATCTGTGTCTTTGTAACGCTAAAGTGGCCATGATATGAAATTCAGCCAATAGTTTATTAGCTTTATATAAAAACATGAATGAAACCCATTAAAAGCTCTTTTAACTTATCTAGTCACACACACTCATTTAATAACCATCACATTTTATGTGTTATTTGATTATATACAGGAAAACTCAGTGCCTAGATTCCCATGTAAAACTACGTAGGCTAATAGTGCTACTGGGCAGCACAAGGGCGCAGATAATATAAAATCAAATCATTACACATCATCTTAATAATTACATTTGTCTTAATGCGTTGTCAGGGAGAACTCACCTCCTCTCGTGTATGACCTGTATATCTAGATTTATTGTCAGTGCATTAACTAGCTGCCAGAGTTTCCAATTAATGGTGCTGAATGTCTGAAGGTACTTTTCAGCATTGTCTCAGAAACACTTATAGAAAACTCCGAGAGTATTCTGCCATAACATATTATATAAAAGATTTTCCACATACTAAACAAAATCTCCAAAGCAGCAGGGACATCTATTGCAGTACATCATTTCTGATGTATTACCTCATTTCTCAGATTCAGATTACATTATACACTCTTTCTTCCCATTCTGCAGAATCTCAAAAATCCATTAAAAAAAAAAAAAAAAAAAGCTGGAACAATGTGGTGTTCCACCAAGGCGGACAACTGTCATGAGATTAGACTCGACTCTTGTTCTTTCTCTGTCACAGACGCACAGTAGTTCCATGTAATATGGCACCTGTAATGCAGTTTAAGAGGCTCTTATTGCTCAACCCTTTTACCCAGCATTGGTGAAGGAGACGATTTTTCTCATTCAAAAGTTCTGCAATAAAATAACTCTCCTCACCCGAAATCCTCTTTCTTCTCCTGCTAGGTATCACATATTTTTTTCTTACACTTTTAACCCTAGTTCTAAATCAGATGTGTGACTGTTGGAAAATATTCATTGGCACTGTATATTTGTCTACTATTAGCACTTAGTGTCACACAGACCGATTCTTCATTTATGACTTACATGTAGTGTTAATGGACTGTAAGCTCATGGTGTGCCATTACCTGCCTTCAACTTGAAAGACAAGATTGCATCCGTAGGAGTCCAGGTGACATGGAGTGTTAGCACCATTTGTACCAACCCAAAGAGTACTCTCTCTTCCATCACGGCCTGGGTAGCCAAAGTCAGACCACACTACATCCTGCAACACACTCATGTGGATAAGGCTTTCAGTATAGTCTCAGTGAATCATGTTAAAACTAGAGCTACATAATTGTACTTTTTGACCGTGTAACACACAGTTATAAAAGCGAGTTATCATAGGGTCAGCCCAAAGTGAATGGGTCTCCTCTAAAGGTTTCTTCCTCATGTCATCTCAGGGAGTTTTTCCTTGCCACTGTCATGACTGGTTTGCTCATTAGGGATAAATTTATAAAATCATATTTATATGATTTTCATTATTATGATAAATGAAAATGTATATATTTCTGTAAAACTGCTTTGTGACAATGTCTATTGTTTAAAAGAGCTATACAAATAAAACTGAATTGGATTGGGGAGGCAGCATGGTGGTGTGATGGTTAGTTGTCTCGCTCTCACAGCAGGAAGGTCTCGGGTTCGATCCCTGAGGTCCACCTGGGCGCTTTTCTGTGTGGAGTTTTCATGTTCACCCCATGTCCATGTGCGTTTCCTGCCACAGTCCAAAAACATGCACAGAGGGGATTGGGCTAATCAGGCTACTCTAAACTGCTCACAGTTGTGAATGTGAGTGTGAATGGTTGTCTGTCTCTGTGTGTTGGCCCTGCGGTGGATTGGCGATCTGCCCAGGCTGTACCCTGCCTCTCGCCCAAAGTCAGCTGTGATTGGCTCCAGCTTCCCCCCACGACCCTGAACAGGATTAAACGGCAGAAGATGAGTGTGTGAGAGTGAACTGAATTGATTCTAAAAGGCTTTTAATATAGACTCGTGGTTTTAGGGATTAGTATAAAAGCTCACAAATTATTTAATTAATTACTTCATAATGAGATTGCTGTAACAACAACAAAAAATTCCTCGTTGCATAGCATTTTTGATACATCAATTTATTCCCTTTACAAAAAGAAAGAAAGAAAAAAAAAGCCTCTGCTTGAAGATGCTACCCGGAAACCTGGATAATGAATACATTAACAGCTGGGAGACTGTAAAGAGCAGACTGTGCAATTGAGGTTTTCAGCAACTTTTAAATGGCACTATTCATCATTTAAGAAAGGCTGATGTCTGCCAGTCCAACGGGCTTGGCTTTGGGAGGACTGCTGTCTCAAAAGAGAATGGCAACAGCTCACCAGCATTTATTATCATTTATAAATAAGGAGAAAGTCTGCAGGAGCCACGCATTCAGGTCAAAGTAACCTTGTGGCAAACTTTAAAACAGCCTCTCCGCGATTGCCATCTGCAGTCTGACTGACTGAAAACAAGAGCTGGGCAAAACACACCCTGTGATTTATTGCTCCAATTTAGACAGAAAGCCTGTGTGTTTCCAAAAGACTCAAAGCATGCTTTGTGTGGAGGTTCAAACAACAGAAATGCACATACACAGAGGTCAGAAGATATAAAAATGGGAATTGATAAATATTTCATGCCTGTTAGAAATCTGTTACATAAAAAGCGCAAAATAAATCTAAACTACAAAAGTTCTGTTTAGGCCTGCAACAATTATTCCATAATTGACTAATCACAAGCATTTGATCTGGTCACGGTTATTTCATTTTATAATGCTTAAAGCTAGATTCCCAAACAGTCATTTTAATACTCATTTTAATTTGTTTTCTTGCTGTAGTCAAACATCAAATCTGCTGCTCTATTGCATTTTAGTTTTTATTCTCAGTCAAAGGCTTAGCTCTCTGAACTATCTGCTCTATTGATAAAGCACAACAAATAGGAAGATTTAGTAAATTAGTATAGAACAGTACAGTCGATCCTCTCATTGACGGACACCGCATTAACGGATATCGGATGCAACGGACTGCATCCGCTGGTCTGAATACATAATCCTTTAGCCAGAATGTCCAGTATGAAAGTTTAAAAATCCCGGGTGTTGTCATCTGAGTCCTGTAGTTCATCAATTGGCCGCTAGGCGGCAGTGGCGTGCATGCTAGTAGTTGTTTACAAGCATCGGTTGAGCTGTGGTTGTTGTGAAGATATACTGTTTTCTCTGCGATTATTTAGTGTTTTTCACTGTTTTTCTGCCCAGTGCCATCATTATGCCACTTAAAGATAAGTCTAGTGGTAAAAGAAAGTGTGTCAATCTTAGTATTGGCCAGAAATTAGAGCTCATTAAGAAGTCTGGTGTTTGTGAGGAGTACGGTGTGAACACACAAAGTAAATGACATTTACAACTGTATTTACATTAATATTTAATGTACTTACCTACCCACACCCTTGACATCATCGGACTATTCATGTCAATGGACAACCTCTCCCCGCAATTAGTCCGTTAATGAGAGGATCGACTGTACTTAATTTATTTTCATATCTTTTGCTATAGTACAGTAACCTACTTCTGGATTAGGGAATTCAAATTACAGTCATGTCTTTCCTGAGTATTTTTTAAAAGTCAAACAGAAATTTAATGCACTTATACTTTATTTTCAGTCCTGACAAATGGATGCATGTGCACGTTATCAGGCCAGGGATAGGACTATACTACAAACTATGGAATAAATTGAACAGAAGAAACAAAATATTAACCATAATTGCACATCTGACAATTAATCTAATTTAAAGATTAAAGGTCCAATAAATAGGATTTAAGGGGGATCTCTTAGGAGAAGTGGAATATAGTGCTCATAAGTATGCATTAATTAGTAACTATCAGTCGCTGTGTTTTCTTAAGCTTAGAATGAGCCCTTTATATCTAAATAGGCAGCGGATCCTCTTTCACCGTGCCATAATGCTGTGCTAGAACAGAAGCCCAGAATGAACAAACCTCTACAGAGCGCCTTCCATGTTTTGCATTTTTACGAGTCCCAATGTGAATCCAAAAGAAAGTAACCAGAAGGATGATGTCGAAAATGAAAGGAAAGCAAAGAAGATGAAAGAAGAGAAAATGGTGTTTGCTGGTGCTGGCTAACAAGTATGAGATCCTGATTAATTTTTTTTTTAAATGGAGAATCATACTTATTGTTAAGCATGGGAAAAAACAAGGGACTGTGAACGCAAGTACTTGGAAGTAGGCTATGGGCACCTGACGGCCAACGAACCTTCTAATACCTGCTTGGAAAAGGTTGCAATCAACTGAATCCTCCATAGTGGACATTTAAAACTGAGAATGTTTGATTCGAAATGTAAGAAAATAGACATTGTATGTTGCTTTACCTTAAACATGTTGGTCTTGTCCTGAAAAAGAAAGGCAATATACTTGTAGTCTGCATAAGCCCAGTACTCTGAAAGGGGATAGTCCGCAAATAGGCCTACAGATGCATTGTCACTTCCCCTCGTCCAGCACAGAAACTCCGCAAGAGTTGCTTCGACATATGAGCACTCTGTCTCAAAGAGAGGAGCTGGTGAAAAATATGAAAGATAGTATTAAAGGATGCAGGTAGACAGATTGGTTGTTAGGAAAGCTGCCACAGATGGGGCCTCAACGTCAATTTGAAGCCAGTATCTGCTCATTATAAATGAACTACTTATTGATTCAGCAAAGTGTTTGAATGGAAAGTCCTTCCATTACCTCAATCAAAAGTGCATTGTAATGACACAAAGTTTTAATCATCTACTGCGCACTACTTTTAGTAAGTGGCACAAAATTGCATCTTGGTACAGTTGATTTCTGTCTGGTTCAGAATGAAAGGAAAATTGATTCATCAGTCAAATTAAATAACACAGTATTGGAAATGTCTACCATTGTTGCGTAGAGGGAACAAATGATCTGTCTCCTGTCAGCGCTGCACACCATGACACCTTTCAGCAAGATCTCTGAGCCTAACATTTCAAGCTTGCATTTTTAAAATGCTATTCAGGATTTGCTCTACAGACATGTGAGAATTGTGAGCACATTACACAGTCATAAATGCCAGAATGTAATATTCGCATTGGAATATACACTTCTAATAACTAAATTGTTCAAATCAAAATGCCAACTTTCAGTGACAAATTTCAAACTGCCTCGACTACCGGGAAAACGGCTTTCAGTGTGTGTATACCACAAGTAAATTCCAATGTAGCTACAGGGCATTTTACATAAACATTCATCCATCATCAGTATTGACTTTATCCTGGTCAGGGTTACCTAAGACCCCAAGGATGAGACGCCTGTGTACATAGTAACAGCATATACTACCTCTGTAAATAAAGGCATAATAATAATGATAATAATAATAATAATAATAATAATAATAATAATAATAATAATAATAATAATAAACAATAACACAAAACTGTGCATCACAAAATGCAAGCACCTGAAATTCACAGAATTTTTAAAAACTTGCATTTGAGGCCCTGCACACAAAAAAGCACACAAGGAAAAAAAAAAGAGAAGATTTCAGTTTCAGTCTGCTATAATAAATGGACTAATATGCCCAAATTATAAACACTAACACTGTCGCCTCACAGCGAGAAGGTCCTGGGTTCGAGTCCCGGGTTCGGCACAGGCGCCTTTCTGCACGGAGTTTGCATGTTCTCCCCGTGTCAGCGTGGGTTTCCTCTGGGTACTCCGGTTACCTCCCACTGTCCAAAGACATGTGCATTAGGCGGATTGGCTACCCTAAATTGTCCGTAGGTGTGGATGTGTGCGTGTGTGAGAGCGTGAGTCCCGAGTTGGAGGGTTGGCGTCAGGAAGGGCATCTGGCCGTAAAAAAACTATGCCACAAGAGACACCATGGTTCTATGGTGCGCCGGCCAACCCAGGTGGTCCTGGAAAAACCAGCCGTTAAACGGAGATGGATGGATGGATAGCAAGGTTTTCGGAAATTTGTCAGTGTGCTTTTGGGTGTATGTGTTTGCTGGTGTCTCTAGTAATCATTACATAATTTAATTTGCTCTGCATATATAATTTTGTTCAGGTCTTAGTATTCACCAATAGTGATGGCCAAAATTATTGGCACCCCTTGTAAACATTATGGGGAAAGGTTTATTTATTTTGGGGGGGGAACAAAAAAAAAAAACAGTCCACCTTTTGATGAAGCAGCAACAGCATCTCACACTGAAAATATGAGGAAAAATCTAACCTTTAATTGATATGAATGTATTGCGTGAAAAACAAACCCCTCATCGACAAATAACTACTTTCAACAAAAAAATTTGTGTGCCACAATTATTGGAACGCCCAGAGTTAATACTTGGTACATACTCCCTCTGACAATAAAACAGCACTGAGTCTTCTCCTACAATATTTTATAAAGTTGGTGAAAACAGAGCAGAGTATCTGAGACCATTCCTGTTTACAGATTCTCTCCAGATCATTCAGGGTCTTAGGCCCTCTCTTGTGCACTCTATGCTTCAGCTCACACCACAGGTTTTCAGTGGAGGTCAGGGAACTGAGATAGCCATGGCAGAGACTTGATTTTGTGGTCAGTTAACCATTTTTGTGTTAGTTTGGACATATGCTTAGGATCACTGTTCCATCAGACCACAGAACATTGTTCCAGTCAGCTGTAGTAGCGTTTTGCAAAATCCAGTCACTTATGTTTGTGGTCAACTGACACAAAAGGCAATTATTACATACCGCGCAAATAATCTGATGGCATAATGTAGGTGGCATCTGATGGTGGTTTTGGAGACTTAGTAAACTCCAAGATTTTACATTTTCTTGTAATTAATCAGCTGTGATCCTTGGGGATTTACTTTTTTGTTTGCCTCTTATCATCCTCTTCACCATACATGGGGGCAAAATAAACTTGGGTCGTCTTGTAGGCAAGCTTGTAACAGTTCCAGTTGGTGTCCACTTTATTGTTATTTACAGTATAAATGGGCATTTTCAGGTGAGTAGCTATTTTTAATAACCATTCCTTGACTTATGAACATACTTCTCCCTCATTTGGTTTGTGTTTTCTTCTCTTTCCCATGTTTGATAGATGACCAAGGGCATTTGGCCTCTATGTCACCTCATATTTGTATCCCAGATAATCAGGAGGACAGGAATTACAGCTTGAATGCTCCTTCACACTCCAATCAATGCAAAAACGGTAAACATGTGTCAGTTAGTTAGCACATAGTGTTCGCAATCATTTCCAGGGGTGCCAATTATTGTGGCCAGCAATGTACAGTGGTGCTTGAAAGTATGTGAACCGTTTAGAATTGTCTACATTTCTGCTTAAATATGACCTGAAACATCATCACATTTTCACACAAGTCCTCAAAGTAGATA
>JAQLOM010000034.1:9443508-9454446 GCA_030068315.1 Chrysichthys thysi
TGTTAATTAATTGATTATGGTTAATTGAACATGCATAGAAAACATTGTTTAAACCCTTTACAATGAAGATCTGTAAAATTATTTGTATTTTTACAACATTTATTGTTGAAATACACAGTGCTGAAAAAGGGGCGTTTCTTTTTTTGCTGTGTGTGGGGGGGGTAGATAGAATCATGCAACTTCCATTTGTAAATTTATTCTCGTTGATGCCAAATGCACATCGTATATTGTATTTACATCCCTGCAGGCCTTGTTGGAGGTATACACATTGGCTTCACTGAATGTGTTATACTTTCCCTAAATTTCAGTTTTCCCACATGTGATCAGTGAGACGGGAGCTCTGAGAAGAATGTTTTCCTTTGCTAAGCCTAACTGAATGTCCAGATAAATCAATACCAGATGCCATTAAATTATTCCCACTTGCATACTGTATCGTTGCAAGACAGATATTTAGAGCAGAACCAGACATCATTCTGGCTCAGACAGTCAAACTCAAAGGACAGAGTCCATAGAAGACCGTAGACGTGGCTGAATTTTTGAAGAGCACGTCCCACAACCTCAGCTGGTTTAATAAGTCTGACGTGGTCAGTTCCTTAATGGGTGTTAGGCCACGAGCTCTGATTAAGGACACATCTTTTGCCCTTGTAAAGGTGCTTAATTAATTCTGACACGCACAAAAACAAGGCTTGATTAGCTCAAAGCTGCCAAGTCAAGGCTTTAAAAACACAGCCGAACATTTTAAAGCCATTTCCTCTAATGGTTGGTGAGAAAGAGCTTATTTCAAGGACTGATGCAATGTTTGTTTGCCCTGAGGATTCTAAGAAAGAGAACTAAGGGCCTATAAACGCCAAGATCCTGAAGCATCAGCTTTAAATCGTGTTTCTCAGACTCATTTCCTGATTATTGACCATGCTTAAAAATGCATAATTACACTTAACACACCACAAATCTCATCTTTTCTCGTTCCACTTAGCATATAGGCATTAATTTACTTCTTTCCTCCACATTAAGTGTTTGGATTTGCTTTCTGGCAGCTAAATGAGTTTGAAATGTTTCACATTTGCCTAACTAATTAGTGTAAACGCCAACCTTGAAATGAAGCAGCATTTCGCACTGGTGAGAAAATCCGAATATATGAAGGCAGCTAATGACCTGTCTGTTATGAGAATCAGAGAAGAACTTAAGGTCGCACCGTTTTTGATTTGATTTAATTGGCAGTTCACTGAAAAACAGCACATCATATTCCTTATTTACAGAGCTTAGTGCCCTTTAACCACTTTTCTCAGGCGGTTTGACAGACATCATATTGAGCCTTTGGTTTGCAGAGTCTCTAAGGTGATATGTCTCTGTTGTATTTTATCTTCTTGAAATACAACTCCTGATACTACATCACCATCACCATGCTTGACCTTAGCTGTGCCCAACACGGCACGGTCTGATTTATGACATCTGCTGGAGTCGAAGTGGAGTGTTCTGCCTAAAGCTCGCTCTCTAGTCAGGCATGCTGCACAGAATGCAGTCAGGCAATTTGCTGGCCACCTGATTGACATGTTCTCTCAGAAGACAGACACCCTGATTTCAGTCTGCAACCAGTTTTTCAATGAGCATAGCCTCTGCATCACAAGCAATGACTAATTCTCATGTTGCCTCTTGTCTTTTCTGTCTCCTCTCTGCTTCCTCCTCTGGCTTCCTTTTTTTTTTTTAACAGGTAGATGCAGGATGGATAGGCTTCTGGTCTATTGTCGGAGGCTGTGTGTTTGGAGTAGCCATGGCAAGGTTAGTACCAACACTACTCACATTAAGCAGAAGTGAGTTAATTGAGGTCTTATGTAAAATAGCCCTGTACGTCATACAGCATCTCTTTTGAATCTCCTGTGTAGGCGCTGTATCGAGATAAATGACTCTCCGCACTGTATATTCACCAACCTTGAAAGGTGTTGTTTTGTCAATGTCACCATTTTGTAAAGCGCGCATTTTTTTTTGTTTTTGTTTTTTTTTTCTCCGCTGGTCGTTTGGATTCTCCCAGGCTTTACAACTAATTCATCCTCTCCCATGTAATTTATTAAAATCACGTTTGTGATGAACGGCAGCTGAAAATGCTAATGAAATGGCCATGCTGCAAAGCCTGATGGATAGGCACTAGTGCAGATGGACTGAACTTTGGCTACACGAGGAAGGATGGGATCTGACTAGTACTGATGAATAAACGCTTTTTTTTTTCTTCTTCTTCTTTTTTTTTCTGGGTTCAGTCAGCAGTTCTGGGGAATGGCAGCATTAAAAAAAAAAAAAAAAAAAGGTTGTAATTAAGAAAATTAATGCATAACTCTGTCAGTCAGTTGCCAACTCTTCGGTTTGAGGGTTAGCATTGGGGCAGCAGTCCAATTAGTAGAAAATGATAATCTAGATCTTACATCATCTAATGACTGGAGGGCAATGTACAACCCTCTGAAATGCTCTTGATCAGCTTGTTATTCGAATAAACAGTGGACAGCAGCTTGGACAGGGAGTCAGAGAGACTGATTAAAGAAGCCAGACGCCCTGCTGATTGGCGCTCCTCTGTTGTGTGTATGCTCGTGTGTGAAAATGCGGCGTCTGTGAGGACTAAATGGAGGCTCTGTTGGGAGCGCACGAGGGAGGCGTCAGAGAAGCAACAGATGCCCCTCATACTTCCTCCTGGCAGCCGACTCCATTGTGGTACCATTACTGATCGTTTTCAGGGCGACATGCCATTAATGGGTCTCTATGAGATGCAGCGTACAAGGCCTCTGTGCTTTTTGTCTGCCATGAATCATAATGCAAATGCATGAACGTGTGTAAGTTATTAGATTCCCCAGTCTCGTCGTGCAGACCCAGCCCAGTGGGCCGTGTTCTGGCTGTAGAAAAATGGCTGCATTAACTCCGGGCGCACGGGGTGATGACCACACATTTTAATTGATTCGGCTCCAGAGGTGATTTTAATAGATCCTGTCCCCTTCAAAGTAAAGTCCTTGTTCACCGACATGGCAGAATTCATCCGAACAGATGAACAATTAGTATGTAGCGCAGTGCAGTGCAGAGCACAGTGAGACACTTGATGAACAGTCCTGCGACTTTTAATTGTCCCGCGACCGCTTGTGTAAGGAGAAACACTGCTGTTATTAATAGGAAAAACGCCCAATGCCATCCGTCAAGCAGTGGCCCATTACCAACATGAAGAGTGTTTAATCAACGGTAAGCCAAACTTAAAACTTCGGTTTCTATTAACCAGGAGGGGGAGAAATTACCATGCCTGGAGTTAAGAAAATATATGGTCCTTTCCTTAATTGTTTTGGTCTTGCCCAGCAAGTGAGCTTGTTATTTCTCATATGGCATAATTTACGAAAGTTTCCTGTGCTTGCAGACCTCCTGTTTTCCCCCCCCACACCATTCTTAAGCTATTTCAATATTCAGACAATGATTTAAACAAATGCTGATATAAAACTCAAACTGCTGAACTGTTCCGATCCAATCCATTAGAACACAAAATGACAGTGTATGGGTGTGCTAGCAAACGTGTGCAAAGTCCAGGTAGCAGACTGTGTGGTGAAATGTCATCTTTTCCTGCAGACATTCCAATCCAGCAAGACAGATTTCTCATCATCATGCAGAATATTAGGACTTGAAGTACAGTAATCCTAGCCAGTGAGTGCACATATTTAGCTTTCACATTATTCATTGCAATGGAGCTACATCATGCATTTTGTAAGAGTGCGCTGTTCAAGAACTTCCCAAGGCGTCTGCTAGGTCTTAATTCTCTAATTAACTCGCACTTCCTCACTTTTATGCCCGTGTTCTGTCACGTGCTAACTTTTACCGTCCTGCAGGATGGATTTTATATCAACTGATTTGGATTCAGGTTTTTTCCTCACCGAATTTCCGCATTTTAGAGAAATTTCCCGGAGACACTCCTCTCTAAACATGATAAGAGGTGCTAATTAAAAGTTGTGAGTAGGAGCAGGGGAGGGGAACTTTGCCAATGCTGACTACAATTGACCTGGGTGCTTTCATGTGTGTTTGAAGTCGTGAGGCAATTTAACTAGGGCTCCTCTGGCTATGCTACCAGATGCAACATCTCTCAGAAGTTCTGCATTTCCAGAGAGCCAAAAAAAGGTGGTGATGGGGGAATGCTAAAATGGCTCTTATTTGCTTTTATTTCCTGTTTCTGTTGCAGGTTTGCCGACTCTATCCGAGGCATGCTGAAGCTGATTGCGGTGCTGATGCTGGCTGGAGCGTCACTCGCAGCCACTTGGTTCACACTCACCTGCCTGACCAGTCTTACTCACCTGCCTTCCACTAAAGGTAGTCTGGAACAAACATAACCTCTGTTTGCAGTGTTTTGCGGAGATGTGTAGTAAATGGCAAGCAGCAGTGAATGACAGAGCGGAGCCAGAGGGGCTCTTTAGCTCAATGAAGGGAAGCAGGGATTGAGGTTGCACACAAGCAGGTCTGATATGAACATATGCCCCCCAGATCAGCCAGCTCAAACACGACCATCCATTATCATCTCGTGCTTAGCACCTGCTTCCTTATCGGCACTCTCGTGGTGATCTTGACGCACCACTCTGCACTAACTGGGTTTTCTCTACCTGGCAAACATGCACACGTCACTTATGAACCCTGAGAACCATACTGTAAACTATAACTAAAACAACAAACTGCTCATTGTACATGGATTGCGTTTGTAACTATAAACAGGATTCAGTATTTCAAGCCTCATTAAAAAATATCTTACCCGTGTTTGGTTTATACTGAAGAGCCCCACCATCATGGGTGCAACAATTGGGGAAAGGTTTAGCAGACCATCGACCTGCCGAATAGAACAGCCTGAAATTTGTCTATTTGATAAAACTGTGATGGTCTAGGCCCATACATCATTTGCAGCTCATCAGATAAAACAAGTCAATACATGTTTCCCCAGTATTGTAAAATGATTTGCTGTCTGCTGTGTTTTAATGGCAAGAGCGTTCACATCCATTGAAAGGTTTGTGACTAATTGCGGACATTTTCTCGTGTGCAGAGACTCTTGCTATTAGTTACTTTGATTTATGCATGTTTGGTAAGATGTTGCATAAGTCAAGGAACACACCTTCCCCTGCCTGTTCATGCAGTTAGCCAGTCAGCTAATCATGTAGCAGCAGTGCAGTGCCTGAAGTACTGCAGAGACTGGTCGAGAGCTTCAGTTAATGTTCACATCAAACATAGGGCAAAAAAAAGTGATCCATGCGACTTTGACCGCAGCATGGCAGTTGATGCCAGATGGGCCTGTGTGATTGATTTATTTTTGGAAGCTACTTATCTCCTGGGATTTTCGCACATAACAGGTTCTAGAGTTTAGGCAGCATGGTGTGAAAAACAAAAAACATTCCATGAGGGGACAGTTCTGTTTTTCCCATTTTCAGCTGCCCAGTTACAGTGAACACATGCCTACTGTAGCCTCAGCTTCCAGTTCTTGACTGACCGAAGTGGAACATGATGTGGTGTTCTGCCTTTGTAGTCCACCTGCATTAAGGTTTCACATTCTGTACATTGAGATGTTTTTCTGCTCATCCAGGTTGCAAAGAGATATTTGAAGAAATACACTTCCTGTCAGCTCAAGACCTTCTGGACATTCCCCACTGACCTCTCTCAGTGGCAAGGCATTACTGTCTACAGAACTGCCGTTTACTAAATATTTTTTGTTTTTCACACCTTTCTGTGAACTCCAGAGGCTGTTGTGTGTGAAAATTCTCAGAGATCAGCAGATTCTGAAATAGTCAAACCAGCCTGTCTGGCACCAACAGCTATCACGCTATGATCAAAGCATTGTGATCTTTATTCCTTACTCAGATGTTTGAATTGAACTTCAGCTGAAGCTTTTTACCTGTGTTTGCATAATTTTATGCATTGCTCTGCTGCCCCATAATTGGCTGATTTCCTGAATATGTGATTTACAGGTGTTCCAGCTGTGATTGTAAGAGGTCACTGAGTGTATGTGTAAGCAGAACTGATTATCACATTAGGACGAGTTATACTTCGATTATGGTTTAGTGCTGTTTACCTTTTGCAGTTTGTGCACACATTTCCTTAAATGTTTTTAATGGTTTGTCCTGGGCCTGTCCAATATGGATGATGGGCTTGATATTGATCTTGCGCTAAAAATAATGAAAGAATTCTTATGTCCTCAGCAACCCTCTATACCTCCTGTATCCTGGTGGGCATCTTCATCAACAGCAGCATTCCCATCTTCTTCGAGCTTTTCATTGAGACGGTTTACCCCGTGCCAGAGGGCATCACCTGTGGCGTGGTCACCTTCCTCGGCAATCTCTTCACAGGCCTGCTCCTTTTCTTTCTCACCTTCTGCTTCACAGGTAAATTATACTCTCAGGGTAGGATTGACTCCAAAGGTTACCTGTCATTGGATGTTTCAGAGTACATCAAATTCTTTTTTTTCTTTTTTTTTTTATTCAGGTTACAGTTTGTCAGATTTGACTATGAACTCCAGACAGCTCTGCTTAATTGATTATGTTAACGTGGCATGCATGAAAGCTTGTGACTAATATCCAGCAGGCAGCATTATCATTCTGGAATAAGTGTTAGTGTCAGTGTTGATGACTTGACCTAGTACCTATTACTAGGTTTGATTTCTGATGGAGGAGTGACTTCTTTCATCCTGTATGATCTTGCTAACTCACTGGGAAGAGGCAATACACAGAAATAAAATGAGTTGAGCTGATTTAACTGAGGCCCAGTGTCCTGACATGATGCTCAGTGCAGGTGTGTACAACTAAATGTTGAGAATTTAGGGCTGCACAAAATTCCTTACTGAGGTCCGGTTCTTACCATTTTTGACAAACTCCACTGAATCTGAAGATATAAAACATCCATTTTGAAGCTGAAGCAGAAAAGAAAGACCTACATCTTTTTCTAACTGCTTTGAAACTCTGTTTTCATCATCATGTCCTCACTTCTCTAAGCAGACCAGAGAGGGTAAAGGAATTAAGAACATCTATAATAAGTCTGTAAGGATTTCTTTCGTTCTTAAGAAATTGCCTTCAGGTAAATAATTTACATAAAAGCATATGACACATAAAAACATATGACTGTATAAATGTAGGATCTGTAATGGATCGTGTTTAGGAAACTGAAGTAGCTTAACTACGGACTATTTTTCTTCATACTTTGTTTGGTTCTGCCAAGGTTATTTCCGTGTGTTTGTTTTGAACTGAAATACTTTACTGGCTCTGCGTCTTGGCTGCCAGTAGACAACGCCTGGCCTACTGTACTTGTCTGTTGAAAGATGTACTGATCCACTACTGTTTTTCAGTATCAGAGACTGAACTGTCCTGATTTGCTGGCTAATTATCAGATTTGACCCATTTTCCATTCTGATCCACTGCCATGTTTTGTGTCATGAATGTATGGGATGTTGACCGATGTGACACAGATGTTGGATTTGAATTCAGCAAGCCAGTTATTTTAAAGACTGACACCATCGCACCTTGAGTAATGTTTGATTATAGCAACAGTTTGCAGAGAGTCCATTTTGCTACCCAAAATTTATGAGTATTGGATCAGTACCAGAAGCTGATCAATACCCAGAGCTCTTATATTGGTATCCTACTAAAAATGAAAAGGGGGGGAAAAAATCTCTCCCGAATGGTGATTATCCTCCAGCGTGAGGCAATGCACATTGGAATCATGGGAAGTCAATCAGGTGAGGTGATGAAAAATGGGCTGAGGGATTGACAGGGATCCTCATGCGTAAATAGAATCTACCTGTTGAATATTGATGAAACGCACTCTGATGTATTCCTCATGGCGAGCAGATGGGTAAGTGAGAGCTCTATATAGCCCTGTATCTCAGCTCCGTTTCATCTTCCCTTGCTGCTGGAATTGGCTGCTCACACAGGTTAGACACCGGCACCTTGCTCAGTAACATGCCATGTGGCATGAAATGCTCATCCGTGGACACTACGTGTGCTTCCTAAAGGCTTTTGACAGACAACAGATGCTCATGCATATACATTAATGTTGGGAACACTCAGTTTTTGGGCCTTTTTTTTTTTTTTTATATCTACTGATACCTGTTGAGATCGATGATTAACGGTGAATTACAATCTTCCAGAAACAGCATGTTTCAAGCACACCCCATCACACAGTGCTATTAGTCCTGCCAGCTATGAGATCTCTTGGATGGATTGCGTGTATCTGTGACTAAGAGCCTGTTGGATTAGCGTGAGGAAGTGGGGTGATGGATTTCCTCATGCAGCTTTTGCCTTCCTGTTGATCCTCCAGAGAAGATTATAGCTTGATCAGTGAGATTAGCATAGCTCAGCTTTTCTCATCTGATTCTGTTATCAGTCCCAAACTAAGCTGTGAGACTGTCCATACCTGTGGGCCCGATTGAGTCCAGACCTCTGTTTTATTCTATAGCTGAGGGGGATTTTATGGCTCTGCTGGTTTGGTCACTGGTTTATAAGCCAAAGGGTCTCATGGATTACCTCTTGTTTCATCAGAAACTTCACACAGGTTGCTTTCCTCAGCTGTCACACTCCTGTTTTTATTTTTTTTTGCTTGCAGTCTGTCATCCAAACATTTTGGTTGGATCACTCCTGGGATACAGAATGCAATTCAAATTGTTTCTTTAGTAAATGCTGCTAGACAGCAAGTTTCAGGCTTTATTCAGTGGTTATAAATGCATAACTACTTTGTATGTATGTGTGTGTTATTAAAAATTATTTATATATATATATATATATATATATAATAATTTTTTTTTAACACTTTCCCTTCATATAGGATTAAAAGCTTGTTTATAAAGGGAGATGGATTTGCAGTTAACAATAGCTAGTAACTGGTGAGTTGATGATGGTCTTTTGTTAGAAAATTGCTCAATTGCATAGATTGTTGACTATCATCTCGATCGGAAATCTCCCTCTATGTTCCCTAAAGTAAAAAGACCAAGGCGGCACAATGCTACATTCTTAAACAAAGTGTACCTTGTCATCTGTGCAGTAAAGTTGATTAACCTTTGTCTAATCATTTACTCAGTTCTATTGTTTATCCATCCATTAATTAGTCAGTTGCGTCCATCTTGTTGCTCATACAGATGAGAAGGAAGTGTTGAACCACATCAGTCTGGATTTAAAATCCTCCGTTCATGTTGTCAAGTCCAACTGGAAGCCCTGTGACACCACCTGTCAGCTGCTTACAACCCCATACAGATCCTTGGCGGTTTTGCTCCAGTTCACACCCCCTGTTCCCGCTCTTGTCACCAGTGTGACTCACACACAGTATGCAAATGCTGGAGAATTTCCTGCCATTCTGTAGAAGTGACCAAGCTCCTTGTATGATTAAAGCAGAAATCCAGACAGCAGAACACGTGTGTTTTTTTGTTTTTTTTACTCACTCACCTTGAGTGTGAAAGTATACGTAAGGATGAAAAGTTGTTTGCATGTTTGATTCTGCTGCTTTGTACTCGTCAGTGTGGGTGGAATACTAAGCGAAACTGCAGTGCCTGTCTCTGTGAAGAATCTAGGTTACCAAGGTCATCCTGTTTTTCTGTTATACTGAATGCATCATTAGCCATTATCTTTGTATAAAGGGCTAACGTTTTACGAAAAAGTACTCTGCTTCAGATTTTAGACATACTGATCACCTGCCAGTTTTAAAGCTCAATTGAAGATTGTGCCATGTGACGTGACCATGTAAATACATAAGGAACCACCTACCGATGCCATCAGAAGTTTACATACAGTCATCATGGACATGAATGACATGGCAATGGCAGAGATTTCTTTGGACTCTTCTTTTTCTGGGAATGAATGATTGTACAAAACGCATCTTTAATATACCTTTGGTGCACAAGTTTTAATTTATTTGGGCTTTTCTGAAATCAGCACAGGGTCAGAATTGCACATTCAGGTTCAAAAATATACATCCAGCACACCTACTATTTGATTAAATGCCCCTTAGTAAGTTTTCACTTTCACCAGACGCTTATGGTAGCCATCTATAAGCTTATGGCCCAATCGTCTTTGCAGAATTGGTAGAGTTCAGCTAAATTTGTGTTTCCTGGTACAGACCCAACTTTTAAGCTCAATCCACATATCTCTGATAGGGTTGATGACATGACTTCTTTTAGCCTGCTTCATCCATTCTGCACCCAGCTTTGATGCGTGTCTGGGCTGAGTGTCCTGTTGGAACACCTGGTTTTGTCCCAAGTTTCAATCATCTAGCTGATGCTTTGTGGTTATGCTCCAGAATTCTGAGGTTCTTCATTGTTCCATCCACTTTGTGTAATGCACCAGTTCCACTGGCAGCAAAACTGCCCCAGAATATGATGCTACCATCACCATGCTTAACAGTTGTTGCAGTGTTCCGTGGTACCTCTGGTCAATGTGGCTGACCATAAAATTTTCCTCCAGAAGGCTTTTTCTTTGTTCATGTACTTAGCTGTACAAACTTTAGTGAAGCTTGAAGGTGTCAATTTTGTAGCATGGGCTTCTTTCCTGGATGGCAGCCTCTCAGCCCATGATGGTATAAAATTCGCTTGACTGTAGATCATGTTCCAGCAGCGTCCAGTTTATGGTTTTGATGCTTCCTGGGTTGTTTCTGGATAGCCAAACCTCTCAGTTAAGTGTGACAGTTTGGGTCTTCCTCCAGACCTTGGCAAAGTTGATCCACCTCCCATCAACTTATACTTGTCAAACTTTCAGCACCACTGAATTAATAATATAAGTAGGTGTATTTTTAACCCTGTGTTGATGTCAAAAAATGCAAAGTAATGTTTGAACTTCCTTCTTGTTTTATTTCATATTTAATATATACAGGTTATACAATCATTGTTCCCCATAAAAGAACAGTTCAAAGAAATCCCAATATTGAGATATATACACACACACACACACACACACACACACACACACACACACACACACA
>JAQLOM010000034.1:9462818-9487283 GCA_030068315.1 Chrysichthys thysi
TGTGTGTGTGTGTGTGTGTGTGTGTGTGTGTGTGTGTGTGTGTGTGTGTGTGTGTGTGTGTGTGTGTGTGTGAACCCAAGTCCCAAGTTAAGGGAAGGTTGGGCTTGGGGTTTGCGAACTCACCCTTTGGAATGCACTTAGCTACAGAAATGCCAACCGAGCCCTGTGGGTGCTGCTTCACACCCTGTATGCTGGACGGCGTGGACAGGACCTAAGAAGAAAAAGAATTAATGCTTCAATCAGTCAGTCTTGCTAAACTGTTACCATCAAATCTTAAGTGTAAGAGCATGGTTGTTTTTCTGTGTTAAACCCACTGACCATGAAGAAGCTTTTAAATAAGGACCAGCATCAACCTGGAGGCTTAGTGTGACAGATTGGTTTTCTGGACACCGATTCAAAAAATATATTGTCGATGGGTCTCTTGTCAAGAAAGGTCCTCTGTTCGTAACTTTTAAGCTCCTTTATATTCTTAGCTTTGCACATGTGGAAGTCTTTCTTCATTTCTCAGTGTTTCAGGAAGATTCAAATCCAGAGGCTAAGCTGGTCATTGTACAACACTTTTTTTGGGTTGTCATAACTACTTCTGTGTTCATTTGGAAGTATGACGTGTGCTCATCAACTTGTTGAAGCTCTGTCTGTGTCCAGGTCTAAACCCCCGGGGAAAAGGCCTAGAACCAGGTTGTGGACTGAAATAACTTGGTACTTAAGAGAATTTATGATGCTATCCATCTTCACAAGGGTCCCTAACCACCGGCAGTCCCTCACACAACAATGATGTGCCTAAATATTTTACAGATATAAGGTGCTTTTCCATCTATACAGGTCCCTGTAGTCATCAATCATGCCGATGCTAGGTATAAGCAAAGAGTTTTCTAAGTTTTACTGATTTTTTGTATTATTCTGAAATGAAATGTTTAGTTTATCCAAACATGTCTCAGTAAATCTAGGATACCGTATCAACTCTAGCACATTTTAACATTGGCTCTGCTGTCTGAAAAACCCAGTTCACACCCATCAGATGAAGGACGGAACACTGAACAGCGCTAACGAGACTCGCGTGATGTGCTCATTCCCTTCATGCCTTTTCTCAGTCCTCAGGCATTCCCTTCATTCTGAACTCAAATATGGGGTCTATCAGGCATCAGTTTTGGACTCCCTTGTGCAGCACTAATGCTTGTAGGCATGACCTAACCAAAGCAGCATGTCCCAAAGACTTAAAACAGTTATAAGGTCCAGATGGATGAAAATGTCATGACTAGGAACATTAGCCTTGATCACTTGGTCATTCCATATAAATCCCAGTAGACCTTCATGTGTCATTCATTTTGTTGCTATGACAGGTTGGTAGAATAAACCTTGGATGGCAACTATAGTGCAATCTTCAGTTCATACATATTACATTTTGGAAGGATTTCACTAACTTTCAAGAGTCTGCTGGTGCTCTGGGAGTATCTCCCCTCCTGCAAGTGCCTCTCTGACTCATCCGATGTGAGCTCATGTTACTCTCTACATGGGAGACCAGACGAGGAACGCTCCCTTTGATCCTTTGTGTCTTTTCTGTTTGGTGGTGAATATGTATAGTAGATTTTTTCTCTTGTAAATGCGATACGGAGGCTTGTAGAAATGGAGGAAATGTGTTTTGGGGTAGACTCAATGATGTGTGCATTAGTAACTGGCAGGTCAGGAGTTACTGCTTTGCTTTTCTGTGTTTGGATATAAAAATGGTACAATGGTGAAAGACACAGCCTGGAGCTGTTGAGGCGACAGGAGTCACTGGCTCCATTAACCTGTCCCTGTAGAAACCGAGTGCCAAGCTGTGATGCACTTCTGCCAGAGCAGCTGCTGTAGACGCTGTCCTCAACCATGGTGACGTCAAATGCTCGGAACCCGTCGCCACGTTTGTCCCATGTAGACCAGTGGCTCTGCCTCACAGAGCTGAGTGTGTGTGTGTGAGAGAGTAGGTGGACGGATTGCTGCGAATGTGACACTGAGTTGGACCACAAGCTGTGTTACTTCAACACCTCCTGCTTTTCCAGCTCCATAAAGCATATGGAAACAGAGCTGGTAAGTCAGAGCAAGAGCACAAAGCAGGTGTAGAAGAAAAAAAAAACTCTGACTCCTAACATCTGTTGTTGTTGATTCAGCCGAGGAAAGAGACAGAGAGAAGCGGGTCAATGCAGCGTTGACTAGAGGCTTAGCCAAGCAGGTGGGCGTTTGTCATTGGCAGGCATGCCGTTGTTCTCCACTCCGCTAGATCGAGATAAATTTACAGCAGCCTCATAAATCTTTGCGGGCCTCTTTGCACTACAGCGAGGCCCTCAAGAGACCACATCTAATAATGTTAAATACCTATGTTTCAGCACAGGGCTGACAGGTTGGCCCTCATAGTCAGTTTTTCCACGACTAGCCATGTTTAAAGTGCTCTTTGCGAGGGAAGAGGCAGAGTGATGAAGAGTCTATCGTTAAGTGTCCTTTCACTTAAACAAGAGCGTTTTGCTCAAGCTGCTGTGGTGCACTGTCATGGCTCCAGGAACAGGTTTACCTTCAGCTCAGTGCTAAACAAACTCCCGAGAGAGATTGATTGACGTACTATAAAAAGTCGAAAATCATCTGCCTCAAAGCTGGTATGGATTTAGTTTGGGATAAAGGAATCCGCATTCGATCCCCCTACAAAAACACGGGTTGTCTGACACAATGCCGGGATTAAAAATAGGTACAGATGGATTTTATTGTGATCTACAACCGTGTCAGGTGCTGCTTAATAACCTTACATGGAATGAAATTAACATTTTAGAGCATGACTACATCTACAGGATTTTTCATGCTGAATGCTGCCAGGTTTTTAAATACTTTATGCAAACCAGATGACTTCATTCATTCAGTTAATGGGTTAAACTACAGGATTTTTCTTGTTGCTTAGGAGTTCTTATTCTATATCATTTGTAATAGCTTGGGTGTGTGTGTATCAAATGACCAATCATGAGCAGTTTCCCAAATGGTTTGTGATGTATTCTGGAAAGGTTGTGCCGCTATACGTGTTTCAACAGGATATTATTTCCTGAGAATCTGTAAGGGAAAAGAAGAGTATTGAGTTCATTGGGTGCCAAAAGTATTCAAATACCTTTATATCTAACAACTTATTATGTATCAAAACAAATATTGGTAACATTGATTTGCAGCTCATTTGACCAAGGTAGACTCACCTCTCTCAACAGACTCGCTTTACCCTACAACTGCGTTCATCACTTTCCAATATTGAGGACACACATCACATAACTAGCAGCAGCAAATAATGCAGTGCCTACTACTGGGCTCATTTACCCTGTGTTCAACCAGCATATGGTTTACAGTAGGATAGTTACTACACACAGTATATTTTTCCTGGGGGCGGCACAGTGGTTAGCACTGGTGCTTCACAGCAAGAAGGTCCTGGGTTCGATCCCTGGGGTCAACCTGGGTGCCTTTCTGTGTGGAGTTTGCATGTTCTCCCCATGTCCGTTTGGGTTTCCTCCCACAGTCCAAAGACATGCACAGAGGGGATTAGGATAACTGGCGACTCTAAATTACCCGTAGGTGTGAATGTGAGTGTGAATGGTTGTCTGTCTCTGTGTGTTGGCCCTGCGGTGGACTGGTGACCTGTCCAAAGTCACCCAAAGTCAACTGGGATTGGCTCCAGCTTCCCCCACAACATTGAACAGGATTGAGCGGTAGATGATGAGTAAATATATTTTTCCATTGTCCTAATAAACAAAGCTTTTTTGAATTTGGATGCCTGTCTTATGATCATTTCAGGCCAATATACTGTAAGTTTGAAGGTTTTTTTGTGTCTTATGACATGTAACTAAACACTATAGGTAGCAAGATACAATTCCAGACTAGTAATAGAAAATCTTGTGTTAAAGAAATCAATCAAAAGCCGTTCCACACCAGCCCAAATCATTGTCATATTGAGCATTTTGACACAGAAAATAACGTATCTCCACTGTAATGCAGATGAAATCACAAAATTAAGGAAATAAGCCCAAGATACTGTGGCTGTGAGTAGCATGTTAACTCTCAGGGCCTTGGATTATGGGAATGGGTTAGAAATAGCAATAAACACTGCAATCCTCATGAATCATTTTAATAGTTTTAAACCTTGTTTAGTCGGCACTTGGCTATATTATGTACGTCAGAATGTGATCCCAAGTGAAATCTTTGGCCTTTCAGATCTCTGAAATTGAGTTTTGACAAAACATGCAATGCAAAAAGGCTTGTTCAGCACGTGTGATGTCAGCACCATTTACCTTGCTTTAATATAAGGATTGCAAGAACCACTTCAGTATGGCAGAGAAATGGACCGTAAAATGCTTCCAAGCACCAGCTGTATAAATTTCTGCATTTTTGTGCTCTCACAGTACATATTGTTGTCTGTCCAAGCATAGATCAGTATGTACAACCAGCATCATGATATTTATGTGGGTCAAATAAAAGTGAAAATCAATACCTTACTACAGGTAATCACAGGTAATCCAAATGAAGTGCTGATTTTTATCCCCGTTTTTCTGGGTCAGGCTGTATGAGTGGAGGTGCCTTTTAGTTCCAAATTCGCCGCACAGTGTAGTCATTTAACATCATTTGGCCTCCTCTTGCTTTCATTAATGGGAACAGTGCTGGAAAAGGCCTACTATATCACTGCCCAGTCGCTGCCTCGCACCCATTTCTCCCTGTCATACACCCGTAACCAATAACAGGATTAACCCTCCTCCACACATGCTAATGAGAAAGAACTGCGCAGTCGCATTTCATTTTAGCTCAGTGTAAGCTATTTCACTGACCTTGAGATGAATTATTATGAAGTTATTTTCGCGGTTGGAGTTACGTTCAGTGTTTTCTGTATTGAAATGCCTCATTGACATGGTCAAGCTTTGTGTAAAGAGATGTCTATTAAATAATTATGAAAGGCGTCTCCAGTGTCAGAGATTTACAACAGTCAAAGGTAAAGCTATTTCTTTACGTTTTTAGCCCCATCGAACAGCACGCAAATCATGATGTTCTATTCCTTACCTGGACGCTAGTCATTCTTATAAATCGCTGTGTTTAAAAGAATTTAGAATGGTACAGTGATATACAGGTAGAATACTAAGAAAATGGATCTTGTATAACATTTATAGTTACACTGACCGAAGCAAGAATATCTGTGCTTAAGCTGTACGCTAACATGAAGATATCAGGAAATAAGTCAGGTTAGCAAAAGAATACACTCGTGTTGCAGAGGCTGATGAGAGCCAGGAAGGTTTGGGAATGTGACGGCTTAGCCGAGTAACAGATAATATAGGGAGTTATTGTAGTCCACAGCCACAATCAGGGCTATAGTCGAAGTGAAATGCGGAAAGGCATGTGCTGATTATACGTTTATTTTATGCTAGCTCACGGCTGCATACCACTCTTGAAAAAGACTCTTCTTCGTAAATGAGTTTACTTTGCAGCAATCAAACCTGGTTAGTGTGACAAAAGGGATTTCCAGATATCTGTTACATTATAACTCTATTTCTCTTCCTCAGAAGTGTAATAGGGTCCTAAATGAAATCCATTTCAGCCTCTGATATATGAAACTCTATAATCTCCTGGACTTTTGAATATGCCTGTATGTTCCTTGTCCTCTCTCTCTCTCTCTCTGGAATCCAAAACTCAAAAGATTATCAGTTTTGTTTGCAAACATCCCAAAGCAAGAGGAAGCATAATGCTGATCAGATGCTTTCCATTACCCACACAGTCTACAAGAGAACTGAAGAAGACAGAGGATCGAAAGTAATTACAAAAAGCATCTGGATCATGCTAAATGCCATGGACAAGAGCTCCTGCGGCAATGGATCCGTAGCTTGTTATGATTGATCCCTCATGGTCAAAGTGATACATCAGACATCTCCTCAGATAGAATTATAAGAGCCGGACTAAAGTCGAGGGCATACGTTTGTAACCCTTAAGCCCCCTGTTTAAAAAAAAGAAGACAATAGTTGAAGACAAGGCAATATCTACGTATTCAAAGTTTTAAAAGTTGACTGTTGACTCCTTTCCTTTGCTTTTGAATTGTACAATCACTCTGTTGACGGTGTATAAGAGGAATCCCAAGGTTTTGTGCAATCATTCACTGACTAAGTCCACCTTCAGACTGACCCACAATACGCCCTGTTTGAAAACCACCCAACTCTTTTGCTTTTGGTGTTTGCCGCATGGCTAGTTGTTATAAGCAATTAATATACTGTAATCTGAAATGAAAAATAATCATATATTAAAGAGTTTGAAGGCCTTTATATCTACATGGGGCACGGGACCACCTACAGTAGTGTGGAAGGAACAAACCTCAAGAAAGCACCTTCAGTGTTTCCTGCTTTTATAAACAGAAGTAAGAATTCAGAAGGAGGCACCAGAAGGGTGGCAAACAAGAATAAAAAAAAAAAGACAAGGAAAAAGACATAAGAGGAGCTTATTAGAAATTTGGGGTCAGAGCACAGGGTCAGTTATGGTTCAGTGACCCTGGAGCAGATGTGATTAAGGGCTGCCCTAGTAATTAACACAAACTCTGCCTGATTCAGTTCTACTTGTAGAATACAAACAATTTTCCGAACTAAATGTATTTTCATGAATGCCACATTTCTTGTGTAAATGTGAAGATTTTAACCATAAATTTGTTCAAATCCAGTGTCATCATCGAGGCCCAGTGTTACTAATTACTTGTAATAATGGAGGAACATCATTGAACCATGTCACATTAACCATCTTGTTAACATAACTTTAGTGCCTTAAGCTTGTCATGTATGTTTTTGTGCCAGATAACTATACATTGTTTCAGCTTAGGATTCGCCCATGTATTGAGCAATGTGAAAATTTAAATCAAGAAATAGCTAAATAAACAAACAAACAAGATAGATAGATAGATCGATAGATCGATAGATCGATAGATAGATCGATAGATCGATAGATCGATAGATCGAACATGTACTCTCCACATACTGATTCCTAGAGACCAACCATGGAGAAAGTTCCAGGATGGGCTGGAAAACAAACCAAAAAAACCCCCAACACCACCCAGATCTGTTCTAAATTGACAACCAATCAGCATGGAAGAAACTCTAGTTACAGCATTACTCAAGGACCGTGAGTCTTCTCTGAGTGCCTCCACCTCTGCATCTCTACGAGCCTGTGCTCCTCTCTCTCAGACGTGCCTGTACAATGGCACAAGGCCAGCTCAGTCCCCTGGGGAGGACGCCACTGGTGATCGGTCAGTGCTAGTCCTTCAGGAGATAGTGTCTGATTGATGCTGCTTTACACTCATCAATAAAACACACTTTCAGCATTTCTCAGTGATTGTAGAAGAGCAAGCTGAGCATCCTGGTCCAGATTCGGCTATCAGCAGAGCGACACAGTAGGGGATCACTCTTCTCTGCTGCCTTTAATCTCAGCTCAGTCTATTGACTGAATGTTGTATCAGCTTTTACCAAAAAAAAACACTTTCATGCAGCTGTCAGGCTTTGTTAACCTTCTATCTACATAGATCGGAAAAAATGTCTTCAGTCGGATTAGAAAGACAGTTCTGTCCCAGTCAGTGAAATTACAGTGTCTCACATTAATAACAAACTGAGAAAGATCATGTGCGTAGATGTCCTGATTAATTCCCTGATTTCAATCTCCTCTCGAGTAATCTGCATTCTCATTTTCGCTCTCCTCATGGGAAATAAGAGAAAAATGAGTAACCTTAAGTACCAAGAACCTCTTTCATGTTTTTTTAAAGGGGCTCTGCAAAAAAAAAAAAAGACATTTTTCCAGGCCAAAAAGCATTGGTATAAACAGGTCTTTGACGTATACATATTTGTGATTCCTATTAATAATGACCAACGTGGTTCTTTTTAACTATAAAATTCCAAACTGAAAGAAAGAAAAGAAAAGGGCTTGCTCATTTCTTGTTCGTGATTCACAAACAGTTACATGATGTACCAGATTATCTGAATTTGACAATCGTACGAATGCCTTCAAACACCTTAATGACAGCTCCTTTCATCACTGCCACTGTTGCAGTCATATACAATCCTAAAATCCTTCATGTTCTGTAAGTAAGGTTTGCACTGCAATGTCTTATGTAATATCTGAATGCTGAGAGTGGAATAGACGTGTGAAAGCGGAAGGTCTTAAGGATGATGTCTACCACCTACAGATGGATGCAATTCCTGACAGCCATTTATTCCTTTAGTGGGCTCTTTTGTCACTTGGGGAATGTGGCAGATCTGCAAATTTTGTCAGCACTGGAGTCTGATATCCTTCAACCCAGCCAAGCAAGCAAATCTCAGCACAAACAAATGGGACTGTGCGATATCCAGACTGACACTGGCTACAGAAACAAAACAACAACAAAAAAAAAACCCCAGATCCTGTGCCAGTATGAAAACACTTTCTTTTCACAAATAGAGAAAGAGAAACAGAACGGCCAAGTTAGGTAAGCTTTAGGAATGAGCTGAAAAAGGATGAGTTAGCAGCAGTTCGTTTGAGTCATCATCATGGTTTATTATCATTTACAATGTACAATATACAAAAATATAGAGTACCAAAAAATTCACAGTGTCTAAAAGGCAGTGATTACAGTCTACATCACATATCTAACAGTACCAATGGGTCAGTTGCATAGAAAGGCACCAAGCCTTGCGGGGATGGAGCGTCTCGTTTTGTCAGCTTGCTTCTTGCTTGTTATAAGCCCGAGGTCAGAGGGGGCAGTAATAAGACCACAGGTTTGGGCACAATGGACAAATGTGTGAAGCTCCAAGCACATGTAGAGTTTCATATCAACTAATGGGGTCATAATTCATATCTATATTTTATGGAGACCAATAATTTGTTCTTGTTAAACAAAAACACACACACATGCCTTAGTGAATGTGATACACTGCTGAGCCTAATAATGTAGGCAGTAAATTGAAATCACAGCCCACTCCAGGCCTTGTTATACAGCTGCAAATTAACACGATTTTTATAGAGACATTTGGTAATATGACTCATGACATCAGTAGTGCAGAATGATTGTTTAAATCTCTGCATGGTAGCTTTGCTATCTCATAAATAATCGTTTGAAGTCGGATTGGATGCAGGACCGCAGTTTAAAGTTCTAAAATAAAAATCACCGAGCGATATCGGAGAACTTCCAAAATGACTCGCCAAACGAGTAAGTTAGCGTCTGAATTAAAGAGCATGGTCAAGTAATGGATGCGAATGAAATGTTTTAAATTGGATTTCTGCAAAGAATTGGAGGAGTTCACAGAGCAGGAGCATTAGACTCATTGACAAGCTCCATCCCCACACCGTGCCTGTGGTCGGTATATACACAGCTGCTGCACATACTATCTTACAACTATAAGGCTCGTAAAAAAAAGTGTTAGCTTTACAATATACAAGTACATCAGACTAACTTATGTGTCATAGTGGGGCGTTACCTATGTACAACTCGAGCACACGTGCTTAGTTTAACTGACAGCATTCCTTTGACAAGCATGATAAAAATAACTTTGTTCTTGAATGCCCTAAACAAGCCGAGCTTCCTTTAAATAATACCGAATTCTCCAAGATTCTCCAGGTTCTTTTTCCCTTTTTTTTTTAATTGTTGTTTGTTCATGTAGAACTGAACAGTGCATCAGATACTGGATACAATGAATGAGATTAAAAAAAATAATTAAAAAAGCACATTCCTGCTTCATTATCTCCTTTAACACTGTACAAACGAGAGCTTGGTCATTCCTTTTAAGACGCATACACAGAGACAAGTGCTTACTGTATGTGGGCACAGTCAAATTATGCCAAATTATAGTGGAGAAAATGTGCTAGATGTGGTTAAATGCGGAAATATTTGAATCACTGCTGTACGACCTTGAACAAATTTTGAATATTTGATAGTATAATTAATGCTGTATTTTTTTTACAATTAATGCTGTATAAATTAATGAAATTTAAAATAAAAAAACAAAACAAATGATAGACGGTTAATTCTCTAAAGAGTACAAAATAATACATCTAAATAAAGAAAAATGGCCAAAAATCAGTATATCCCATCAAAGTGTGAATTCTTTAAATAACCCTAATATCCATCTATCCTACTTTATTTCCAAACAACTGTCACATAAGTTCCTCTTTAAAATAATATTTAAAAAAGTGCCAAGCTAGCATTTTTTTTCTATAATGTTTTGTATTAAAAAAAAATATCGTCCAAGCTTATCGTATTTGATACAACCATCAAGGCAAGCCAAGTATTCAGAATTCAGAAGTACGTGTTCATATGAGATCCAAGGTCCAAAGTGGTGGAGAATGGAGGGTCATAGTGGTCTTTAAAGCCAAGTGGCACCAGGTACAATCCTATTGCTTCTTCTCCAAACTCTACTGAACAGCAGCACATTGGACTCCGTCCTCTCGCAGCTGGGCTGCAGACTTTGTCATACAGATTTCCTGCCCGAATAGGTTCAGTGTTGTTCATCTAACAATAATCAGCACTGCATGCATTACGTCTTCAATTGCAGGTTGCTGAGAACAGCCTACAGTGCTTTCTTGGGTCTCGTTACACAGACCTAGCAAGTTCTGTCCACTCCTTTCTTGCTTTTCTTTTCGCTCTTTTCCTTGGTGCGAGCTTTGCCCGGTGTGGAGTCTTGAACCTGCCCATTTTGGAATTCACACAGAGGGTTTCTTGATCGGAAAGTGTGGAGTCAGCTTAAATAGATGAAAGTCCCCTCTTCATTTAGCCCAAAAAACCCAAAACGTTTTCAGTTAAAGAGATCTCGAGTTTCACAGAGATCGAGATTTAAATAATTGACATCAGTGTAGCTACACAAGTGTACACATCCCCAAGGAAGGAATAGTATCTGAAACATCATTAGCTGTGATTTATATGACATGCTCATATCCTCCATGGTGGGAGTGTAAGGAGTCATGCGAAATGATCCAGAAGAGCACCTATGCTCATCAGGTGCCAAGAATGCATGGGTGGAGCACGTGGTAAGAGTTTACGAAAAAAAGCTCCGGAACGTCAGTATTCCCCATCACCATGGCAATACAGCTAATGGGCGGGACACGTGTCTCAGCTGGGGTTGTAGTTTCTGCAGGGCGAGGGGGAGGAGTCAGGCCGATAGTCATATTTTCCCAGCGGCGTGGGGTAATAGGTGGTGGTGTAGACGTTTGTCTGCTGGATTTGTGACGGGAAGAAGTTGGTCCTTTCATCTGGCAGTAAGTTGTTCTTGTTTAGAGTCTACAGTGGACAGACAAAAAAAGGGCCAGTTAGGAAAAAGGACACACAGTGTGAAAAATCAAAACTTAGTCACTGTTAAAATACCTGAAAAGAAATCAGCGCAGTCTACATGACCTCTAAAGTCTGGGAGCAGAAGACAGTTCAGAGTCATGAGTGTAAGCACGGTGTGCCTAATCCAGCTAGCACTATAAATATCGACAGCCCCTCAGAATGATGTTCCCAGCCGGAGATCTGAATAATTCAAAAGCAATAGACTAGCAGGTCATGGATGAAAGCAGAATATGAGCGTTCTGGGCTGCTCTTGAGAAATGTAATTTATGTCAACAGCTCCAAAGCAACAGCATCTCAGTAATTGGGGGAGAAAAAAAAAAAAAAAGTGTGCAGTGCTCAGCTGTGATTGTAATGAATCTACCTCCCAGGCTCCTTGTGAGCTTCTGAGCAACAATTGCAATCATATAATCTAAAATAGAATAAATAGTAGAATTTGTCAGAGTGTAGGATCTTGGTATTGTATGCTTAAAACAATCGCCAATTATAACCATATACACAAGACAAGCACTTATCCCAGTGTCACAGATGACAGCAAGGAGAAGCCTGGATTTATCGGCAATATAACAGGAGTCACATCTGCACCTCCTGTGATGAACAGCTGTGGCTTCGTCTCACCTGTCTTCATTCTCTGACTCTTCATTTTAATTATTGCATGTCTCTCACCGGATGTTGATCATCACACCCGTCATCAAGAGCCATTCACTGGCACGTCTAATTGTCCTTTCTGCATACAGGTACATCTAGAAGCACATGTCTAAAACGGCCAGGGCAGCTAAGATCACCTCACTCGCATCCTCGCCTCGAAGGCTCATAACGAGTTTAGAGTGAGCAGCGGGTACGGAGCAGATCGATGGAAGTCGTGGTAAAAGGAGCACGCAGGTGTCAGAGCAAGGACAGTAGGTGGGGGAGAGTGAGCAGAGTCTGGCTAATTGGATGGGCTCGACAATCAGTCACAACCAGCTGTGGGAGTGCACCGGCCGGCTGCTGCTTAAACAGTCTAATGGAGCCCATTAACAAAGACAGAGCATGTGCCAGGAGCTGAGAGAAGGGCCTAAACAAGGAGCCTCGGGCAAAGATAGAAAACATCTCTAATCTCTCTGCAATCGCACTTCTACAGGTGCACTTTTCACACATAACCCATGATGGCCCCAATCCATCAAAACTATTATTCATTAAAGTGTGACGCTGTTTCTGAAGGCTACTAACCAAGCCCACTCTCCATGTGATTCCCATCATATGTGTTTTTATTGCTTAATTTATGAAATAACTGATACATTGATAAATGATAAGATGAGGTCATACTTTGTGATGCATATTGCTTTAACTGATAATGTAGCCTGTGTGTTATTTATGTTATGTTAGCAATGAAACAAAAGTTAAAAAAAGAAGAAGAGTTCGCAGACTGTCAAACTGGTCAAATAATTGGATACACACATTGCCTGGGTGCCATCAACAGAATGCGCAAGCCATTGTAATGTACCAAGAAACAATGTCCAGAAAGACCACATAATTCTTCCTCATATCTCCTTTCAGAAAGAAAAGCTGCCATGGGAAGGTACAAAATGGTTGGAAATCCACTCACAGGAGAAAATATGTGGCTTCATTATTGGTGAAAAAGTATAATATGACAGGCTAAAATGACCATGCTGGTCAATTTAAACCTCCCAGTGCTTGAGCAGCTTCATAAAACTGACATTTATGATAGTGAGGCCATTGGGGCTAATAAATACTAAACTTAGACCTTCATACAGTGGAATAAAATAATAAGGCCTTTGTCACGTTTTCCGTTTTTCCCAGCCTACACTGTATATTCAAACTGTCCAACACTGGATCTGAACATCTTAGGGCAAGAATCATCTTCCTACCAACAATTAGACATTTATTATAGAAATTCCATTATTAATAGGGTTAAAATACACCAATTTTCAAATGCAGCACGACTTATGTATAAATGACCTGAGGCCTCATTTTAAAATACATTCGAAGATAAATACCAAGTGTCCACATCAAGATTATTTGCCAACAATATCATTTTGAACAATCTATAAAAATGTGCATTAAAAAAAAAAGATGCAGCTGTGATGTGTGTACTAAACTCAACTAATAAAAGGATGTGCATGTGAACAACTAGCAGGACAGGTCTCAGTAGCTGATTTATGAGCCATTTATTGATCTTGCAAAACGTGCTGTCTGAACAGTGCGCTTCTGGCAAGGTATCTGACGGAGTATGACCATGAGTGGTTATTATTCCCAGATATTTGTCCATATGCAGTTAACTTAATGTCTTAATTAGACTACTGAGTGGAAAGTCACATAGTACATTGTGTAGCTTTTACACAGATTTACACGGCTTTATGCAGGTCTGTTAAATTTGTACATATAGAAGCAATTAATCTATTAATTAATTATTTTTCAATTAATTGTTTATTGGATTATTAAAACAAATTATTTGCAGCATTTCAATCAACTAATATTACTACAGAACTGTTACTAAGCTTAATTAAATAAAAGGTCACTAACTGTGCTACAAGACAATCATCAGTCACTGCATGAGAAACCCAAACAATGTAAGGTGATGGTATTCTGTACATTTGTTACTGGACACCATCACCTTTTTGCAGCTATACGTCTTATCTGCATTTCCAACACTGATTTTCTTTTTTTATTTACATTGTGTCCAGACGCATTTGAAATAAAGACAAAATAAAATAGCTGCTAGCAGTCCTGCTAACTGAAACACTCTGATGCTAAATTCGTTTTGCTAGCTGTGTATGCATGAGGCTAATCATTTTCTTCGACTGAGTGTATCGATTCTGGAATTGACTTTTTGGGACCAGACCCAAAGCAGCATGGGAACTTGTTGACTTGACACACAAGATATATTAAAAGATTGCATTTTGTCTATGCTAAGAAAACAGTGAAGCACTACTTTATCAATTCTACTAGGGTGACAAGAATATTTAACTACTTGCTAGCTAATCAATTCAAATAGCTTTACATACATTATTTGTCTCATAGACCCATCATTAATTTGAGAGCATGTTCATTTTTAACCCAGTTTCAACATCTGTTGTGAGTCATCATACAAAGTACTGATATTTTAGCCAAAGCAGCATGAGATAATGATTTTTGAGCAGAAAAGATTGATAAATATTAGGTAAATGTGCAATACAGCTAGAAACCCAGATTAGATAACTAAAAGGAATAGTCTGAGGTTATATAACAAGCATGATTCAAACAGGTACGTTGTGCTTCCAGTGTTTCTCACAAGCGTATAGAATATATGGGTGTCAGGTGTCCACATACTTTTGGCCACATGGTATATGTCATGAGGCCAACAGCAGAGTGCAAGGTAAAAAGACTTGTTCAATTTTCAATGCTGCTGAATTGAAGAGGAGTATTTCACATATAAGAGGATGGATGATCTCACCTTGAACTCCATGGGTGTGTATTTCTCATTCTTTGGCGTGGTGTTGCCCTTGTAGCTGAGGTGGTTAGGGGTGGTTGGGTGGATCACAGCAGACTCCTGTGAGGGTTTGTGGAAGCGCTGACAGTAGACATACACTAGGAATGACAACAGGCCTGCCCCGAGAAAACATGACACACCTGTTGCTATCAGATGCAACAGAGTGAACCCTGGGGAAATAAGATAGGCAAGGTTAACCGAATAATGACATTTAAAAAGTTTAGTGTCTACAAGTCTCTGAAATCTTTTCACTTCAGCACAAGTCTCCCCCCCCCCCCATTATGTGCAAAAAATAACTCTTAATAGCTATACCAGGAAAAACCGTCACACCACCATATGCCTCATTACTAGCTCAATATGTCACTACTATGTTCTTATCAATGCAGATGTTGGAAGAGTGTCAGAGTGACCCAAGCTGCACTGAGACACCGTCTCCTGATTAGCAGAGGTGTGTGAAGAAGCAGTCATATTGCTGGCCAGGGCCATAATGAATGAACATGATGAAGGAGAGAAGGCCAGGCTGCAATGCTCTAATTGGCCACTGAGACATGAGAGGGGGGCACCGCTCACTGGGGATGCTGGGTAATGAGCTGACCGTGATTGGCTCCAGCCATTAAATGGAGAGAACCCAAACTGGCCTGGTGATGGCATCTCAAGGGCACTGCAGGGTACCCACTGTGGCCTGGATCTGTGGCCTAAAAAGAACCGGTGTGCCAACCTTATGTATATTTCATCTGAATGTGTGTGCCGTACTGGCAAGGCACAGAGTGTGGAGAATCGCCTCAACTCAAAAGCAGCGAAGCGTCGGACTGTGAACGCTCGCATTCGGCCCTGTAGATTCTACCTCCTCTTCCTCGACTCTCCTTCTAGCACTCATTTACATTACTGAGAGTCAAGAAGAGGGAGGGAGGCCAGGAAAGAGGTTCCACCTGGCGAGTTTCCATTACGTCCTGAGGGCTGCATGAGAGAGCAGGGCTGCAAGAGCAGACTCATTCATGCATGCATACACACATGCTTGCACACTGCAACAGTCCCAAGTGCACGTAACATGTAGGTCCATGAACACACATGCACAAGTGCAGCCCAACATGCACATAAAAATACATTCTCAGTTTTATATGAATGGAGCTTTGCTGATGCACTTACCCCCGCACTGCTGGTCTTTATCATAGCCAGATGCAGGTAAAATCACTGGGAAGAGACAACGGGAGACATAGTTATACACCTTTGAATTACACACATCCAAGTAGGGACGCACATTCCTCTATCTTGGCTTATACTGCCAAAATGCCAATCATTGCCGTCCTCTGTTCACTCCTCTGAAAGGCAGCACTGCTGGAACTGGGCCAAAGTGAAGATGAGCAATGACAGTCAGAGAGACACATTCAGGTGTTGTGTGCAAAGAATCCAATATAAGAAGAGAATCTTATAAAAGCCTCTCTCGGTTATAGAGGGCAGCACAAGTATATTGAGGTTTTAACACAGAGCAGACAATGTGCATTGGGTTTTTTTTTTCAATTGGGGAATTTCAATTACTCATATAAAACCTATTACAACGATTGAAGATTAGGGTAAGCATCCAAGTGAAGACCTCAAATCTAGCAACACTTCAAAGATTAAATCTCACTGAACATGTAGCCAAGTCAAGTCCCCATTTATGCTTTTAAAGCCGAGCTGTGATATGCACAAGACGTTAAATTCATGCCTGTGAGGTGAGGGTGGGACTGTTTCAACTGAGACACCCAAAGCTTCTTGATTAATTTGTGGCGAAATTGCCGAAAAGAATCACAGTCCAAGAGACCTTATGATTTCAAACCCTCACCCTAAAATTGCAGCGAAATGAGATGAGCCAGCCTTGTGACATAACATTAATATTAATTACAGCGCCTGATTTACTTGATATTCTGCTCGGCTAACTCCTGCTGGAAATGTCAGTTCTCTTCTTATAAAATCCTTTTTCACTTTTTCTGACCAGAGTGAAGAACCAGTACAATAAGCACATCATAATGTAGTCTTATGATAATTAAAATAGGTATTTTAGATATATTTAAATAGTTTTTTTTTAAAACAGTGAATTACACAAATATTAATTGGCTGGCAAGTTAATCAAAGTTTTGAATCAAATTTGTTGAACTGGACACAAAACAGTCAATATATAAATGTCTTGTATGTGGGACTTAAAGCACATTCGAGGGTGTGTGTAGGTGCTATCTCACCGGGTATCTCGTTGCAGTCTCTGTACTGGGTGCTGTTCCCCACACATGGAGAACCCTGATTCCCACACACCCGAGTGCGTGACTGCAGGCCCAGATCATCACACGCAGACCACAAGGTCCAGGCCATCCAGCCACCTGCATGGACAAACATTTCACAAACACCTGCTTTTATAGAGCTCAGCCACACACACATTTCAATCAAACAAGTCCCAAGATGGAATGCCAAATAATTAAAATGAAACCCTTTCAGAAGGCAGATTTTGATAAGTATGCATAGGAGAGACGTTGAAGAAAACATATTCTATGCATTTGTTTGCTAAGGAAATTGAATCAGCACCGTAGATTCATTATTTTCAGTTGGGAGATGACAGACTGCTAAGCAGCCACACATCTTACGATGTAGGAACAGAGTCAGCAGCAACAAGAGACAAGTGACAGAGACAAGAGCTTCAGAGGTGACATCCAAAATCTACATCTTAAGCTGCTTGCTGACGTGAAATATTTGCAGCAATCATGGAAAGCAGCCTTCTTGTTTAATAATGATGCTGAGCGGTGCACATAATTGCTACATCCATCTCTTTATTTACCTCAATCAAACAAAGTGTTTGCTTAGCAAAGTCAGGGGGAGAGGAAATAAGGAACGAGTGGCATTGATGGACTTGGACTGTGTCTATTAATACACACATGGCTTGTACACCTGCCGTACACTCAGTCTTACTCCCAAAACATCTTTAAATCAAGTCATGCTGAAATGATATGTGTGCAATAGTTGCAATCTTATTGGAACCTGATTGAAAGCCTGCAAAGGTCTTTAATCTGGAGCACTGGGTCTGGGTGATCACCAGGCCAGCATATTAAGAGATGAATGGAAAAAGGAAAACAACCACTCAGATGCTTGATTGATTGACGGACATGCGAGTTGTCACCTTTTTATAAGGGTGGGTGGTGTGACAAAAATATACCACAATACTTTTTGATAGCATTTTCAAAATACATACATCAATAAATGAATGTCAGGCAATAAAAAAAAAATAGAATGATGACGCACGTCAAGATGTTGGTACTGGGGTTGCTACGCAGCTAGCCATCGTTAGTCATCACACTTAGGCTAGCCACTACTAACAGCTAGGCAATGTAATGAAAAAGTCAACAATTTAATAAAAGTTAAACCGAATGAATAAAAGACCGTTGTGCATTTTCCTTTTCAAACAGTGAGTCTATTTTGCATTATTGCACCTTATAACACAGTAATTAGAGCCTTTTTGTAATGTTTACATTCGATGTCCATGTCACTACAATAAATTAAGCTTTGATTAATTTTTACTTTAATTTAACTTAAACTTGCCATAATTTAATGGCTAATATGATGACTGATTTAGTTATTTTCAGTCTACAAAGCGTGTTATTTTGGCTGAAGCTTTAATACTAAAAAACAGTTGGTTTCTCTGCTCTGAAATGTTGCTTTGGATGCGTTATTAAAGTTGCAGGCCCCACTGATCATATACTGCTTGTTAATTTTGGATTTGTAATCCGATGCCGTATAACAAGGTAATATCGAGTGCAGGGCTGTGAGAAGCGAGCACATATCTCTGGTGTACTGTGTTTCAAAGACGCAGTGTATCTGTCTCCATACCCTGTGTCCTCTTCAGCTAACTCCTGCACCTGCGTTATGTTAATGTGTACATTTGTTTATTTCACTGATGAAGTGTGTTTGGATTCACCGAGCAAGTAGGTTTGTGTGTAATTTCACTGACGAGTCAGAGGCTGCCCATAGAGAGTGTTTATTGTACCCCACTAGGCTTTCCGTGCCAGACACACCACTGATGACAACATTTAGTCAGTAGCATGCAAATCAATATTTATAATTCATGTCTACAAAAAGAAATGTTTTAATAAGAAAAAGAAATTTCCACAACTGGTACAAAAACAGGGTCAGCATTTTATGTGAGGAACTGTTGAGTCACTTAGAGTTATTAAAAGCACAGTTGATAACTGTGATATGTCAGAAATGTGCTGTGTGAAATAATTCATCACTGCTTCAAAAGTATATAGTCATATATCAGCCACACTTTTTTCTGCAACAACAACAAAAAGTGTTGGAAAGAGGCAATCAATTTCCTGTGTATAGCTTAAAAATTCTCCATTCTTGCCATATTTATAATGGCTGGCTACGTGTGCAGTCTTACATGCTTTTCTAACTGCTGGGAATGGAATCATTTTGCAATGCATCAATGCATTCAAGGAATGTTAAGTGTGGCCCAAGAAAGGAATAGAACATGGGTGAAAAACTGGAGTACAACAGTGCTTGTTAAATCCAAAAAGGTGGTTTTTTTTATATCTTCCTTTTAGGAAAATGCTTGCATTCGCAGACGATTCCAAGATTAGCTCGCTTCATAAATATTTGAGTTTCTCCTGAGCTGGGTTTATACTGAATAACACTGTTTAACACTGCAGAGCATGATCACACACACACACACACACACACACACACACACACACACACACACACACACACAGTATCTCTGTATCTGAAGGATGTTTTTAATGATCTGCTCACAGCAGTGGGAATTGTTCTATGGAGCTGACAGATGGTATGCTTTTTTGGGGTAACAAAATGGATGGACATAGACAGAAGACTGAAAAAAAAAAACCCCAACAACAACCAATAACCACATCTGATCGTGTGCATACAGGTGGAGGCACTTCACATTTTGAACTTCACATTTTCAGGACCTGAGGCTCACAGGTGGCTATCACTTTAAGCAGTGAGTCAGTTTTGCTTTGTTGCTGGTCCTGATAGTGGGCTTACCCTGGCAGGTGTGTGTGTTGCACAGAGCCTCCTCTGTATGCAGCCCGATGCAGATGTCCCCTCCGTGGGCGGGCGCTGGGCTTGTGCATGTGCGCATCCGCTGGTAGTGCCCGCCGCCGCAGGGCACCGTACACTGTGACCATGGCGACCAACAAGACCAGGCACCTTTCACTGAACGGACCAGACACACACATACACGACACACAAGTACAAGACAATCAGGCAAGCAGGGAGACACAAACAACAGGACACGTGGATAAGCAGACACACACAGTGCAAACAGGATGCAGCAAGCGAGCACAGAGATGCAAACAAACACATGAAAACAAGCAGACAGACAAAAACAAGCACAATAAAACATAACAGAGGCAGGGATCAGAAACAACTGCAGTGCTGACAGACGACACTTGCTATGAGGTGTAACGGGAATGCAGGCACAGCAGAGGAGTCACATGTCTGCTTTCGCTGCTCTGCACTCTTCATTAGCCTTCTGCAGCACTGTCCACACTTCTTCCTCACCATTAGAGCACTACCACTACGGCTTCACCTGTCCACGCTAAATGTCGCTTTATTGGCATTTCTGCTCCTGTCAAAATGGCTAGAATCCTCTGTTGATTTTTCATCAGCTTGATGGGATGGAGAGAGGGGTGAGGGCTGGAGAAGTGGGGTGGGGGGGACCACTCTATCTGCCTGCAGTGGAAAACTCGATTTCCTCTAGTGGATTAGAAAGGAGACGTGGGGCACGAGTGACTGTAAGGTGACAACCCTCAGCTAGATCCAACACACAGCACACACAGTGAAGGGAACTTGCTAGGGAGCTACATAGAGAACATTATATCCCATTTTTTCTAGATCCTGATTTTTCTTATCTGGTTAAAAATACAGATAAATGTAAATCAATCTTTTGTTTACAAACAAAATGGATCTACTGATATTTGTCCTGATATGTTTAAATGATATTTTATGAATGATTTTTCTAGAGGTAGTACTGTAAGGGCTACAACCTCGCCACACAAACTGCATTATATTTGCATTATATTTCTCTTAACATGCACATAATACTTGCCTTTATTTAATTATTATGTGGAAATGCTGCAAATCCTGTGTTCATTTCCAATTTTATTTTGTCCTACTACCCACAATTAACCACAGAATTCCCGATTTCTATGCAGCTCTCTACAAATAATGGCTGAAAACACAGTAAAGATGGTAAAGTGGTAACGATTATGTGAAATGATTACAAATGCGGTGTGCAGAATATGTCCTGCAGTTTTCAATGACTGAATTCCATCTTTTATCTCTCTCTCTCTCTCTCTCTCTCTCTGTGTTAACAATGCGGAATGCATTGGCATGTTGTAGTAATTACAATAGGGAATATATCCATTAGCTTTCAGACCAAACACTTTACACTGTCTACATTAAAAGCAAACCGGATACAATTCTAATTATGTATCTCATAATTGAACATTATGGATGTAAAAATCCATAAACAGTGAAAAAGTAAATCAGTGCATTAGGTAATCAGGAAACACCAGACTTCTTTCATGTTCCTCCTCCAATCTGTCTGCATGAATAATCATGAATTGTTAATTATAGAATGTCTGCAAAACTCTGAAATTGCATTGCCAAAACAGGAGGGTTCTGACCACAGAGCTCTGGACCCAGTGGAGCCATCATCTCAGCCATCCATTAGCTAATGAACTCAGTAATACACTTGGACTCTGCAAATATTTTACCAACGTGACTGATGGAGAAGGGAAATGAAGGAAACACTTGGAAGTCCTGTGTGTGTCTATGCATATTTTGCATATGTGTGTGTGTACGTGTGTGTTACCAGGACATGGCTGGGGATTGCAGTCCTGGTACTCTACAGGAGATCCTCTGCAGGAATTGGGAGAATTCTTGCCGTCCATGCCACTGCAGGTGCGTTTGCGGGAGCGATAGCCTTTAGCACACTCCTGACTGCACGCAGTCCACGACTCCCATAATGACCAGCTAGAGCCTGTAACTCTCACCCCAGGAGTCCTGAGCAGCTCATCCACAAGCGCTGCAACACACATTTTTGAGGGTTAAACTTGATCCAAAAGCAATGTCAAAACACAGCATTTACCATGGACAAGAGTTCTGACATGGAAATCTAAGGTCAGATGTTCTGGAAGTAACCACCTTTGCATTTGAATTTATGTTACATAATCACAGGTGGAATGGGGGCACAAATTTGCTGCCTCATGTTCGTGTATCTCCCGGATCGGTCCGGAGCTCAGGTTATTGTCTGTGCAGAATTTGACTGTGCGCGTTCCCTCAGCATTCTCTGGTTTCCTCTCACCTACCTCACCCTTTTTCTTGGCCCTGACTAAGATGAAGCAGTTACTGAGGTTGAATGAATGAACATGTTCTCAGTGGCTGCTTTAAGGTGTCTTTCTTTCTTTCTTTATTTATTTAAGAGTAAACAGTTTTGTCTTTTTTTCCCCTCAGGAAAATGTAAACATCTATAAGATAAAGAAAGACATTAGGTTTTGAAAAATCTGGCTGTATTCCTTAAATGAAAAGCATCCTTGTATAATTCAGTAGTGTTCAAGAGAACTGTGTCACAATTAAGATCACATACAACATTAAAAATGTAACATTTCCTCTGCCTACACTCTTAATGGATGAAGACCCAAAGTCTAATTTATAGTGTAGAGATGTCATGGCTCAGAACATGCTGGCCTTTTCATTAGTAATTCAAGGTTGGCTAGGGCACATAGTCATGCTGTGTTTTACTGCGTTTCTGAAAGAACATTCAAGCTGTTCTGGTCAACCACCTACACGTGGAGCTATCCTTTCACCATGGCTCCACACTCCCCCTAATGCACTCAATGCATGGTGTCAAGTATGGCCCACTTCTCCCTGACTTCTGGCAGGAATTTATAGTTAATCGATGTGTGGGCTGACACCCATAACGTGGATGGTCACTGAACTGTTTCTTGGCTGTCAACCTGGGTGAAGAAAATACCTCACATTCACAAACACCATAATCCCTAGATAAAGACACAGACATCGCCCCTACAAGCGGACAGAAGGCATTTAGGGGGATCTATTGTTAAATCTCCTTTGGTGACATAGACTAATGCAGTAAGCACTTTCAAGGCAGGAAGTAAGGATTACGGTTTTCACAGCCCTCACTAGTTTGATGAAATCATATATATGGGAATGAAGCAGTGTAGCTCCCTGAAGTAATAGCACATTATTACTCAGAGTAGGGTTTCCGTAAGCAATCTGTTCTCTTGAGTCTTAAATCTTAAAAGCTGCATGGCAGCATGCTACTTATTTCCCACTCCACAAGGGCTTGGGTTGGGAACAGTGTATTATTGCAGAGAGAATTGTGCATGACTTCAGCACTCACAGTCTGTGTCACAGGTGACGGTGCCATCGTTAGGACAGAAGCGTGTCTCCACCTTCCTTTTTCCCAGCTGGAGTTCGTGCGGATCTGCCAGCTGTGCCCGGCAAATGTAGCGCACCCTCTGCTCCTGGCGTGCGCCACCTTGAGTCACGTTGATTGGCACCCATGGTGTCCAAGGAGTGTTCCGTCTCACCTCAGGACACGACTCCAGATTACAGGCCTGGTATTCCTACAGAATGAGCAAGGGACAGGGATGTGACCAGTGTCTGAAGTGCAAAATGTTCAGTTCATTTGTCTTGCCCCCAGTGGACAATCATTAAGCTTACAGATACTGTGGCTCAGCGATGCTGAGTCATGTGAGGAAACTGTAACAACTTGATGGCTTGCTACCACACACTCTCTGGGGAAGTGTTTTAGCTGCTCACGGGGAAACTTGATTTGATTTTTAATCAAATAAATTACATCTGAGTTAAATTAATTGCCGCTATCGCATGTCCTCAGTCTGAGAATGCACAGACACACACGCACACAGAGATTAAAAATACAAACAAACAAAAAAAAAACACCTCACACTGTAAATGAAGAACAACTGTGAGGCAAGTGTCTCCACCGCATGATTAATTATTCTATTTTTTCAGTAGCTGCAGGGTTTAGCTCAGCGTTCTGAACATGGTTTGCTCATCATGGACTCCAGGTACATTCCACAATTTCAGTTCACTGTTAAATTATGGCTATGGATATGTGCTTTGTTAGCCAATGTGCAGATGGAGTTCCAGTGTGTCGGTGTGCTAAGGGACTGAACGTTTTCACCTTCTGGGTTATCATGGACAGACTGTGTTTCAGAAAGCTGAATCCCAGACGGACATCGAGAGGGACAGGAAGATAAAGGGAGAAGAGTGTGTTTAAGAGAGCGAAAAATCATGTACCAGTGTGCAGCCTGGACAGCTGTTTCCATTCTCACAGTTCCTGGAGCGAGAGTGTACTCCTCCCCCACACTCAGCACTGCACTTAGACCAGGGTGACCACGACGACCAGAAAACAGGCTGAGGGCAGGAAACCTTCTCGTTGCAAAATCTGAAAAAGGAAGAAGGTGGATTGTGTTACTCACAGCCAGAGATGCTCATTACAGTGCCCTTACTCCACAAAACATAAAACAGACCACAAAATAATCACTTAAAAAAAAAAAAAAAATATGTATATATATATATACACACTCAGCAAAAAAAGAAACGCCCCTTTTTCAGGACTGTGTATTTCAACAATAATGTTGTAAAAATCCAAATAACT
>JAQLOM010000034.1:9487383-9500585 GCA_030068315.1 Chrysichthys thysi
AGTTATTTGGATTTTTACAACATTATTGTTGAAATACACAGTCCTGAAAAAGGGGCGTTTCTTTTTTTTGCTGAGTACATATATCAAAACATTCACATCGCCCTTCAACATCAAAGGAAACCGAATATTGAAATCTGCAGAAAATGGACTGGCGTAATGTGAGATGCACACTTACATCATAGGTTTTACTGAGTAATTTAGGAGTTGTGAAATCAGGTGTACAACATGAAAAAGGTTTATTTCATCAGTGTCCTCCAGCCTCACTGTATACACCCTCTGAATGCAGATGAGTGTGTAGTGTAGTGGACGAGGGCACTCCACTCTCTCTGTGTCTCACCTCTGTTCTCTGGATTGGCCCACACACACTCGGCCACCGTGTCTGGGCGAGGGGTTGTTGCAGGATCTCTGGCGCACCTCGAAGCCAATCTCGCAACTGGTACTGCACTGACCCCACGATGACCAGGGAGTCCAGCCACCATTCCTAAGAGAAACCAAAGACAAAATCAATGCTTTCTTTCTCCAGAATGATAGTCTCTAATGTGCCACAGTGAAAAAGAAAAGAAGAGTTCTGCTCTGATAAGGAGCAAGTTTCAGTGTGCAAATGCATTCCCTTAATTTGCTTAAGTGCCTTGTTCCCGTGTCGCACTTCTCAGGAATTAATTGCCACTTCCTGGGCAAACACTATTTAATTTTGTCACCTTGCATTTAATCTTGTATAACTTTGTCTCAGCTACTCTTACGCAGAGTACAGCTCCTGTATGTGCAAATCATTGAGCACTTTTAAAGGGCAATTCTTTGGTATGACAGGGCATTTTAAATTTAATATGAGGAAAAAAATGAAATGCTCAGCATATGCTGAGGCCGAAGTATGCTTCAGGAGTAAGTACAGTGAACTAAAACTGCTGTTACCTTGAGCAGTTGGCCACTTCAATGGTAGGACCCTCACACATTTTGCCCCCACAGAGGGGAGGAGGGCTGTCACATGCCCTAGAACGACAAAGGCAAGCACTAGTGCCATCGCCATCATCGTGGGTGCAAGGCTGCCATGGAGTCCAGGGTCCATAGGCACCATCTGTGGTTTGGTTCCGCAGCTGGAATAAGAGACGTGTGTTTATGTAAAGAAGAGCACAGAACAGTGGAAGTGTTTCTACAGCCAGCTCCACCACAGCCAGAAACAGATTCTGGTCACAGACACTTGTTCGCAAATGACTATTAAAAGGGCAACTTCTTCCAAAATGAATTGAGTCTGAAAAGCAGAGGCCAATTCAATCATGTGGCAAGCCATAGGCAGGTGTTCAGCTCTTACTGGGCATGCAGTGATGTTCTGGAACCATTGGCTCATGTTGGAGCTATCCTCTATTGTGGTGCAGCGTCGCTGCTTCCTGTCCCAGCCACAATATGGGTCTCTGGCACCCAAACACATTCTGGAAAGCAGAGAGAGATGCAATTGATATTAGGTAAACAATGACATAAATATACAAGGGAGAATTTAAAAAAAGGCAATTTTTCAATTTCGTGATAACATCCATCTTCTCCAGCGAAGCAAAAATTCACATGTCAGCCCTCCACCAAGTAAATCATGTTAATGTTCTTTTGGGACATGAAGGGGTCTATTCTGGTGCATTACCAAACAGAACGGTGAACAGTGCAAATTACAATGCATTGCTACGAAATGAACTTAAACTTGCAATTCGCAGCAAAAAAAGACGAACAGTCTTGCTGCACCATGACAATCACATCCTCATACAGCAGTAGAGACCTGCAGCGTCTTGGGTTCAAACGTCTTCCACATCCTCCTTATAGCCCGGACCTGGTGCCGAGAGATTATCACATCTTCGGTCCACTGTTGGAGGTGCTGCGCGGTCGCAGATTCACCTCTGATGATGAAGTAAAGGAAGCGGTGCTCACCTGGCTTCAGGAGCAGCTTATTTTCCACGGCAATATGGAAGCTAGATATACGATACAATAACTACATCATCTCACATTAGGAAAAGTGATATGTTCACTTTCTCACAGTTACTTCTATTAAAGTCGTTAAATGTATTTTGCCTTAACGTTTGATTCTCCCTCATACAATTCACCCAACTACTGTAACTAAAAAAATCAGTTTTATAAATCAATCCTAAATATTCTACATTTTAAGAAATAGCAAGTGCTTTCCTAGGAGAGGCAAGCAAGACTTCATATATTCCCATCACACAGTGAAGCAGAGATTAAATAGCTAAGCTGGTGAAAAACCACCCACCTAATGAGGTGTGATTAAATCTAAACTCACTAATGAACTTAAGCAATGAGACACAAATAGGGTGCAGGAATGCAGGGCAGCACGGCAGTAAACCCAAGAGCAAATACCGTGCCCCAGCTGAACCATTAGCCTGAAAGGCTCTTATTTTTGGCACAAGATTGTTTTGTTTGCACTGAGAGGCTAGTGCTCCAATCTTTAGATTGGGGAAAACAAACAGCATTAAAGCATGAATGCCAGCAAAGGAAGAAGTCTGACCAGTGTACAAACACAGCTGGCTGAAGGTGCAGGATCTAGATGAATAATTCCTGCTCATCTACAGTTTGCTCATATTTGCTAACATAGCAAAGGTCCCCGTCTCTTTGCTTAACTATAAAATCCCAGCCTCTCACGATGAAGAAGACACATATTACATACACATACAGTATCTCACAAAAGTGAGTACACCCCTCACATTTTTGTAACTATTTTATTATTTGTGAGCCGTGCTGGCACAATGAGTCAGAATGCGCATAGGCTCATTATGAACCAAGAGGCAAAACATGGTTTCGGTCGAAATGAGATTTTCTCAAAAATGAGTTCATAAAGCCCTCATTTATTGATCCCTATGATAAAACAGGAAGAAAACATCCTAAACTACTTTTATTATAAGGTTTTGTTCATTATGCTCATTCATATATCTTCATTAATTAGTCCTTTGTTGTAATATTCCATGATGAATCTGTGTTTTTCACCGCGGGCTCGCAGCGAGACAAGGGAATCCCCCTACCCACGTTTGATATCGTTGTGAAGTCTAGTTCCTCTCCTTCCTGATAATACACATGGAATTCCCAATGAGGCTTTTCTGAACCAACGAAAAGTGAGTTTCCGAACCACATTAGACGTGGTTGACTTCAGTTGGATGTAACTCGGTCATTTTTTTGTCCGATTTCAACAAACCATCCCTCATTTTGATGGTCTTTAGATAGACAATGTGGAAGTAACAGTAACTCACGTTTGAAAATTTCCTCATTCTGACTCATTATGCCAGCATGGGTCACATATCTTTTCCTGGGACCACACTGAAGATTTGACACTTTGATACAATGTAAAGTAGTCAGTGTACAGCTTGTATAAAACAGTGTAAATTTGCTGTCCCCTCAAAATAACTAAAAACACACAGCCATTAATGCCTAAACCGCTGGCAACAAAAGTGAATACACCCCTAAGTGAAAATGTACAAACTGTTCCAAAAGTTTCAATATTTTGTGTGGCCAACATTATTTTCCAGCACTGCTTTAACTCTCTTGGACATGGAGATCACTAGAGCTTCACAGGTTGCCACTGGAATCCTCTTCCACTCCTCCATGATGACATCACAGAGCTGGTGGATGTTAGAGACCTTGCGCTCCTCCACCTTCCGTGTGAGGATGCCCCACAGATGCTTAATAAGGTTTAGGTCTGGAGACATACTTGGCCAGTCCAGCACCTTTACCCTCAGTTTCTTTAGCAAGGCAGTGTTCATCTTGGAGGTGTGTTTGGGGTCGTTATCATGTTGGAATGTTGCCCTGCGGCCCAGTTTCCAAAGGGAGGGGATCATGCTCTGCTTCAATATGTCACAGTACATGTTGGCATTCATGGTTCCCTCAATGAACTGTAGCTCCCTAGTGCTAGCAGCCCCATACCATGACACTCCCACCACCATGCTTGACTGTAGGCAAGGCACACTTGTCTTTGTACTCCGCACCTGGTTGCTGCCACACATGCAGGACACCATCTGAACCAAAGAAGTTTATCTTGGTCTCATCAGACCTCAGGACATGGTTCCAGTAATCCACGTCCTTAGCCTGCTTGTCTTCAGCAAACTGTTTGTGGGCTTTCTTGTGCATCATCTTTAGAAGAGGCTTCCTTCTGGGACGACAGCCATGCAGACCAAGCAGGCTGACCCCCCACCCCTTCAACCTCTGTAGCAATGCTGGCAACACTCATACGTCAGGCAACCTTATGATATGACGTTGAGCACATGCACTCAACTTCTTTGGTCGACCATGGCGACGCCTGTTCTGAGTGGAACTTGTCCTGTTAAACCACAGTATGGTCTTGGCCACCATGCTGCAGCTCAGTTTTAGGGTGTTGGCAGTCTTCTTATAGCCTAGGCCATCTTAATGTAGAGCATAAATAGCTTACTTTTGCGAGATACTGTACATATGAATCCAGGTACCAAAACTGTATAAATCAAGCTACATGATAGATATAAGCTTTACAAGTTGCGATAGTTTTCACACTCATCCTAATGGAGGTCGCATAAGTTTATCTATCCATGTACCTTCGTTGCTTACGTTGACTCTTGTGCTGGCTGGCAGTTGCACTAACGTGTGTAAGGCATAATTAAATAATGCTGTTCCTGTCAATTAAGGACATCTTAGAGAAGAAAGGGAATAATGATGGCTATGTGGTGCAGAAGGCTCAATTACCCCCTGTTACATAAGGTAGACAGGCAAGCCCACAGGGCGCTAACCTGCAAGCAAAACCCATTTAAGCGAGAAGTTGTTGCCTGTCTTATTAATTACAGAGGAGAAATCCACTCCCATGAACCAGTGGCTCTGAGCACCAGCCAACCATGTAAGCTTTTAAGACTGCGAAAATGCAGCAACTCAAGGGGAATGCTGATTCGACAGTTTGAACTGGAGGGCCAGTTCATAGATGGCCAATGGACACACAAGCAGCTTAGGGCACTTGCAGGCCAGGGCTTGGCTCAGCCATCTGCCAGCTGACTCCCTGAGAGAAATTAAAGGCCCGGACTGTGAAATGCATGTTTCCACCTGCAATTCGGATTTGAGAAAGGGAGTTTGTGCACACTCAAAGGTAAATACAAATGTTTCATCTCCGCACTGGGAAAAAAAATGCTGCCACTGGGAAAAAAAACACAAAAACAAAACAGACCTGCACAGTCATCCTGAAAGCTCAGCTATTTTAAAAACAGCAGGCCATGAACCTTAGTTAGTGCTGAGCAATGTCTCGTTACTGTATCATAAATAGCAGCTCAGCAAAAACAGCTATCACGTATTTGATGTATTTGCACCTGAGTCAGGAAAGAGGTGCGATGACTCCAAGTGGCACAAACTACATTCATGTGGTGTGCTGAGTGTGATGATGGATCAATACATCATGAGCAAAGCCACATGGCTTGTTAAATTTTAAACAATATACAAGGTGAAAATAAACTAACACATAAAACAGTGTGGCATGACGACTGATGGAACGCAATAAATCTCATCTATTCCCTGCAAGCTTAATGGATGTTTTAAAGAGATGAGGAGGGCTATAAAATACTGTCCTATTTTATAGGCCTTTTAAAAAGAAAGATTGGCGGCAAATAGCCATCACTGTCCCTTTAACATCAAATCTGCCCTCATCACCATAAATATGACAGCTGGTCAGACTTGTCACTTTGAACAGATTGGGAAAAGCACACCTTTAGGCAGAGCGCACAGTGCTATGGTTTGTAGTCATGCATAACCAATGTAGTCTGGCAAAGTTCTACGCTAAGAATTTAGTATAACATATGATTTCCACCGAACATATACTGAAAGACATTTTTACTCCACAGGTCTTGCTCTGTGTTGGTCTAAAGGTTAGAGAGCACAAGAACAATATCTGTAACCAATAACTTTTTTTTTTAACTCTCCCTTAATTACTAGTGAGCTGGCAGAGAAAAGCCATCACACTTGGAACCATTTGTCTTGTTCCTGGACTTTAAAAGCTGTTTGGAGGAAGGACGGCTCCTTCATGGTCCCATAAACCTAAGCAAGATAGCTGTATGAAGGCTCAGTTAGCACTTTTAATGAGTTATCACTGTTGGAGTCTGTCAGAACTTGAGGGCAAAGGGTTTGAGACATATTGCCTGACTGAATAAATGCTGAGAGAGCGCATGGAAGAGAAATGGCTTCAATATTGAAAGTCTGCAAAAGGAGACTCAGTTAAAAGCCAAACATTCTTCGGTAGTAATAAATACCTTCACTTTCTGATTACTTTCTTTCCCCTCCTTTTCTCCCTTCTCCTGCTGCTAGACGCCTTCCAGTGCCGGGCTGAGTGCTCCAATAGGCTGTGCTGACGTGAGCTCTTAACCACTGTATTCCTTAGTATCCTGCTGACAAGCTGACAGCAACAACAAGTCATAAATCTTCTCGGCCAGGGTGCCCCTCAGAGCCCCCAATAAAGCTCTGCTCATGCAGGACTCGTTCTGACCTTCTCAACTGCCACAGGTAAAAAGAGCCACAGCCACATATATCAATTAACAGGAAGTATTTTACAAATTCCTGCTAGATACAACTGTTGACCTGAACTAAGCATTTTTTTTTTGGTCATGCGCCAGGGTCAGCTGCAATGTGGAAACTGGACTGGTGTTGCTGAAATACATCGAGGTGCTGTAGGTTGTATGCAAAGTTCCACATGCTTAATGCCTAAAGTATTTTTTTTTCTGTGGCCAGAGGACTGTGGGTTTTCTTTAACAAGCTTAAAAAAAAAGTTAGCCACATCTGTGGTAATGGGAAACCCAAGGGAAAGCTGTAAAAACCATTTGTGGTTTACCAAGCAAAACATGTGGTTAGTGATCTTATGTTCTGCCTTTAAGAGTGAGTTAAAGTGTAACTACAAACTGGTTTTCTGCTTTTGATGTTCCTCCCTCATATATCAGATATAGCAATATCAACAGTATCAACCAAAACTATTTCATACACACTAGATACTGTATATTTACAGTATGCAGCTTCTTAAAAGGTCCATACACGTGAGCAGAGCAGATAGGCTAATTGCGCTGCTGCCTTGATTCAATACTGTGCACTTGATCGCCTGTCACAGTGACCTAAATGCTATATATTTGTTTCACTCCACCTGCATGCATGCTACTGCTTTGTTCTGTGCTTTTGGCAAGAGCCTGTAGGTGAGCAGAGCTCGATGTTCAGGATGGTGCTGCTCCCATACCTCAGCCACTACTGCATCAACCTCCACATCCATTTTTCCCTAAGATGCAATCATCCTCTCTCACCCTTGCTAACGCATGCTGAAGTGGATTGATGTGGCAGAGTGGCTTGGCTGGCATTGTTTTCTGGCCAAACAGCAGCCCAAGTGGATTAAATTAGTTTCTTACTGGACAAGCGTGAGACTGGGGCAAGAGGTGTTAGCAGAAAGTGGAGTGCTTAAAGGTCAAATGTAATTATGCAGACCAAAGCCACTGCCGACAGGAACATTTTGCATTAAGTCACTGATAAACACTGCTACAAAGACGAGAGGGATGCCTGAACGCAGATCTCAGAAGAGCATGTGTTTTTAGCTTTGACTTTTCAAAAAGATGCTCATATATATATATATATATATATATATATATAATATGCATACACAGGACATATTTTGCACAGGCATAGAGGATTCTTCCACAGGAACAGCTGAAATGTTGACCGAACATAACTTCATTCATACATTCCTCTTCTTCTTTTCTTATCATTATTAGAATTATAATTACGCCATATATTATGACAAATATATATCATATCTGAGCACATCATTTTAAACCTGTACTAGTCAGATGACAACTTAGCAGATTTGTCCTTGTCCTGATGTGTTTTCAGCTGGGTATTAAACTTGCATAGCTACTCTCACCGTCCCTCTGCCCTCACCTTTCTCCAACACCACAATCACCCTCCACCTCTCAAGATGCACGTACATGAGTACCTGTTTGTTCTCTGTTAGATATAGCTCCCTCTGCATGTTTGTCTGTTTTGGAACCACACATGCAGATCCTCTTTTTTATGCAATACAGCATACAACTGACAAACCATCCTTTGTAATCCTCAACCAAATTGAGCCGACTCTCATTCCTACCTCTGATAGACAGCGGACCCAGACTGATTGAAAGCTTTGATAGCCTCTGAGCTATGGGAATCCCTTCTCTGCTTAAGTCATCCAGAAGGACAGATTTCAGTCACAATTACAGGTCTACTGGATTATTCGACAGTGGAAGGATTATGAGCCCATGCCGTACGTCTGTGATGTGAAACTAAGCCAAAGGGCTTCATGTCCCTAAGGACAGGATGTATGAGGTGTATTAAATACACCTTGGCTTTTAGAATACATATAGCTTCAAACAGAAAGGAATATTCCTGTTCATTGTTAATGGTACATTTCTAAAGGTTTGGGTATTACAGTTGTGCTTACTGTTCTGTTTTATAGCTGGAGCATCTAGCCAGGGGAATTTTTAGCACTCGGTTGTTCAGACCCACAAAGAGAGTCCTGTCGCCATGGAGAATCTGGAGACTCAGGATCGGTTCCTTTACGCCAGGGGGGTGGAGCTGCATCTCCTCCAAATAGCAGCCTTGTAGACTCTTGTTGTTGGTGGCCAGAGCCTTCAGAATGGTCCCATACTCTGCCAAAATAGCAGAAAGTATTAAATCAAATTTTAGCTTATAAATTATTTAATATCTGCTGATAGGTTATGACACTGTCTGAAGTTAATTTCTATTTATAATGCGGACTTGTCGGGTACACTTAAGATCAACAGGCTTCTAATATAATAACATAATTAAAACATTAGTCATCACAGACTGACTCAGCTTTCCAGGCCTGCAGGTTTACTCACCTGTGCCAATGTACATGACATGATGGAGAGTGTCCTGGCCCTGCACAATGTCCACCACTAGCTTGGAGAAACGCACATTATCCTGCCACACCAGTGGGTTGACAGACACTGGCTGTACCACATCATTCATGAGGTAGAGTCGCTGGGCATCCTGCAGGCTGCGTTCGGTTAGGCCCTCATTGGGTCCCTCGTCCTCGATGGTACCACACTGTAACAATTCGTAGAAAATCTAAGTAACCGATACCATTTGCGGCTTCAAGATCTGGATGCAACAATGCCAGGAGTGCTAAACTGTGTGAGTTTTGATGAAAATGTAATGTATAATAATTGTGTTAGAGTACAGATGCTCTCTCTGATATTCAGTTTCCTCAACTAGTCATTTCAAAATGATCTGTCTGACTGCAAACCTTTAAAGACATACTAACTAAGCAGAACTTTACTTACTATAATAACACAATAATACATAACCAAATGTTATGTTACAAATCATACTTTCAGCTGGCAATATAATGTTAATCCAGTGTAGCCTCACCACTATGGAGATTAATTAAAGAAGGCTATCAGAGAACAGAAAATAAATAGAGTCACGGAGAGTAGTGTACCTGGAAGTTGGGGATGGGGTTAAGAGTTGGCAGCCAGGTGGAGCGTGGGTTCTCCTGGGAGCGGAACGGCCCATTGAACGCACGTGTGATGGCACTAAGGTTATATGCACAAACTGCTGATGCAGCTATGCTGTTCCTGCATAGCAAGTAGAGAGATACAAAGAGAGTGTGAGAAAGAGAATGAAAGACATAAGCAAAGGAAAAGAAAGGGGTTAAACATTGAGGCAACGTGACAACGAGTAACAGATTCCCAAATAATCCATGAAGGCAGTAAGCAAGGTGAGGTTAGCCATGCTTCTTGCTAGGTGACAGATTTTAGCTGAGGGCACCAGATACCAGCAGTGTATATCCAAGCCTTTAGGCTGCTTTCCTGATGCTAACAGTTTAAATGGAGTTTCAGCTAAGATTTTTATGTGAGATTGTAACGTAATGAAGTTGCATAAAGCTAAATCCGTTTCAGTTCCTGCCACACATTGAGAGGAATATATAGGCGCTCACACTGAAATTACTGCTGATGCAGACTGCTGCTGTTAGGTAAATGCCACTGAAACCTGTGTACACCTCTGCCCACTGCTGTTCAGTTATCCATGCCATTGCTCTGCAGGCAAATAATTGCGATGGGTGGAAAAAAAGCCTTTTTAAAATGACCATCTTGCTTCTGCTCAAATCTGGTTAAATAATAATATATAATCTTTATTCAGTATATAGCAGCCATGTCCTGGAGTATAAAATGGAAGAATGTCTTTAAAAAAATGAAATTAAAATAATTTATGTTGCTTTGAAAGGCAGGAGATTCAGCGCCAAATGGTATCTCAAGCAAGCAGAAAATATCCAGGAGAGTAAATGTGTGTTTTGAGCTGACTCAAAACAAGCACAGGCTGCAGACACCACTGACAAATGAGCTGCAATAACTAGGGTGCTAGCAGCAGAGCCGCAGACAGATGGTCTCCACGGCTGAGCTCCAGCACGGAATCGAGCCCTGCCAGACTGTGGGGCCTGAATTGGGCTGTGGTTATTGAGTCTGGAAAAGTACCAACAGAACCTGCATCAGAGGGCTCAGGGTGCAGCTTTGCCATGGGGGCCACATGCTGCGAGTGAAAGTGTGAGAGGAAGGGCACTGGCAGCAGGAGAAAGAAGGTTTGACAGTACAGCTCAAATGACTAGCAAAAGACAGCAAGGTCCTTTACGTCCAGCAAATTGGGCAGTGATGAGATATGGGCTGTTAAGCAGATTAGCCGGGAGAAAGCTAGAGTAAAAAGAGAAGATAACGTGCTCTGAGGTGCCTTCCTCTAAGCAGGTTTTGACATCATGGCAAAACAACTACGCTTTCATCAACTTGCTCTTTTACTTTGATGCTTTTATCAAGGCAGCATGCACGTAGTGAGTCATGATAATGAGCTTTTTTGCCTTAGCAGAAGCATAAAAATGACCAACAGAAATATGCTGCCTCAGCTGTGGCTCTGTGCTATATAAAACTTATCATGTTCGTAAAGTCTCTCTAGCAGGAAACTGCTGTTAATCAGGCCTCTTTAATCATTAGTGGAATAATAGCAGGCAACTGGAGGGAATAACTAACAGTTCGTAGAGCAGAGACGATTATTTTAACGGCTCCACTTCATTGATTTAACATTGAGGGTGGGCCTGCGTTTCAGTGATTCAGAACTGCTGAATAACCTTCAGAAAGCATTCCCAAATTTACACACAAGTGAAAGAAGAAAGAAACACTTAAATCTATTTGCAAAGTGATGTACTTGGAACTAAGCAATAACAAACAATATTCAGATACATAGTTGAGAGTTTTTTTAAACCTGTATTGTACACAGGATGGTAGAAGTGAGGAACGCAATTTAGCTCGCATATAACTGGATCTCAAATGGGCATGGACCCCAGCCTGAATATAATGTACCTTTAAGTCGCACCCTGTGACAGCCAGCCTGTCGGAGCTTTACACCTCGCATATGAAGGGGACATCATTTTAATGTAAGAGCAGATGATTATCTACAGCTCCTCTGACTGATACGCTTGTCTAATACCTATCCAGGTTGTCCAAGTATAGTGTTATCACTTTCAAGCTGAAATCATTTTCACAATATGGTCCATGGTATAGGGTCAAATGAGGGCATGCTTGAACCCTGGCTGTTTGGTGTTACAGAATGTCCATTTTTTAAGATGAGGAAAAATACATTACGTCTGGGATTCCAGCCTCATCACAGATGAATGCAAGAGCCCAGTCAGCAATCTTCTGAAGCATGAAGCAGGATTAGTCAGGAATTTTTTACTACATAATAATGTTTTGAGTTATGGTACTGGTCAAAGTCACTTTCTTTGGGGGAGGAAGAAAGAAATCTGCTAATGAAGACCTTCAAGTCGCCACATAAGCATAATAAGTATATGTGACAAAACAGCAGTCATTAGAAGCACTGGATTAGAGCTGAATTAGCACAATGGCACCATTCCCATCTCTACGAACATACCTCAAAACATACCTTAAAAGTAAGTTAAAAGTACATGCATTCAATAAAAATCCTTGAGCACACTAATACTCAACACCTGTTTGCTCATGCACCTGCACTGAAACCTGGAAAAATAATGATAAAAAAAAAATGCACCCTTTTGAAAATGCATTGTGGTTCGGATGGGAAATAGAGAGGATATTTGAAAATGGAAAGTGAAATGAAAGTGTTTATTATTCTACGATAGGCCTGAAATTCACTATAACTGAGCTCCAACATGTCCAAAATAGAGAACAAGCTAATTCAGACGTCATTGATGGAATATGTTTTGGTTACTCATTTAAAATTGAACCGAGCACAATATAAACACCGCATTCATGCATGCAAGAATTATTACTTTGTATTCATAGCTGTACAAGTGACCTCTGCATTCTCAGTGCTTTTACTGAGTGTTACAAAGAGTGCTCTGTTGCTACACATAGAATGTCTACACATGGAAATCTGTGATATGGAGCTATGCCTTTCAGCACATCAGGCTACATTAAAGAAATGGTGAAAATGTCCTGGCTCAGGTAACATGCTCATTGTGGTTTTCATCAGTCTTTACATCACCTTTAACGTGAATGAAAACGTTCTGAAAAGAACACACAAATGCAAATGTGTTCCTTGAAACATTTTTGAAATCTTAATGTATTCTTATTCATGTGGACAAGGCATTGGGGGCCCTGAAAGGCTTCTTGATTCAAATAATGTCCTGAGAAATAAAATTATGAAATCATTATGTGTGATGAAGCACTGTAGTATAGGCAATCACATGTGGCAAAATGAGAAGAGAAAATAAAGTGTGTTTTAGTGCTTCGGCTCGGCGATGCTATATGATTAGCACTGTTTATAGCTGTGAAGAAATGCACTGACAAAGTGCGGCTTAGTGTGGCAAGCGGCAGAGCTATAAACACAGCGAGTTCATTATGAGCGGCTGTAGTGCTTACAGACCTTACGGCACTAATTCACAGTGAGAATGTGCTCGCCTTGCCAACTCAGTCTTTACCAACGGGTAGACGTACTACTTGCACATCCACATTTTCTCTCACACACCCTCTGTGCTGCTCCTACAACCTCAGATTTCAGAGGTCCACGCTAAAGGTGTTCAATTTACTGCAGACAGATGGAGACACTGCTCTTATGATTGCATTATTAAATCCCACATCTACTGGGGTTTGTGTGTGCGTGTGTGTGTGTGTGTGTGTGTGTGTGTGTGTGTGTGTGTGTGTGTGTGTGTGTGTGTGTGTGTG
>JAQLOM010000034.1:9536335-9550994 GCA_030068315.1 Chrysichthys thysi
CACACACACACACACACACACACACACACACACACACACACACACACACACACACACACACACACACACGTGCAGCAGCATCCAATCAAACAAAAGATTAAAAATAAAATGATTATGATGTGAAAGATTATGTTATTTTATTTTTAGTGGAATCCTGCTGGTGCAGTAGATAGTAGTGAAGTGAGAGCACGCGAGCAGACCATCCACTGCAACAGCAGGGTTCCAATCCGTTTCCTCTGCCGAGGAGCGTTCTTTCCTACTACCGTGGCAAATCAGCCATCATAATAGCAATCTGCCAAGGTGCAAGTGCACCTGGCTTTTAAAGGGAATTGGAGATGACACTCGAATTGGTTCATTGTATATTACACCCAAAACACATCCATAATTACTTAACAGACTACGCAGAACACTTTGGAACCACACGCCTGGCACTGCAGCCATTTTTTTGTCATTAAACTAGCAAAAGTGGAATTGGACATGCCTTAAATGCACTTGCACCATGCACTTCAGAGCTTGGATCGTTAAATTAGAGCTAAAAGCCTTAATGACTGAGCTATTACGACTACACCACAGCAACACTGCAACTAAGCGTATATGACCACTTCTTCCATTGACTTAATTTCACTAATCAAAAAAAGAACCAATAAATCAAACAAATGCAATCAATGAGATAGTGGTGGTGTCTCAGGGGCTAAAAAGAAGTGAGGACGTATTTAGATAATGCTTCACAACTGTTTCAAATGTAAATGGCCCACTGGTACTTCAGCTGAAGAACGTTCAGTTATTTCAATAAGACGTAAACACAATAAATACTAGCAGACACTAAAAGATTTGTCAATACTTCATGAACTTTGAAAATTGGAAAAGATAAAAGTATATAAAAAAAGTTATAAAATATAATAGTTAAAAAAACAAAACACACACACAAACACAAGAGCCCCATAACAGTAATTCTGCATTTGTCTTTTTCCCCCGTTCTTCCATTTTTAATGTAAAAACAAAGCAGTATATTTCATAAATCTTTCATGTCACCTCAAGTTGACACAAGCCCTTAACAGATCCTCTAGTATTGCTTTATAAAATATTTAAGCAATGCTTATGAAGGTGGGATCATTCAAATCAATGTAGGGCCGCTTCAGAAACGTGTGAATGAATAGTTGAATAATGATTGTGGACAGTTGAAGTAAAACCGCACGCAACAAAATTATAAATATTTCATGGTTTGCGATTCAGAGCATTCATAACAGGATTCTGAACAGCAAGTAGGTGTGAGCTTTGACCCACAGCCTATACTGATGTCTTTTTGTTTCTTACTTGGGTGCCCTTTTTCCCGTCAACTCCAAAACATATGCACAGCTACAATAATAAATTATACATTTCAATTACAGTCAATAATCATCCATATCTCATATACTGTGTATTATTCACATACATGATCAGCGACCTTGTATATACCTGTATGAAAAGTTACTCAGATAAACCCAGTGTCTTCCTACATGACTAGACAGAGAAAACAGCAGGTACAAAAATGTAGCAAAAGGCTTTAAAGAGTGTAGAATTAAAATGTCACTTCTTATGTATGGTCCTAAACGGCCTACTCTTCTGGGCATTCATCAACCAAAGGCCATCCATTTTTGTGTCAAAGCACAGGCAGACAAAAAAAAAGACATACATATTAGTTTGCGCTCTCTGTGCCCGGCCCCGCTCGTGTGATGTATGGGTGGTCAGTCTGAATCTGAGTAACGGGCTGAGTGTGAAAGCAGGTCGAGGCAGAGGCCGTCATCCAATCCGAGCTGGTGTCAGATACCATCATATCCTCACAGAATGGCCACCTCCACCACTATCCGGTAACCAGCGGCACTCTGTCCGACTGGAACACAGCGCACATCTGTCTCAAATGACCTGAGGTGACTCACCGTCTCATTTCTGTACTTGACAACGAGTCATATTACACATCAAGGTAATGCCGATGCTACCAATTTCTACTTAGCTCTGTATATCATGTCCCATATTGACTTATTGCTAAAACCACCACGGTGCCCTGACAAGCTCTCCGTCTTCACCTTGTCAGGTGTTGCTGGAATATATAGCAGTGAGTGTCGGTATAAAAGCCAGGAATCTTTGATAAACAGCGCAAAGTGTCTAGATGACAAAGCCCAGGTTCCCTTGCAGAGATCAAGAGGCGAGAAGGAGATGGCTGGGGTGCAGAGAAAAGCGTCACACTATTGCTGTCACTGCAGTGAACCCGGGTCCTGGCTTAGGATAAGCAAACAAGCTGCATGCCCTGATAAAGAAGCAAAGATTGTACGTGTATCTTGCCTGTTTTTTCTCAAGCTCAGTATGTATCTGAGGGCAAAATATACAAAACATAAAGGGAAACTCTACTCTGAGCACCTGCTCGAACTGATAAGGTTCTAAAACCCGAACGTTCATGCTAATACTGCTGTCAACACCATTGTGCTTGTCGTCTCAGCAACTCGTGTAATTCTGCATTCTGTTGCTTCGAGTCTAATGTTTGCTGTCTCTGCTACTTCGACGCTGGATTTATAAACCTCTTTAACGTGTTGCATGGAAGAATTTTTCTTTAAGGTTAAAAGTTGCAACCCTTTTATGTCAATTTAGCAAAATGAATTAACTGCTCTCTTTAGGAAGGCAATACACTTGTTTAGTTACTCTCTGGAAGACAACGTATCGAAGACTGGACACCCGTGCATGGTTTTACACCACAATTTAAATTAGTACTGGCTTGAAGAGATTTCATTTTTGTCAAGACATAAAGAGCCATATTGTCAAAAACCAAAACAAAACAGCATCCACACATAAATACATGTAAGGCTACCAGTGTGTTTCGCACCTATCCTTGTGGGTAATTACTTGAAGCAGGTGAGATGGCTGTTAGTCACAGAGTTTCAGACAACAGTGAGTATGATCTCATCAGCGTGGGGCACATAAAAGGTCCACACAATTAGGAGGCCATCTGTCAGCCTGAGACAGCCACGAAATAAGGAGGTGAGTTGGATTCGATCAGAAATGTTGTCACGTCCGTTCCAGCACACACCCGTACACACCATAGAATAGCTACCCTTCATTTTGGGGTGGCAGGGAAAGGGGAAAAAAAAAAAAAGGCAAGTGACACATTGCAGTGAATACCTAAAGCATCAAAGTCCTTGAGACCAGTGAGCTCAAATCTCTGCAGGAATTTAAGGGTTGCGCTCTTGGAAGTTTAGGCTAAGCAGCCTGAGGCTCCAAACTGCATACATGAATACAAAATCTGCTTTCTCTGCAGGTCACCACAAGACAGAGTGACCTACAGGCTAATAGATGTGACAAAATGCTATAAAGACATGCTGCATTCTGGATCTAATGGCCATGCCTCTCTGGAATGCCTCAGTCTATCTGCTGAATCTCTCTCTGGCTCTCTGAAGAGGTGGGAAACACACATTCGTAGAAACGCTCGCACTTAACTACCCCATGCACGTCCTCAGCCTTTAATAAGACAGTATGTGTGAGATCCTTTGAAGGCTAACTGACAATGGCTGCATGGACTTTTATTCTGTTCCAGGCTCTCAGGGGGATTTTTTTTTATTTACTTAGTTTTTTGCAGCCGCCGGCCTACGGGGTACCTGGAGACGCGTGTGAAAATGCTTCATCAAACCCTCCTTATCACTCCATAAAATACACAGAGTATAAACAGGTTCGCGTTTTGAATTCAAATCGATGAACAGTTCGAAAAGTCAGTGGACACGGACTACCTGATCATCATTCGGTGCACTGCCAGTGAAAGCGAAGCCTAGTGCACATTTACACAGGTAAATTTGAAAATTACATTTTTTACATTTTGGCCACATTAGCATTTTCAGTTCATTTTGCAGAAGCTACAAGGTACAATACAAAATGACAGAAAAAGCATCTCTTGCCAGTTTAGTCTTGCCACCCTCACTAAAATGGTATAATGAACGGCTGAAAACACATTTTTTTAAATCTGCTCTCCGAAGTGGAGGAGTCTGAAAATGCAGCTTGTGTCTTAGTGCAAATATGGGAAGACGCCCTTTCATACATCTGATATATGATTGTCATATGACCTCAACACTCTCCAAGGAATGGATGTTCTTTGATTAATTCACCATGTATAAAAGTACCTTAACCTTGTTGTCTGTACAGACAAAATGGAGATGTCGGATTTATTTGGTGCCATTAGCTCCAGATATTCACCTTCCGTGTGTCCGCAACATCAGAACAAACCGAAATGGAAGATGTCATTCAAAGGTCACAGACACACAGTGTCCCACACAGTGCACATGAAAAAAAAAGTGTGGTTTTAAGTTTACCTGTGGTAGTGTGGAGAAGGCCTTAACGATACTCAAGGCATGACGTAGGACAGATGTGCTTGTCCGAACCCAAACGAACCCAATGTGAATACTCAGGCCCTGTTGGTTTTAAGTAAGTATTTATTGGTCTTAAATCCAATTTAAATTTCCCATTAGGGTTTCACATTAGGGTAGCGGGCATTTTTATCTCACACATCTCAGATTAGCCTAGTTGTCCCTCCCTTTAATAACATTTAATCGATTTTGCATTTTCATCCTGCTTCAGTTTTCCCTTCTACTTTTAATTACTGCTACACAAGACTCACTTGTTGGTGGTATCTACACAATATAAACCATGAGAAAATAAATACAAATAAAGAAGCTTCTGGTCTGTCTTTGGACAGAATTTTATGGATCAGATTCAAAAGTTGGAGCTGCAGGGTTACACTTGTATAACATGCTCTCAGGCTATAGTCTGGGCACATTAAAAATGAAGGCTCTAGCAGGGCATACATGGGGGATTTATGCGATGAGGATTTAATTTTAACAACACGAGGCTGGGCGGGTCCTGCAGGTCACTGACATTTAAAGGTATTTGAATCACTGATTAAAAACAACTTATATTATTGCTGTGATTTAAGGGAAGGTATTTCATCACAGCACCATGATGCATTACTAAGATAAATTTTAAACACTAACGAATGCCGTTTTCAAGCCGAAAATGGGCTTTTCTTCCTTGTACAAAAAATGATTGCATCCAGAGACAAATAATGAACTTATGTATTTCTGTCCAAAGAAATTTACTGGAAAAACATAAAAACACTGATTATTAAGAATCTACTGCTTGGATGTCCACATGCTGTACAACTGCACGGATCTGCACTTCATTCCATATACAATCCATACTGTTGTGCCATCTATCTTTTATATTTTCATATTTTTCCTTATTGCTACTTGGACCCGGTTCAATTCTGGTTCACGCAAATTCTACTTTTATGTCCCAGATAGTCGTAAGAAGCCATACATCCTACTGTGCCCGGCTGTGTCTTTGATCAATACAGCCTGAAGTTGAATTAGCTGAATATTTGTCTGATTCTTAAACCATTTTTTAGATTGGCTTAAAATACGCTGCATTCATGCCCTCAAGAATTGCGTGCTCTATACATGTGATTATAAACGGTCACTTGCCACAGAGAGCTAGAGCAGGGAAAAGCTCTGAAGCGCAGATCAAACAGCAATCAAGATCAATCAGCTCTAATTAGCAAATGGTGCATGTGGCCACTCTATCAAGTTTAAGATCCCTTCTGATGTGTACGTCTCAGACAAAGCTTAGCCGTGAACGCCTGGGTGTCGACAATCTAGCAGACTGGGAATCTTTCGTGATGCAGTCAGAAAAACTACGTAAATTGTAAAGACAAAAATTGTTTAAATCTAAGAAGAGCCAAATGAGTGATCTGGACTGACCTAGCAACCCGTGCCTGCATCTGGAGCCACTCCAAAATTTCCTTTTATGTTACTGGGTAGTTAGAATGTTTCTATCCAGCTATTTGTGAGGACACTCTGAATACCCATCACTGACGGCATGCTGTTTGATGGAACTGCTAGCTGAAATAATTGCCGGAAGCAAGCTGCAAAAAAATTAAATAAAATAAATAACTGCATTAAAAAGCTTGACAAAATGCTTATTTGCATTCTAAGTTCATGTTTCCAATTTCTAGCAAAAAAAAGTTTCATTTTTTCCCCTATTACAACCCTGACTGAGTGTACTCGTATTCTTTATAACTGCTTTATTTTTTTTTTTACCTCCATTATCTGGCTTCCCTGCGAACAACAGCCATCTCTTTTGTGTTTGCAGCATTTTAAAGCTGGCGCTGAATAAGAATGGAATTTTTCAAGGTATGCAACCTTGTATTTACCTTCAAAAAGGCAGACAATGGTCAAATGTGCAAATAGATAATACTGAGTGCAGGTCCCCCCCCCCCAAACATGACAAAGCAAGCTTGGCATCAATTTTCAAGCCTTTCAAATCTCTCAGGACTCTCCAGTGCTGTAATGCCACACTGATGTTCACTCAGCCCGTAGTTTCTGGCCACTTTCCTTTTCACTGCGCTGATTTTTAGTTTTGATGTCTACTTTCTCTTCTACTTTCCGCTCTCATAGGGTGTGTCGATAACTGCGCTGTAGCTGAAAGCTCATCTCCGACAAGCTAGCTCTTTACTTTCTGCTCATTTATAGCTTACCCTCATATGGGCTGCTTGTGCATGCGTTAAATAATTGACAGGCAATGAGGGCTGACTCCTCGCAAAGAGGTTTGGCGTTTCATTAATATTGCTGAACCATGCTGGAATTTCAGTTGATGACAAAAGCCAGGACAGTCACGGAGACATTTTCCTCAGAGCATCTATTTTAGTCATATCCATTTTAATTTAGCAATGGCAGTCAAATTGATTTTGTTTGTCCCTGGCTTGTCCAGTATGACAGCTGCTGATGGAAATCAGTACTCTGAAGGCGGATGTCTGTGTTTGCCCTGTCGCGTAAGATGAGCAGGTATTTGGCGGTTGTGCTGCATGTTTGTCAGGGCACATTGATCAGTGAGCGCCGGCAGACTAAGAGATGAGTACCATGGCCGGCCTGCAAGACGTGCTTATTGAATCTAGCTCGAGCGCATTCATCACTCAGCCAAACTGTGCTGGCAGGAGACGTGATGCAGAGCTTTAATAAAGCTCACCTGTGGACATGAAAGGAGCAGACAGCGCAGCCTCTGCACCTCTTAAACGAGTCGTTTACAATGTAATTAATTCATCAGTAGCACAATCACTTTCAGAGGTAGCAATTAAACGTACAAAGATGGCAATAATGCAGGTGGGGGAAAAAAAACCTGACATGATGAAAGGAAGCACACAGCTTCAATTCTGTCATTTTGGTACATCTGTGGTATGGTATGCCAGTGTGATTTTTGAGTATGATACAAAGCTTTGACATGCAGTCAGCTTATGTTCTAAATCCTACATGCTTTCTTATAAACAGGGAACTGTATAGTACTGGTAAAAGTTGCAACAATGCTTAAACTGAGCTCAGGGACTAATTAGCGTGGGTTTTTGAAAAGTACGGCTCGTGGCCCCGGTGCTGGTTCGCTGTGGAGGAGTGTCTGATGGGGACACAGGAGGTTTGGTTCCTTATCTTTTATTTCTCCCGGGATGCCTCTCCTTTTCAGAGCTGGTGGCCAAGCAGGCATGGCTGCTGGTTATCCTCCTCCGCCACCTCCTCTCATCCCACCCCTCTGTTCTTTAGAAGGAGAGAGACGCCAGGCTCTGTGAGCACATCCTCCTTTTCACAGTGTGTTCTTTGCTTTCATTTCTCTCATCAGAGGCCTAAACACAAACTCTCTCGCTCTCTCTCTCTCCCTCGTACTCCTTCCTTCTTACTACAATGAACCAGTTCATTGATCCGTGTCCCTAAGCTCAGTACACATGCACACAAGCACACTCGCATTCGCTGCACACCCTCGCCTCGCCTGTAGTTCTTCCAATACAAGAATTTTCAAACTCTTACATCGCAAAAACAGGGTGCCATATTATACAAGAATTTAGCTATTTTCTATATCTTGGTAAATACTTACAAGATGGCTGGAACTTCATCGCTTGTTTTTAAGACTAAAGCTATGTGCCAACTCTGGTAAGAACCTAGCATGCGTGTATAGAGCACATCTAACTGTTTTGACCATTCTAAATAGTTCAAGTTGGATTACCGCAGAGGTTTTACCTCACAAATTACTAATCCTCTGCACGTTAATAACCATGCCAGCCTTCGCTGCCACACAAATCCTAACTGGTTAATGACCTCAATGTTCTCAAGGTCCCTTTATCCGTAACACTTCGACGAGTTCTTGAGGCGAGTGCATGACGGCTAGATTAAAACAATCTGATTAAAACAACTGAACTGGGCCTGACCCTGTACATTCTGGCAGATTTCATGGTTTACAGCCAACAGATAAGGATGCACAAATATTTCAACATCTTCACAAATTTAATACTGGTTCTTATCACTTTGTGTGTGTGTGTGTGTGTGTGTGTGTGTGTGTGTGTGTGTGTGTGTGCAGAGCCACAGCCAATGTAGGTGAAGACTTGCGGTACTGTTCACTCATTCAGGGTGGGGATGGGGGGTGGCTTGTGGACAGGGTCAGGATTTTACATGAGACGGGGCAAAGTATACTGAGATTCACAGTTCCCTGAAGCAGCTTATATGGCTTCGTGGCAGTTGCTTTGTACATGTAGATTTTTATGAAGCTATTAAATCACAAGAGGCACATTGTTGTAGGATGTCTGGAGTTGGGCCAGTCAAATTAAAAAGAGAAACGTGAGTAATAATATGGAAAACATAGAGACCATATTTATGCGACTGTCAAAAGGAAACCGTATAGGCCTGCGGTAACTGAGGAGTTGTACTGTTATTTTTATTGTGAACAACACAGGGTCAGTTAATTTAAGCAGCTGGCATTTTCATCTCTTCTACACACATTTGACAGCAAATTTATTATCGTTGTCCATGAGAAGGATGATTACGGTCAATGCTCAGGGGTTTGATGGAATCTTATCTGAAAATGACAAATGCGGTGAAGACGTCAACTTATCAAATGTGTCTTTTACGGTCCTGAAATATGGGCACCAGATTGCAGCTCAGGAATTCTAGATCTGTTGTGCATATAAACAGGATGTTGTGCAAAGAGCAAATGAACACATACCTTAACTTTATATCAGTTTTTTACAACGGACACCAAATAGAATGTTAAATTAGACTGGAAATGAAAATGAATATATTGCACACATAAAAGTGCACAGCCATAAAATGCATTTCACTTTAACAGGCAATCATACTGTGCAAATGTTCACAAAGAAGGGAAGGTGAAGGTGACCCGCTAACAGCTTTAAGGTCTAATCCTCAGAGTGCCTGTCATGCACATCTTTTAAGGTGCAAAGACATAAACCTGCAGACTGAAGACTTTTTTTCTTTGACTAGAAGAATATTAGTTTTCAATCAGACACAAGTATTTACAAGTGGTTTCCTTTGTTTAAAAACTCCTTCAGGCTTGCCTATAATTTTTAATATCTCTAAACTGGTTAAAATGTAAATACTATAAATGCTGTACTGCTTATTCATGTGACACAATAAAACATTCAATATTTTGAAAAGAAATTAAGGGAAAACGAACAGTACACTGTCTAATGGCTAAAAATGGCAGCACAGTTCATGCCAGAAGTGTTGCCTTCAGTGGTTTTGGTCTTTGACACAACTTGCTCTAATCCAAATCCTGTTGTGCAGCTGGAGAAAAAGAATCTTTTATGTTACCTACAAGTATTATATTCCATACCTTGTTTTGTTTTTACAAAGATCTTGACATTCATACTCATACCTCCTTGAAGAACGGAGAAGGAAACTTGCACACAGATCCCACTTCCTGTGTGAATCTTTCACGACTTCTTTCTTTACTATTTATGAGGTTCACTTCATGGGGGCAGCCATATCCTTTACTACCTGGAGCTTCGGGCTGAATAACTTGAAAAACAAAAATCACTGACAATTTAAAAATAGATTGCATGTTATTGTTTCAGGCCTCTTTGGTCACTTTGCTAACAATGTTGTTTTTTTTTGCTAAATGGTTTATCCACATGGAAACAAATGAGTTCATCTGACCTATGCGTGAGAAAATGGTAGATCGTTTGTTTTACTTGCACAGCATGGAAGATATAACAAAGGAAATCAGCGACTATTCTTCAGAGTCATTGAGCCACACGTGAGCATTTGAGAGGAAATTGTCTGAGAACGGACAATCAACGAGGATGAAAATCAATCATTTAAATTCTCATTTTACCACTTAATTCAAAAGAAGAGTTTTGAGATCATTTGTGGCAGCTTCATTAAGTTTTTTTTTTTTTTTTTTACAGTATCTTCCTGTAGCCTAATTTTCTTTATAAGAGACCGAGCCCAGATCTCTGGCCAGTCTCCAAACCCAGACGTACTGCGCCCAGCTATAATTAGGGAAAGGGCTGTCTGGTTCCTCTAATTCAAGTTTAAAAAGCAACGCAGGATTACAACTAATTGTTGGTTAGTTTTGGTCTGCAGTTCCCATATTGTCTTTAAGGCCTTCACAGGGTTTTATTAACTTGCTTTGACTCACACATACAATTCATGAATCCTTTCTTTATTAATAAAAAGTTACAAAATTGCACACACAAAACAAAAACAAAAGTCCAAGCTGAATAAAAATGTTCATCAGTGGCTGAAAAATACATCTTCAGTACACTTCTAGTGAAAACCTTACTCTAGTCATATTCAGGAATAATCTTCTCTGACCTTTACATGTTAAATCACTGGCTGAATCGGCTGAGGATCTCCTCTCGGCAGCACACCCCCACAGCTCCAAGTCACGTCACCCCCCCTCCTTCCTCGACACCTCCCTCTCATAAATCTCAGGAAACATTTCACAATCTTTCTCTGCCTACCAAAGGCCACATGGACGCCTACACAAACATGTTCATAAATATTGTGTCCCGAAGGAATTCGTTCGTTTCGAGAATTAAACAACAAAAGTATCGCTGGGGTCCCTATGCCAATTTAACAAGAGTGCTTACAGTAATCATGTGCATGGTTTATTCAGGGTTTAATACTTCAAACAAAGCAATGAGCAAACTCAATTAATAGACAGAGCAGGAAAGAGAGAGAAAGAGCTGAGGGGCAGGTAAGTCACAGCCTACATGCTGATACCCTGAGATGTAAGACGGAGGCACAGAGGGAAAGAGGAAAAAGGAGCGAGGGGGGGATTTAAAAGCAGATTTATGTTTTTATTGCCTTTCCCATTCCATGGGACATCAGCTGACTTAATTGGCTGCAGACAGCTAGGCTTTGGTTAAAGGAAAATAAAACACACGGAGTTAGCCACTCCTATTGATGATTATGAAAAGATTCAATAGCCCCTAGACGGTTTAATGACCCTGAGATTATCATATTAAATATATATTCCAACAAGTTATATTTAGATTTGGAAAGGTATTAAATTTGTGTCATCTCTGGGCAGTAAAACTCCCTGTTAATAAAATGAGACTTCATAAAATGTCTAAAAACGTGGCATAATGTGTAACGCACAGTTCGGTCATAGGCAATTTTAAATGGCACTTGGACGTGTAATTTGCAGACATGTCGGCTTTCACTCCTATTCACCATCAACTCACATCAAACGCCCTTTCAACACAGTACTACTTGCTTGAATTGTATTACACATGTATAATGCAGTTATTCTTAATCTCTCTATCCGGTGTCATCCAGAAGAGGACGAGTTCCCTTGAGTCGGGTTCTTCTCAAGGTTTCTTCTTCGGGTCGTTTCAGAGAGACTTTCCTTGCCACGGTCACCTCTGACTAACTCATTAGGGATCTAACTCCGCATCAGATTTCTCTAAAGCTCCTCTGAGCTGTTGTCTATCGTTAAAAGTGCAATACAAATAAAGTGATTTGAAGTATTACTCATTACTCAAAAATTGCTGTACATTTTACGGCCATTTACCGACAGCTTGGACTGCCTGCAAAATACTGTAAAAATTTACAGTAAACAACTATAAAACATTTACAGTGAAGCACTGTTACATCTTATGCAGGTTAAAATGACACATTGCATTTGTTTAATGCAGGATACAAGGAGCTGAAGAGTTTTACTCAAGGACCCAATCAAAGTAATGTGGTCGTCCTGGGATTTGAACATGTGACCATCTTATCTGTGACACAAAGCCTTAATCACTGAGCCATCACAACTAGCTCAACCAGCTTGCACTGATTCAATACAATCTCTCAGTGGCATTAATTCAGTGTTAGAAGTAGTTAAATCAGGCGTCGACATGAGCGCCTTTCTGTGTCGAGTTTGCATGTTCTCCCAGTGTCTGTGGGGGTTTCCACTGGGTACTCTGGTTTCCTCCCACAGTCCAAAGACATGCACAGAGGGGATTAGGCTCATTGGCTACTCTAAACTGCCCGTAGGTGTGTATGTGAGTGTGAATGGTTGTCTGTCTCTGAGTGTTGGTCCTTGAGGTGGATTGGCGACCTGCCCAGGGTGTACCCTGCCTCTCGCCTGAAGTCCGCTGGGATTGACCCCTGCTTCCGACCGCGACCCTAAACTTTTGATTAAGCGGCAGAAGATGAGTGAGAGTGAGAGTGAAGTAGTTGTGGTGGCTCAACAGTTAAGGTGTTGAGTACAGTTCAGAAGGTTAGATGCTCTAATCCCAGAAATGGCATGGTTAGGAAAGACCCTTAACCTTCATCTTACCTGTATCCTGCATCAAATGAACTGTACTGATTTAGGTGTTATTTATATACAACATTAAGACAATACAATACAGTACTTTAAATATATATTAAAAAAATCTACGGCACTGTTTTGCAGTGACATTACTCTTCTCGCAGACTACAGATTTTCCGTTTGGCTTGTTAGTGATTGCAATATGCCTCATTAAAGTGCCTTATAATAAATACATCATTTTAACCTTGTAATCTAGCTTGACCTTGAAATACTGTGAAATAAGTTATTAATTAGTTCATAATTATACAAGTTTTACTACTCTGTGAAGTCTTGCCAATATTCTCGTCGTGTAACTTCTGAGCCTTGTTTATCTCCATGGGCTTTACACCCTTTGCCTTTCGGTGCTTTGCTTTGGTGCCTGAATACTCTTTGGATCACACTCTGGCTTTGATATTTCATGCCCTATCATGTTTTGAACTTTGTCTGCTGTACCATTTTGACAACTGAATGGTGTCTTAGATTTGTAAACAAAATTCCTCTGCACATGGATCCTAGTTGGTTACAGCAACATTCAAGAGCTAAAGCAATCCACACATCTACCTAATATTTACATTGAACTGATTTATAAAGTTTGTGAAGCTGTAGACCTTCGCAGTGCATCATTACTCTAAAACGGCGACTGATACTTTAAGATTTGTGTGATTTCACTGTGAAACAGGGCCATTACACCAATGAGGTTGATTAATTACAATGTATAAACATGCACTGTGCAAAAAGAGAAGATAATAAAAGCAATAGCACATGCACTGTTAGGAGACACTTCGTTCCCTGAAGAAATTGGACCACAGATCAAGCTGTGATACAAGTTTAGCCAAAATGTATAATTCTAACCCATGCAAGATCAGTACTTTACAGACAGCTCCACCTTTCTGGCTCTGGAAACTGAAACATAATCTGCAGTAGTACATCACAAAAATTTCACCACTGAACCCAAGTTTTTTTTTTTTTTTTGGAAAGCCATGTGATGAAACTTCTAAAGAGACATGTTTGTTCGTGCACCAAAACTAGGCTGAGAATGCATCTTGGCTGGGTTGTGGCAGGCTTTTTTCGCTGTACGGCCCCCTTCGTACAGCCTGGTGTGAATAGCTCCTCTGTGTGACCGGCCAAAGATCTGCCAGCGGACCCCCTCTTTGTTGGCTGAATGGGCACAGCTAGGCCACGTCTTAAGGCACACTAATGTGCCATGGCCAGACCATAAAGGCTGCGTGGTAATTTGCCAGGGTTAACGGAATGCCTTTAATTTGGCTGGAGGGAAATGGAGACTTAGAGCAGCCTTACAGAGGAGGAGGAGTCCCATTCTAGGTCTCACTCTATTCATATTTTAAAAGGGTTTGTTTTCTTCCGGCTCATTGTTATCCCAAGCCCAATATCTGCAAACAGCAGGATGGGAAAAAGAAAACAACATAGCAGTATCTTGGCCCCATTACACAGGGAACAAGACACCAGAAAAACAAACAGAAGGTGGCTTCTTCTCTGCAGCAATGCTGATGTCATTTGGGGAACATTTAGGTCACGGATTAGGTTTTGGGAGAAGCTCTAATACAAGATGATGAGGGGAAGGGTTCAGGGAGATCGTACGCCAAGGAGGTTAGAGGCCTGGCCTGGCCTGTCTGTCGCAGCATACGCAGAAATTTCGAGTGAGTGCCGGAAGTCCAGGTACCCTATAATCTGTTATCTCGCGTCCCCGGATGATTCCTATGCCACGGAGTGTATTGCTACACTAAAACCTGCCTTCTGCTGGGAACCGACTTCAGTTCTAGATATTATATCACAGTGAAATTTCATATACAGGTATGCATGCTTGACATTTTAGGCAGAGAAAAACAGCAGAACTGTTGGAGTGTTACACATCATTGGTCAAGCTTTGATAAGTCAACAAACAACCAATTAAACATAGCAGCATGTTGGACTGACTCCCACAGCTCCCAAAAATAACTGCTTTTTGTGTGTGTGTGTGTGTGTGTGTGTGTGTGTGTGTGTGTGTGTGTGTGTGTGTGTGTGTGTGTGTGTG
>JAQLOM010000034.1:9581776-9595760 GCA_030068315.1 Chrysichthys thysi
CTTTTCGTGTTTGAAACGGAAATGATGTATGACCATGATTTGTTGAAGAAATAAAATTGGTAATTAACAAGCTTATTTTATAACTACTGCACACTTTTATTTTTCTCCCTTGCACTCAGTGATCGAGGCCACCGGCTGATCAGCTAGTACATATATAAAAGAAGAAAAATGCCCAGAAACCCCCACTTTGTCGAACCACAATAAGTCACAAAAGTCACAAAGAAACTACATTTCCACTCAGCCCACGCGCGCTCCCGAGGACTCCGCGGAGAGCGAACCGCGCATGCGCAGCCAGACGTGGCAGCGGCATCATGGCTTCTTGGACCCGATACGGCAGATGCAGGAGAGCGCTTGAAATGTATACACTCTTATGTGTGGTGAGTAATCTGAAGCCGTGGGTCGGGTTGAGATATGTTTGTGTGACTCGTGCGCGGTGTCGGTGCATGGTTCATTGCGCTCATGCCAAACATTGCTTATGTGTTGGAGAGGGGTGAAAGGTAGAGAGAGTGAGAGTGAGAGAGGGAGTGAGGGAGTGCATTGATTGGAGGCTGAACTTGAGACCTTCCACCAGTTTGACCGCTGGATCTTTCCCCAGTCGGTGTGTGACCGGTCAGTGGATGTGCTGGATGTGTGTGGTGCACGCGCTGCAGGTTGTCAGTGTGCCTGGTGCTCCGTGGACCTTCAGTGCGCACCCTGCACCGCCGATCACACGCTGGGGTTTCCATCCAGCCTGGCCGCATTTCCCCTCCGTGCACTGCGCGTGCCAGTCCCGAGGACGGGTAGCCTGTTGATTGAGCTCGAGCTGTCTCTCCTCACAAGGCCAGGCACAGTGCTCAGCACAGGGACTCGGTCATGTGACTTGGTCACTGATTTATCACGACTTTTTATGACTCATTTGGTTGCTTTACGGTAATCTGTACCCTTCACCTTACTTAGTTTGAAGTCAGCTGGAGTGTGCTGCCCGAGTACAGGGCAAATCCACACACTGACCTTACAGGCTTCTCCTACTCCTCCTTTCGGCTGTCCCCTTCAGGAGTCGCCACAGTGAACCATCTGTCTCCATCTAACTCTGTTCTCTGCATCCTCTTTTCTCACACCAACTAACTTCATGTCCTCTTTCAATCTCCTCTTTGGTCTTCCTCTAGGTCTCCTGCCTGGTGGGTCCAACCTCAGCATCCTTCTAGCGATATATTCCCTCTCCCTCCTCTGTTCATGTCCAAACCATGTCAGTCTGGCCTCTCTAACTTTATCCCCAAACAGTTAACATGTGCTGTCCCTCTGATGTGCTCATTTCTGATCCTATCCGTTCTCGTCCCTCCCAAAGAGAACCTCAGGATTTTCATCTCCGCCACCTCGAGCTCTTTCTCTGGACTTTTCCTCAGTGTCACTGTCTCTAGGCCATACAACATTGCTGGTCTCACCACCGTCTTGTACACCTTTCCTTTCATTCTTGCTGATACTCTTTCATCACACAAAACCCCTGATACTTTTCTCCACCCGTTCCAACCTGCTTGCACACGCTTCTTCACTGCTTTTCCACACTCCCCATGTGCCAGGTTAACATTCCAGCTGGGTTTAGATATCTAATAGTTAGTTAATACAATTCTCCAGTTGTAGAAGAGTTCAAACGTGATAAGCTTCCGTTGTTAGGACTAGTGTGCCACGTCAGTCCGCTCCTGTTCCCCGGGCTGTTTCCTTTCTCACATCCTGTTTTGCAATAGCCATAGCAAACAAAGGTGCTACCTCGGAGCAGGATGGAAGTAGTAGTCTGCTCAAGCAGGAACGGGTTTCTGAATTGCTCCTGTATTTGCTTTGAGTGCTCCTGGAATTCAACGCAGTGTCTACATGGTTTAATCTCACTTGAGCCGTCACCACCACCACTGCGACCGCTATAGGTATTGGGTCTGCATGCACCGCTTGCTTTCAGCTCCATTACTCATGTGAACAGAAAGGGGGCGGTGCTGATCAGAACGTTGGAAGTTCAAGTCCCTAGTTGCCTCTGCTTGAGCAAAGTCCTTAACGCTACCCCATTCAAATGTCTTCTGGTGCTTAATCCTGTTCAGGGTTGTGGGGAGAAGCAGGAGCCAATCCTAGCTGACTCCGGGCGAGAGGCGGGGTATACCCTGGGCAGATCAGCAATCCTCCGCAGGGTAATACACAGAGACAGACAACCATCACACCTACATTCACACCTACAGGACATTTAGAGTCGCCAATTAGCCTAATCCGGTCTGTACATGTCTTTGGACTGTGGGAGGAAACCAGAGTACCCAGAGGAAACCCACATGGACACGGGAGGAACATGCAAACTCCACACAGGCAGACGCCCAGGCCGACCCCAGGTCCTCCTTGCTGTGAGGCGACAGTGCTAACCACCACACCACCATGTGCCCCTCCCAACCCTACCTGCTTAGCCCAATCCATACTGACCCCATATAGAGTTTGGGGAAAAAAGCTTTTGATAACCAGCTAACCGCTCATGTAAACAGGACCTCTGCCAGCAATCACTGTCCTTTCACTCAGCACATTTCTTTCCATTAAGCATGTCTCGTCCTTCAGTGGTGCCTATGATTTATCCCCAAGTTGCAGTGTGTTATTGGAGGCAGAGCCCAAACCCCTCCCTGACCAAGTTGTTTGGCTCATTAATCAGAAGAAAAAGAGGGGTGTTTGACAAAAAGTCAGTCAGTATGTGCTGAATCAGTGCATCCCTTGATGCTGAAAATGGGCCGCCATCCAGTAAGCAGCTTTGTCATGCTGGAAGTACAGGGGGCGTATGGGATCACAGCTTCCACGGCCAATTACTCAGAAGTGTTATGACAGAGGGTTTATTTTCCTTGAACCGTTTAATTGTGTAGGTATTTTCCACCATAGAGAGTAGCATAATTTGTTGGGGTTAGACAGACTGCTGGACGTGGGGGCGATGCGGGGGGGGCCTTAACGGAAATATCTGTTTTTACATTTATAAAAATTAGTATCGTCAGTGAAAAGGTTAGCACACGTTTCAGATCGATCCCGATCTGTGACCTGGGCGGCATTCGTTATAAATGGGTTGGATTGCCGTTGGATTTGTTAGCAAGGCACCAAGTTTGTAAGCTCAGGCCTCAAAGAAGCAGGCGTATTCATAATCAGCGTGATCTTTTTTCTTTTCTTTTTTTGGACTCTCGGTATAGATGGCCTTTCCAAGAGAAACAGGAGCGTGCAGTTTACCCCAAAATCTCTCACAGGTGCGTGCAGAGAACCGAACGAGCCCATTTGGAACGATCTCGATTAGTAAATCTGGCATGCGTTATGTTATCTAGGATTTCTTAAGCAACGTACAAAGAACTCCATGAGTCTAGATATAGGATAAGCGTTGACTGGAAGTCTTTCTGGGCTTCCTACTTTAACCTTAACTCGAGATGGATGTGTTTTTATTGAAGTCTGTACAAGGATAACGTGAGGCTTTCTCACTGCGCTCTTTTGTCTCTCATATTCGTTCCTGTATTTGACCTGGCAGCTTGTTCATTCTGATGAATATTTCGAAGGGAAAGAATTGGCAGATTAGTTCCTCTTTGCAGAATATTTTCAGATTGGATTTTTTTTTCTTCCCGCCTGCATTCTGTATCCTGTTTTTCTGTGAAAAGTATGTTTGTTTTTTTCGCTAATACTTGGTAAAGCTCCCTATTGCGCTTCCAGAGAGGAAAATCCTTCATGAACAATGTAAACATAGCCAGATCCACCAGGAATTGCAACAGCGGACTGCTAGCTCCACAAGCCGTGAGGAACAGGCCGGAAAGACCGACAATTCCCCACCGTTGTATTTCCAGGGTTCTGCCAGTATAATCCATACTTCCTTCAAACGGCAAGTGATCAGTAGTGCGCAGCACGCAGCACATTTGGTCTGTTTGTTTCACTCTGCATCGATCGGCAGGATGTGATCGGGACTCGCCTTTTGTACTGCTTTGTGGATTGTTATAACCCTGACAGCCTTGTGAAAGCAGCAGCGGCATCATTAGGATAATGCCCACATTGAACAAGGCTGCTTGGTGAAAAGCAAATGGATGCTTTTGTGACCGATATGAGACACGACGATCGCCAGACAGTAATGGGTCCGCCGTATTCCTTTCCTGTCAGATCTCTACTTAGCTTCGGAAGAAAAGATGCCGTTCGGAAATTTGATTTGACTCGTTATACTTGTCCCGACGACTTAAACCCGAGCGTTTTTATTTTCTGAGCGGTCTTGGGGATCTGAGGCGCCGTTTGTTGGACGTCTTGTGCAATGTTTCTTTCATACAAGCACCAAATTCCTGCCTGCAAACTATTGATTTGAAATATAGCTTCATGAACTCGTGACAAGAATCGTTCGTTTTATAACCTGCCAAAAATGCTGGCTTGATAACCTGTACACTTCAGGTTGGAAACACGCAGGTCTCGCTTGGGAGACATTTTAAGGCATTGCTCCAGGCTTTCTTGTTCAGGGTATCATTGAGGTCGTGTGAAGAGGCGATATGATTCACCTGCTGCAGAGCCTTACTGTTGCTCTAATTACCCCATGTTGTCGTCTCCTCTACGACTCTCCAGCCTGCTGATGGTTGAACCGTCACCTCATCATTTAATCAGTGTTGTTTGCCTGGAGCAGGACTTCGGCTCTGACAGGCACACACGCTACGACAGCTATGAGTCAACATCTGTGGTTTAGCTTTAGTAATTAGGATTTTTCCTCCCCTTTGCTACAGCGATAGAGCAGACACCCGAAAAACGAAACCTTTCTGTTCTTTCCAACTCAAGCAGCTGTCGGACCAAACTCAAAATGGATCTAGGGGAGAAGCTGAGTCACCTTAGGGTTAAGGACGCAGGATGCATTTATTTGTGGTAGCAGTTACTTTGCAACAGCTTTATCTAGGTGATCAGATACGTGTCGTGTTCTTGTTAGCCTGTTGAAAGTGGGCGGGATTGTAGTCTGTTATGACCCTACGGGACCTGTATAAAGCTAACTAGCTATCAATACAGTAGCACGAATGTTTGGTGGAGTCACTAAAAGTGCTAATAAATGCTTATTTCTAAAGTTTAAACCCTAAATATGTCCCAAATCATGCTCCCAGAGCACTTTAATTTCATTTAAAAGTCAGCTTATTTTTTATTATTACATTACCCTTAAAAAAAAAAGAAAGAAAAAAAGGTTGACGTAAAAACAGAGTACAGTATCGCCTAATTGATATTTGCCACACTAGCGTATTTAAAGTATGGTTATATTAATGTAGTTAATTGTAACTCTATATTAATTAATTTTTTATGTTTAGGCATCTTGAGGTTTGTTATAAATTCAATAAAAACCAAGGAAAAAGCAGCGTAAATACTCATCACACTTATATCAAATACCTGTGTGTTAAACTGAGATGCGAAGAGATGAACCGCGATTTCACTCACATAGTACACAAAGCATCTGAGCACCCAGCCAAGCAGCAACGGGGAAAGTTGGTACCCTGCTCTGTGATTGGCTACGTCCCACCCTTCCAGCCAATAGCGTGTCACCATGGAGCCTACGCCATCACCAAAACAACCCGTACGTACGCATTTGCTATGAACATTTAGCTATGAAGATTTCGCAGATGTCTGAAAAAAACGCGAATGTAAATTAGTTAGGTTCCACAGAAAATTTCGCGAATCCAGAAACGCGAATGCAGGAGGAACTACTGTACCTCTGTTGTCTCCCTGATGAAAGTAGACATGCCCTCAGGACTGGTTGGAATCTTTGTTGGAAACGCCAGTGAGTGTTCAGACCTGTCGGAGCTAGCATACGATGTCCTGACGCGTACAGCGTGATCAGGTAATCCACATGATGCGAAAAGCCTGGGTGGATCTGTGGATCTGACTGGGGCAAAATGAAATTGATTATCTGTTTGGGGGGAAGCTGGAATGTAATTGTTTAGGGAAGCATTTTCAGTTTGTGTTAGCAGTAATAAAGGCGTAGAGTGACTGCTGTGTGTTGCCATTTTTAAAGGTGTCGTTCCCTGAGAAACCGTTTAATACTTGCTCTTTTTGTAATACGATAGGTCACTCCGAGTCGCATATGCATGCTGCATGTGAAAATGTTCTTCTACCCCATATTGCCTGCATTAGCCATAGAAAAAACATAGATGGAAAAACGAGCAAATCAGAAAAAGCCCTTCAAACTTGCGTCATTTTGAAAATTAGTATTCATGGCCTAACCCACCTTGGCTTGCGACCGCCCAAGGGACGACAATTTGGATTTTGTGTCCAGGAGAGAGCAGAGCCCGTCTCGGCAGGTAGAAGCTAACTATTGAGAGTAGAGTAGCTAACAGCAATGACGCACTGGAAGGAGCTTCACAGTGCTGTTAGCCAATCAGAGGCAACACATTTGCATGTCATGAATATTCATGAGTAAGAGCCCAAAACCTGTTGTTCTCCCCGCACCCACTCCTCCACCAAACTAGCACAGCCTGAAACAGGAGCACCAGAACATTTTTTTCACCAAAAGCGACTCGCAGGGCATTCATTCATACTAGAGACCACTGCAAAATTAATGAAAAAACAATGCAACGGCCCCCTTAATATTTTACTTTCAGTATGGAGTCTCTACAGCATACTTGATCATTTTCAATTGAATTATGAAGTATTTCATGTTCTCGTGTGCTGACGTTGTTTGGTTTCTTAGATGTCTTGCGTTCATGTCAGTAATAAATGTGTACAGTCATTATTTTTTCTTTTCGGGGGCGTAGTCTGTATATTGATATTCACATAAAAAAAGAAAAAAATAGAATTCAGTTAATCAACAGTATATTTCATGCACCGGCACCATGGCCTGTTATTATCATGTCAGTTATTAAGTTATTATTATATCTGACATGGACCATAGTGCATACTGGACATGCGCTTGTATTAATTTGACATACTTGTACAATCAACAACTCAGATTGCTTGTGAATTCAAACTTTTCTGCAGATCATTTATTTATTCTTGTACCTGACATTTGCACTTGTTGTACGTCGCGCTGGATAAGAGCGTCTGCTAAACGCCTGTAATGGTAATTTCAGTTCAGTTAATGGATTTTCACGTTTATGTTGTAAGCCTGGCGCCGTCTGGTCCACCTATATGTGCTAGGCTTTTTTTCTTTTCTTTTTTTCTTTTCCCTCTAAGCCTCCAAGGGGTTTCTTGTTAGCAACGTTGGCACATCTGGAGAGCCTATGAAAATCTCCTATATGAATTTAAGCTTCGGAACGCGGTCTGTAATTTATGCAAAACAACCCTGGCAGGAGGTCCTGCAGGCCTCAGTGTGTGTGGCAAAAATTTGCTAATGACATTTCTTTTTAAATGTAATAACTCTATAGAGAGCTCATCCGAGAACGGTTTGTTGAATGCAGCCAATTTGGAGGTGATTTGCCCCCGGCCCTTCTCTCCACGGAGCTGTGAGGATGTGTGTGCGTTTTAATGAGCGCGAAGACGGAGCTTGTCTCAATCTGTCACCAGGCAGGACTAAGCTCATCAGCGAGTCTGCGTGTGTAAGACCACCACCATCACCACCACCACACCGTAATTCACTGGTCCTGTGGATCTCACAGGTGGCATGCTTAGTTGTCCCTGATAATAACATGTTTAACTATCCCTGCTGGATTTTCCTGCCATTAACATTCGTGAGTCCCCAGCTGTCGTGATTAAACTTCTGTAGCCGTTCGTGGAGCATAATGTAATGATTTCAGTGATTTCACACATGGCTTATTGGTTTCTATTAATGGAAAGTGCATGCATTATTTGTGCATATTTTCCTGCTATACGGGTGCTCCCCAGGTTACGATGGACCGACTTACAATTTTTTGATGTTACGATGGCGATTGTTATACTGTTCTCCCTGGGCGTTATGCACATCTACTACGTTAGCACAGATCAACAGCAAGCCGAGCTCGGGTTTTCAACCGAGTCAGGATAGCGAGCACCCTACTCCGTTTATTGTATCAGTAGGCGGATAAAAAAAAAAAATGAATGAAAACTGTACAAAAACAGAAAGAATAAAGGTCTAAGACCCTTTCCAGTACAGCAAGTCGCTATACGAATTAACATTCTGAGCTGAAATATAAATAAATCACACATGAACAAGTGCTAAGTTAGCTCATAAACAGCAATGCTAGACGTGAACCTAGTTCCAGTCAAACGTCCCCATGGCTAGTTCGTTAACGTTAGCATGTTTGTAACGTGAATCCACGCGTTTCACTCGCAACATACCGAGGATGACGACATCAACAGAATTTAATAGATGTAAATCGAGAGTGAATATCCACGTTCACTTATGCAGAAAAGGGATAATAAACTTCCATCTATTGCGTTCATGGGCATGAGAAAATTCGCAAGACTCGGCAGTACAGACCATAAGAGAGAGAAACAGTTGCACACTGACAAAAATGTGTCAACAGAAAAGTCCTGCCCAAAGGAACCCAGTTACTCAGTGCGTCTATGTTTGTATGAATACAGATCAATTTCAGGTCATTTTAATACATCAAATAATATTCTTAACGAAACGTCCCACATTTAACCTAAACAAATCTGAGGACAGAACGATTGTGATCCGCTAAAAATTGTCAAATATTTAGAAAATATAGGCCAGCGGAACAGCGTATGACGCACGCGGACGTCAAGACGATCCCCGGATCTCTCACCTCGCGTGATGCCTTACTCTCTCCAGCTACTCACAGAGTTACCTTATGTATCGGTGTACTGTACAGTGCATTACCCTGGCTTTTATTTTTTTATCATTATTAGCAGAACAGCTTCAGCAGCGACTGTCTGTAGCCGGAGCTCAGTATTTGTGTAGCGGGGTGTCGCGGCTTTATGGAGCTCAGAGACACAGTGCTGCTGCCTCCACCAGGTGCGGGCTCCCTCTGACAAACTCTCTCTTTTGACAGAAATGTGAGTGTGTGTCGTCCTTTACAGGAAAAGACTCCTGGGTAGGCTAGGCTAAGCTAGGCTAAGTGACCGAATACAATGGTTCGACTTACAATGTTTTCGCCTTACAGTGGGTGTGGTGGAACGCATCTCCATCGTAACTTGAGGCCTACCTGTATTTTCGATAGGAATTTATTCTTTCATGCTTAATATAAGTTCCTTGCACCACTTATGACTAAGGGGGAAAAATTGCAACGAGAGAGATGAAATATTTGTTGTGTCAATATGCAATGAATCCCCCCCATTTCTGTATTGAAAGCAGAGATAATTGTGGTACACCCTAGGCATGCACTGGGTCCTTTTTTCCATCTCTTGATACAATAGCAGTAACAGAGCCGTCAATATTAGCCGATAGATGATCCTGACATCATTTTTGCAACTGCACTGACTCTGTAGACTTATGTGAACCGCCACCAGTGCGTGTCCTGTGTTCAGTTAATGTCGTGGCATGAGATGCATCTGTGAATTCATATTGTGGAGAAGAAAGACATGTTGGTCTGGCAATCTGAACGGCTGGCCAAAGTCAACAGTTGTCCTCGATTACTGTGTCCTTGGGTTTAACCGGTGCTGTTGAGCATGTGTAGGAGGCTCAACCTGGGTCAGTGGGACGTTGCCTGCTTCTGACCTATGGCAAAACTTTTGTCTTGGTCTTCATACAGAAATCATAAGCTTATATAGGAGAGATAGTAATGATAGAGAGATAGTAAAGCAGCAGAATTAACCAGGATGCTAATTTATGGCACCCAACTTTCAGTGGGCTTCATTATGTCTCCTGCACCTCGTCTACCTCCTGGATCATAGATGATGGATTGGCTGAGGCCTTATCAGGTTGACATAATCCGTGGGAGCTTCATGGTGCCTGGCACTGCTTCATCTGCTGGAAGTTTTTAATCACATAACTTTCATAGACATAACAAAAAATCTTTTTTTAAAGAATCCACAGAAGTATTATTGGAGTCTGTTGGAGTTCAGAGTTGATGAGTAAGAAATAAAGCACATCACGGCATGCTGATGTAGTAAAATTCTAAGCAAATGGTTGGTGTGACACAGCAGAACGCAAAGGGGCGCTACGATCACCACCCCAAAGTGGATTAGCAATAATGGCACATCATGAAGCAGTTTATTCGTCTTATGCGGTTGTTTTTCACAATGGTCACCATGTCCGATTGGGCAATAATAAAGCTATAAGGTCAGCAGCACTACAGGTTTGACTTCGACCAATCGTCCTTCATGTTCTTGCGTCTTGTTGGGAAGGAGGGTCAAGAAATGACCAGTCATGGCTACAGAAGGAGCATTGAGGAACCCCAAGGTGAGGAAAATCCCCAAAATTCTGCCGCGCTAGAGGTTTCGTCAGGGTTTCATGGGACGTGCCAGACTCCACACCGCTGTTTTTTCGAACAGGACACACTACAGGTCCGGTTCTTTGTTCATGACCTTCATATTCAGGCTGGAACCCTGAAAATTTGTTGCTGATTGCAAAAGCTTGTCAGAGTGGACTGAATTCATGTAGTCTGATCACTGTGTTTTTTTATATATATATATATATATATATGTAATATATAATATTATAGAGAAGTTTGAGCCCAAGTCCAGTTTTCATTAAATAAAGAACAACACATCGTACTTTTTTCTTGTTTCTCATTATTTTGAATGATGTGGCACATTTACAAAACAAGTTAGTCAGGCAGGCACTCGCTCAGCAGAGGGACTTGTGATTTGACTTTCTAGCTGGAAAATGTCATCAGAGCTGCTGTTATAGAAAATTCATCAACGCCCTCCGAACCATCAGATTCGAGCATTCAGAAGCGCTGTGGGATAATAACGAAGCAGAGTAGGAGTTGGAAGCAGTTCCTCAAGATACGGATCACCATAGCAATTGAATATTATTAATCCAGCTCTAAAAGCTATTTTTATTTGAAAATGTGTTGGATCATCTCTGTAATCGGGGTTGTCCTCCTGGGTAACATTGCCGCACCCAGGTTTGACACTGCTGTGATTCGAACCCAGTACCGCAATTACATTCGCCGACCCGCAGCTGTAGATGATGTCCCGAAACGCTTGTGAGATTTTGCTGCGACGTTGAAAAATGACATCGATTTTTGTTTTTCTTCCTCTCTGTTGCTGTGTCTCTCTCAGGTTGTGGTCGTGTCCACACTGCAGGCAGTGAAAGTGTCCCCGTTAATAGAGAGAGTCAGCGACCATAAGGATTTCAAAAAGCTGCTCAGGACCAGAACCAATGTCCTTGTTCTTTACACTAAGTCAGGTGAGTGTTGAGTCTTTGGTATTGAACATTGTACAGTCATCCCTCACCTATCGCGGGGGTTACGTTCCAGAGCCCCGCCCGCCATAGGGGAAACCCTCGTAGTCGCGACCTTATATTTATTTTATTATTTATATATATTTTAAGGCTTTATAAACCCTTCCCACTCTCTTATTAACCTTTCCCACACTCTTAAACACTTTCTACACTCTTAAACCTATGTCATTTTAACAACAAATAAAATCCTATATGGGTACTCACCAGTGAAGTATACTACAACTTGAATGATCAAGATGATGAATTAGTTGTGCAGTACTGATGACAATGAAGGTGAAGACGATGAGATGAACGGTCCCTGAGCCAATCAGCGCCCAGGATACAGAACACCGCGCTCTGGTTGGTCGCCTCCCATCCATCAGCTGATAGTGTGCCGTGTACAATCTCACGTGGGCGAACGAGCTCAAGCGGTAGTGGTGTACACTGCGTTTTCATTGTGTATTCATCCGCTGATGAAATACATACTGTATTTTATTTCAATTATTTAATATTCTTTTAATATGTTTGAATGAACATTTTTATATTTTTTATATCGCATGTAAAAACCGCGATACAGTGAAGCCGCGATATGGCGTGGGGCGACTGTATATTTAAACACGTTCACACATCGTTTAGCATGGCATCCCTGACCGGACGTGGCCTTCGGAGATTCCGTACATAGGAAGGATTTGAATTTGGTACGTTCCTCCACTAGTGTAAGTTACCAGAGAGATCACCTGTTAGTCCCTGCAAATGTTTGTCATGTGTATTGTACTTAAGAGCTATGGTGATGCAAATCCATCAAAAAAAAACCCAAAAAGCCCTCAAAACCACAGCACACTCCAGGTCATCCATTAGCACTGATCTTTACAGTGCACTTTCTCATTTGTACTCATTGGTAGAGGGATGCACAGTGCCATGTGTGGTGATATGTGGTTTCCTGGACCTTCTCCTCCACATGCTGTACAAGGGTCTCCCAAGCCCTAGCTTCCCCAGATATATTGGTTTCATAATTCATGGCCCATTTCTGCCGTGTGAGGTCACTGGGTAAAACTCTGGAGTATTGAACAGAGAGTTTGATTGATAGCCGAGGCGGCTGCTCATCCTCTGAAGCCCTGGTTTACTCTCTAAACGCACAATTCCCCCCACTTTGAATTCCCCCTTCGGATGTTTTCTCTCAGCTTTGACATGGCGGGAAAGCTTAGGTACTCCTCACACGAGAGAGATGTTTTTTGCTGTACACCGAATCTTTTCTGTGTATTTTCACCCTGGGGATTCCGTACACTTTTCTGGATACAGGAATCGCCCGCTGTATCGCGGTTCACATTTCGCGTCCCTGGCTATTTGCGGATTTTTATTTAGAATACATCTGGGTTGTTTTTTTTGTTTGTTTGTTTTGTTTTGTTTTTTGCAGATAAAACCTATAGTGAATTGTTTTTATGGATTTTTGGAATTCGTCAAACAACTGTTTCTTTGATTCAGTTGCTTATGTCGCTACAGGACCATCTGTTGTTTATGACGACTGTAGTGGTTCTGAAATCCAGTCTGTAGCAAATGGTTGTTAATTACAGTATTATACAGTATAGAAAAAAGTGCAGGATAGGCTAGTGTACTACATACATTCAGTACCGAAAATATAAGTACAGGCTACGCTAGTATACAGGTACAGCTCAAAAAATTCGAATATCGTGAAAAAGTTCAATATTTTTTGTCACTCATTTCAGAAAGTGAAACTCATATTATCTAGATTCATTACACACAGAGTGTAAAAAAAAAGGATATTTTAAACAGAAATGTCAGGCTTCTGAAAAGTATGTTCATTTCTGTGCACTCAATACTTGGTTATTCTCCTTTTGCATGAATTACTGCATCAGTGTTGCGTGGCATGGAGGTGATCAGCCTGTGGCACAGCTGAGGTGTAATGGAAGCCCAGGTTGCTTTGATAGCGGCCTTCGGGTCATCTGCATTGTTGGGTCTGGTGTCTCTTGTCTTCCTCTTGACAATACCCCACAGATTCTCTATGGGCTTCAGGTCAGGTCATTACAGTACTCGCTACAAATGTGCCGTTTCTACGAATTCTACCCAAAATTCACCTCACTATATGGTCGCAAATGTTTTCTTTCTGTGTTTAATTGTGTCTAGAATGGGTTTAAAGACTCTGGGAGGATCATTTAGAGCTTAAACTAAGGGGGGGGGGCATTTGGGGGTGGCGTCCTTGTATGACGTATCTTCGTCTTTCTCGGAAACGGGACCCTCACGAAAGACAAGGGACTACTGTAACAGGAAACCATTTCATCAGCTGTTGATTTAAATGCTTGTTCCTTCAGCGTTGGCACCCACCAAGTATCATGAAGGTGCATTTTGTCCACGTGATGTTTATTTGATCTTTAAATGAGCTGCTTTTATATTTCCAAGTGTGTTTAAGGTTTTTCAAATGCACAGTGAAGTGTGCGATTTAGGATGGATTTCTTCACCATGCCGCACCTTGTACAGTGGTACCTTGACATACAACACTAATGCGATCCAGGAGCAAGGCCGTATGTCAAAAGTGTCGTAAGACAAATGGAATTTCCCCATTAAAATGAATGGACTTACTAATAATTCCTTCCGAACCCCCAACAAAACACACCAAATTCTTTTGTTACGTGTTTTTAAATAAGAGAAATGTACTATATCGATAACAAATAATGTATAAAACAATAATAAAACATAATAAAAGTGAATGTAAAGAAATAAACTGGTTTTATTAAGTGT
>JAQLOM010000034.1:9631993-9643180 GCA_030068315.1 Chrysichthys thysi
CTCCTCCGACAATCTCTTCCTCCTCCCACCACCAACGTCCGTCCTACGCCTCACTGCTCCGCCTCCATCATCGCTTCCTGTGATCCTCAAGGTAAAGGACACTTAATAAAACCAGTTTTTCTTTATTCACTTTTATTATGTTTTATTATTGTTTTATACATTATTTGTTATATTTATATAGTACATTTTCTCTCGTTTAAAAAAACACGTACCAAAATAAATTGGTGTGTTTTGCTGGGAGTTTGGAACAAATTATTAGTAATTCCATTCATTTTAATTGGGAAATTCGATTTGTCTTACGACACTTTTGACATACGACCTTGATCCAGGAACGACTTAATGCCGTGCGTCAAGGTACCACTGTATGTTGTTTTTCACCAGTATCTTAGAAAAGTAACTTGGTAGAGCTAATTTAAAGTTAATCAAATAATTCCAAGAACAGATTGTTATCCCATCATTAGTCCTCATTTCATGATATTTATCTAAAACATAGTGAAAGTACACATTGTTCTTGTTGAACTGGTAATCTTAAACCCTAATGAGCATCATCTCTTAGTGTTAGCAAAATAATATTTTTAGATATATTTGTACAGAAATGTAGAAAGTTTGCGACTTAATAGCACAAATTATGGGTAAGGTAATTATGGCGACTTGTCACCATTTACTTTGTTCTTGTAAATGGCCACTGCCTGATGGGCTGCTGAAAAAATACATGTACAGGTACAGTAGTGTGCAAAAGTCTTAGGCACATACAAAGAAATGCTGTAAAGTAATGATGACGTCGCAATTGATGAAATTGAATCTTTCTACTTGGAAGAATACTGCAAAGTGCAGTACAGAAATAAAGTCAGTATTGGGTGCGATGACCCTGCCTTACAACGACAACAAAAAACAAAACAAAAAAAATAAAAAAACGGTAGTCCCAGGTACAATTTGTAGAGTTTTAGAAGGAAATGAGCTGTAAGTTTTTCTGAGCATCTTGGAGAATCTGCTGTACTTCTTCAGGAGATTTTTACTCTCACACTTGCTTCTTTTTTTGCATGCAAAACCCAGAAGCCTTCAATATGAATGTGTTTTGGGGTTTTTTTTGGTCTGAATTAATTAATTTTGGTCTAATTTCATATGCTGCTTTCTTTAGTGACATACTGGCATTTTTTAAATACAAAATATTTTTTGGAAAAGTAATGTTGGGAAACCTAAGGTTTTTTGTTTTTTTTTTTACTTTTTTTACATCGGCTCAATAATGCAGAATTCGTAAAGTAAATATCTATAATACAATTTGTACAAACAAATAGGGTGCCTAAATTTTTAACTTTAAGCCTTAACTTTTGCACAGTTCTCTCTGTATGTTCGAGCAAATCTCTCCATTTTCCTTTGCCTTCCTCCTTTAAATATGAATAACAAAGGGAGAAAGAAAAGGAAAGGCCCGCTTTACTGAGTAATACTGAACAGCCTTATCAGAGGTTATTCATTGGACACAAGGGCACGTTTCCTTTAACTGCTTTCTGTTATTTAAAGTGCAACTTTAGCTTACTCTCCAGATTCAGGGTCATATAGACCTGGCACAGGTCTGGAGGTTTGGAAATGCTCTCTGCTTCTTATGTAATAGCTGTATGAGCTGATAGGAGGGTCAGCAGATTTATGCTTCATTATTCTAATGACCGCCGTGCTTCTGAAATTAGGAGCCGTGTTCTGCACACAAGCAGGCTTTTGTCTGGGGCTCCAGGCATCATTAGTTTACCATCAGGTGCCGTTTAAGTGCACTGGTTTGTGAAACTGCTCCTTCACTGTAATGACTTTAATTTGAAAATGCAGATTGCAGTCAGGGCTAATGACATTTACACCACCACAACACTGTTGGATTCCTGATTCTGATTGGTCAGAAGGTGTTGATTTCATTTTCTGGACCAGCATTTCTGACAGTAAGGCTGGCTGCAAGGTAAATCATTGGCTTTTATTAATGAGCTCCTTCTCATACGCAAAACGATGATAAACTGATCAAGTGCATGACCATCACATTGTTCTGGTGAAGCTTTCCATAAGGAGATGTTTATTTAACATCTATGGAAGGAGGAAGGAGTCTTCATTGTCTGCACTTTGTCACAACCAGAGATATAGCTGCTAAAGTTTTCTCAAATTAAAGAGAGGCAAAGAAAACTTATGCTGTTTAAAGTGTAGTTCTAGCTTGCCTTTCAGATTCTTGATTGATTTCAAATCATGGAACTTGTTTAATGCGCAATGCACAACATTTTCATGTAACCAGTGTTCCCTGAGTTGAACAGAAAAGCGTCCGCCCCGTTATACACAGATCGCTAATGCGACGGCAATGTCACAGCCGTCCGTCGCCAAGAAAGCACCGAGAGTGCACTGACAGTGACTGGGTGAGCTCATGCCTGCTGAAGGGGGTGCTTTCTTCTGAGTGTGTTGCATCACCCCGTGATACAGCATGAGCAGTCGAAAAGACACAACAGAGTTGGTTGGCTTCAAATGTCACAGTGATGGTCTACACCCTCTCATTGTGACATCTTATGATGGGGGAAACCAAACTGGTGGGGGAATTAGCCAAGACTCAATCAGGGGGAAATTTATAATGCTAAAAAATCATAATATAGCAAAAATATCAATATAGTTAAAAGTATGGGTAAAAATGCTAATATAACAAGGTACAATGCCAATTATTTATTTGTCTATCTATCATTCTATCTATCTATCTATCTATCTCATGCACGCTGTGTGTGTGTGTGTGTGTGTGTGTGTGTGTGTGTGTGTGTGTGTGTGTGTGTGTGTGTGTGTGTGTGTGTGTATAAAATCAAATCAATAAAAACCCACCAATAAACAAAACAGGAGGTGTGTACACACACATATTTTATATATGTGTGTGTGTGTACACACCTCCTGTTTTGTTTATTGGTGGGTTTTTTTTATTTTGATTTGTGAGGTAGCACTAATATAAACAAAAATAACTATGGTGAGCGCTATTAAAACTGAGTAAAAGCTTGTATGAACATTTCAGGGCTTGTGTTATTTTTTTAGGACATCGCTGATCTCTGGAAATGCCTAGTTGTCCTTGTGTTTTTACGGTTTCTACTTCATTTCTGCGGACACACTCTTGGCTGTTTATGGCCTTTTCTTTGATAGGGACCATCACAACATTTTCTCTGTACCCAGTTGGCTCAGATGAAATTCGGTTCAGTTGGCTGAGATGAAATGATGGCATGCTTTTCTCTGCAGGGTGCCCACACTGTAAGAATGCCGTCCCCCACTTCATTACAGCTGCTGAGACTTTCAAAGACGACCGCAAGGTGAGACACAGCCTCATGAAAGAGAATTCTTCACTTTGCCTCAGTCCTGCTTTCTGTCTCGATGTTTTTGTCAGGTGCAACCATCATCCGCACTCCATCTTTAATCGCTTTGAATTTGCCTGAACTTTTTTCAAAGCCTTGTCTCTAACCCACTGAACTTCACATTCTCATGCCACCCTTTAGCTCTCACTTTCAGTCCAGTACATGCAGTGTATCTGAACAGACATCTGCTTTTCATGTGTTTGTTTGAGCATGTTTCTAGCACAATGCTTGCATTCTAACATTTAAACTCTCTCGTGAGCTCTTTAATGATTTCCACATGAAGCCATTTTCTGTTCCTCATCCTTTTTATTTATTTATTTGTTTTATTTTATTTTCACTGTCCAACACTTTTACTTCTCTCTATCTCTTCAAGATCGCTGCAAATAGCTGACCCACCCCTGAAATACCTCAGAGAATAAATTGGGACTTTCTTGACTTCATTCATCACTAGTCACCAAAGCAAGATGTTAAATTATTGCTCGCAAATGGGTGAAATGCATCACGCATGATGTCAGCCATCTTGAGCCCTCGGATAGCTCTTAAATTTGAACTCGCACGTGCTCATTATTCGATTGAGCAGGATTTGGAAAGTCGCTTTGCCAAAGGAGCTGGCTGCATTGGCTCTGAATTCCCGTCGACGCCCTGACCGTCCTCACGCATGTTGTGAGTCCTTTGTGAAACCGTATTTATGTGAAGGTCCGTGACCCTGTACAGGAAACGTATAGAAAAAGCTCCATCTGCTGGTGCTCTGATGAGTTGAAATAGATAAAGCGTATGTCTGGCGTGTTCATTTTGGCAGTCAATTGATTCATGAGAAAAAGTGCCAAGCCCCATTGCTTTGTCAATAGAGCTGGATTCTGTGACGGAGCATCAGGAGGACTCTTAATCACAAAGAAATAGGATTTCATTAAATGGTCTTAATTAAAAATTAGAATAATGGCTGAGTTGTGCTTGAAAGGCATGCGTCGCTGCTTTGTTTGCCACCATCGTCTTATACTCTTTCCTTGTTTTCCTCCCAGAGTTCATCTTTTATCTTTTAGTGCCGCATGTCTCTCTCTTAGGCTGTACATTAGTATGTGCGGCAAGTGTGCAGATAACAGCCAAGTGCCTGACTTTCCATTCTCCTGATTTATAATGCAGCATCTCGGTGTGCTCTGATGGTACGTTGTGTTGTTTATAGCAAGCAAACAAGTGTAAGTGGCCCAGTTAAACACAAGCTTCTAGAGTGGGGGTGGGGGGGGGACGCTGGATTTAATGAGTAAAGCTTTGTTAGTTCTCTGATTTTCATTCACCGATTGAACTGAATATGAGCAAACACAAAGAGGTCTGTGGCTTACTTATTTCAAAGGCTCTTTGTTGCAGTAGTAATGAGCCTGCTGTACGCTAAGCCGCATCAGAATGTTTAATTAGCCGTATACTATTGCTCTTGTTTTTCTTAAAGCTAATCATTAGTGCCTGAATGTGGATAACAAGATCCTTCATTAATGATTTTTCCAACCAGGGCCACCTGATGAAACCACTGCTCGTACATGATGGGGTTTCCTTTTTGAGAATGAGTCTCCTGCTGCTCTTATCCATGCAGTGTATGGGAATCAATAGCAGCATTGGCGGACAATCTTTGAGAGCGTTTCCTCGGCACTCCGCTTCGTCGTTTCTGGGCCGAGCACCCCGTGTTCTCACAAAGGCCACAAATGAACAACAAATTAATTGGGATTATTATTTCGCAAAACGTCATGCACTGCTTTGATTAGCCTGATTGTGCTTGATCTTCGAACTCCTTCTAAATGTTCTCCTGAATGGCTAAGAACTAATATAGGCTTTCACCGTGTAGGTATACTCAAGAAGGAGCATGCATCCTACAGGGTTTCCACGGGTCCTTGAAATCTTTGAAAGTTTCTGAATTTGAGGGGGGGGGAATGTAGGGTTTTGAAAATAAACATAAAAAGAAATGGTCATTGAAAGTGCTTGAATTTATATATTTTGTGCAGGAATAGGAGTTGACGTTCTTTTGGTTTGTTTGGGGTTTTTTTTTTTTTTAAACTTAGCACTGGTAAATAGGTTACATTCCGCTGTCTGCATGTGTCTCCTACTGTCTGTGAGCCTTGATTCATGCACCAACTGCCTCGAAAAAAAAGCGCTTGAATATGAAGGAATTCACCTTGATCCGTGCCTCAAACTGTGTCTTGTTGAGTCCTTGTATTAAGGAAATTGGGCCTGGAAAAAGTCCTTGAATTTGATGTTTAAGAAATTGTGGGAACCCTGATCCCATTCCTTTGGTACTGAATCCCAATCAGCTACTAAATCAAAGTCAGAAACAGGATCTTGACAATCATGGGATTTTCACGTCAGGATTTTAAGAGGCTCCACTCATCCACCTGAACTTGCTTATGTAAAAACCCCTTTCTCATCAGTGCCCTCACCGTGCCTTTATTTTCTGAACGTGATGCACACGTTGTAATTTCAGCACACTGATTCCCATTGTTAAAACACTGGGGATTTCACCCTGTCAGATCTGCTTCCTATGACTATAAATGTTTAATAACTCAGCCTCAGGCTTGGTCTTTGTGTGCTTTCTGATGGACTAATTTAAATTTTTTCATGCTTAGAAGAATAACTCGCACTCATACCCCTTCCAGTGCAGAAGACAAAAGGCAGAATATTGTTCAAGTACCGTTCTTTTTACCTTCACTAATTTTCACTAATTCTTCTGGTCAAAAATGACATGGGTTTCTGAATGCCTAGCATGTCTGAGACGCATTCTGAACTGCTGCTTATGCAATAGTGCAGCTGAACGCACTACTTTAACATAAAAGTCCTAACTGCCTTCTTCTGCCCAGTTCAAACATGCGCTCACAGACTCTTATGATTGGGTACTATCATTCTGATTGACAGGGCCGTGTGTTATGCCATCATGGCCAGCTTTGCTCGAATGACAGCGGCATCTCCAGGATTCGAACTTGATCTCCAGGCAAACGCTGTTCTGCTGCACCACTCACAAGACCTAGCAATAACTGTAATTGTGATTCTATCCACCCTCGTCTCTTATAGCTAGACATGAATTTTTCAGCCAGTTTCTAAAGTCATCCTTTAGATTCCCTTTAGATTCCTCAGTTCCCATTTTAGATACAGCTTTAACTCTGATGCACTAGCCAGTCCTGATGCTATTAGTTTGACTATTATAAATAGTTACTTAATACACCTATATATACATATGTGGACCCCATATGGCCAAAAGGACCTGCTTTCTGAACATCCTGTTCCAAAGTTTGCCTCTCCTTTGCTACTATAATAGCCTCAACTCTTCTTTGAATGTTTTACACTAGATTTTGGAGTGTGACTATGGAGAATATGTTTAAGCCTCTTAGTCTGATTTGAAGGGGTGGCACAGTGGCTTAGTGGTTAGCGCTGTCACCTCAGAGCAAGAAGGTCCTGAGTTCAATCCCCCTGGTTCGGCCTGGGTGCCTTACTGCATAGACTTTGCATGTTCTCCTCATATCTGCATGGGTTTCCTCCGGGTATTCTGGTTTCCCCCCACGGTCCATGGACGTGCACATTAGATGGATTGGCTACTCTAAATTGCCCCTAGGTGTGAATGTGAGTGTGAATGGTTGTATGTTTCTATGTGTTGGCCCTGTGGTGGACTGGTGACCTGCCCAGGGTGTACCCTACCTCTCAGCCAAAATCAGCTGAGATTGACTCCAGCTTCCCCCCGCGAGCCTGAGCATGACTAAGTGGCATGGAAATGGATGGATGGATGGATGGAGTCTCACTGAAGAGAAATCTTAGCCATTCTTGTGCTTCCAAGATTGTGGCAACGGCTCACACAACGGTTTGATGGTCAGGTGTCCACATACTTTTGACTATAGCTTCCAGTTTCATTAATGAATTTCTCCCCACAAATCAACTAAAGGGAGCTTGTCACCGTTATTGTAGTCAGTCTGCTATATCGTCCTCATCATCACATACGAGTCCATGTGCTGGGTAAATCTGTTCCCCTTCCAGACAGTAAATCATTCCCTGAGCCCAAGTGCCTTATTGATTTGTTTTGGGTTTTTCTGGGTTTTTTTTTTTTTTTTTTTGCGATTAGGACGAGTAAACAGCTGGTCTATGGACAGATAGTGTAGTGTTACCCCATGTCAATTACAGTCTATAATGTGAGCATTTTACACACGCACTGTCTAATTACTGTAAATATGGGTTTTTGTGCTAAGTGTAGTTAAGTAGCTGACAGTGTTTGAATAGGCATTAAGTTGCACATTTTGATTATGATTCTTAATGTCATTTTTCAGATTGTGTACGCTGCTGTGGATTGCACCAAAGGCCAGAACCATGAGCTGTGTAAGCAGGAGGGTGTAGAAGGCTATCCAACCTTTAACTACTACAATTATGGCAAATTCAGTGAAAAATATCACGGCGAGAGAGGGGTGAGTCGCATCATTTCATATATTCAAATAGATGCAATCCTTACTCAAGCCTTATATATTTAATACAAATTGTGATCGCTAATGCATTCTGTTTTATTTACGCGTGATGCATACAGGAGGCCGGCTTCACCGGTTTTATGCGAAGCCTAAGAGGGCGGGACCAAGAGAAGGTGGGAAAGCGAAAGGAGGAACTCTAAGGATGTGGGTGTGGCTGTACACAGGGGAGGAGCCTGTCATTGCACTGTGACTGGACAGGGACTTTCTAGCACTGATGCCACCCATGTGAAAACCTCAGCTTAAAGAGAGGATATTTTTATACAGCCTTATATTTGTAATACCAATGTTCAGCCACAAGACCACTCGAGACTTGGCTTTGGGTTTTTTTGTTTGGTTTTTTGGTTTTTTTTTTTTTTTGTTTTATGTTTTTTGTTTTTGTTTGTTTTTTCATTGACATTTTGTGACGAGGACAATTGCTCCCAAATACTGTGACAGTTAATCAAACTACATCGTAAATCTATGCAATACTGAACACTCTATAGCTCTTAGTGACCGATGGCTTCTGGGTGAAGCGGACACTTTACAGCTACTTTACATAAGTCACCCAAAGCTCTGCTTGACCCCGACAGTCAGTCTCCCTTATTATTGCCATCTCCACCTTTGGAAAGAAGACCCATGATGTATACAATCACGTCTGAGTATTTTTGTACAAAAAAAAAAAAAGTGACATCCCAGACTAGAGAGACGGTAGAAGAAAAGACTAATGTAGCTCAAATCCGTGGCCTTAAATGTCTGAATATGTTTTATTCAAGCGGTGCAGTGCACCCAGGACTATTTCAGAGGTTTAGAGGGGCCAACATACAACAGAGCTTCTAAGAAATTGTGTGTTGAAGCTAGTAGCTTCTTTGTTCCTTGTATTGTTTTGTTTGATTGATCGTCAGCTGTGGGAAAATTAAAAAAAAAAAAAAAAAAAAAAAAGGAAAGATGCCAAAATTATCATTTAGCAACGAAGAATAAACTGAACCCCAACTTAGCCGATGTATCTTTAGTTCCTGTGGCTTTTTCCATACTTTTACTTGGATAACAAGTGGCCAAGAGCTCTATTAAAAACAAACACTGCAGTGCAGACCCAAAGTGAATCCGTGCGCTGTGTGGTAAACTGCCGTTCAGATTTTATAATTGGTGCAGGAACCATTGAAAAGCTGAAAATGAGGAATTACAAATATTTTCTCTTTAGTCTGGTCAAGGCAGTTGTCTGATCAATTGAGTCAAGTTTCATAAAAATTTGGACTGATTTAAATGTAAAGGCATTTAATATTATCAATACTCCTGGCGGAAATGTGTCCTCGCTTACTCTCTAGTTGGTCATTTATCTTGACAAAAAGAGCAAGTTTGTTTAAAGGACAGCCTTTACTTCCAGATTATTCAACACTTATGGAATATTCATTCTCTACCTTCTTAATAAGAAATCAGCTTGCAGTGCCGCTCATTTCGAATTTTCCCTTATACAAAACAAAGAAACTGATCTCTCTATTAATGACTGAAAAAAGCGGTCCTTTTTCAAATGTGCTTTAAGTGGTGCCTGAGTGCACTCTTTTCATCCAGCCAGTGTGGCAGGGGAGGTTTGTGAAACACTCGTATTCATACATCATACCAGGACCATTGCATTGTACAATTATACCCTCTGAGGCAACTTCGCTCCTGTGTCCGGGAACTCCCTGATCAAGGCAGTATACATAATTAATGAGCTTATCTGTAGCTGTTTGATTATTCAAGAGATTGATTCTTTTCATTCTGAATAAAGTTCTCAGGGATAGCAAAACACATTTTAGCTGGGTACTTGGCGCTTGTGTTACTGAATTCTGCATTGTTTACATTTGTCTTCGGGAGATTTGTTTATGACGGGATTCGGTTTGAACTGAGCTGGCAAATTATGGCAGAAAGTATTAATATCATTGAGCCAAGGAAAGGTCAGAAAATATCAGAAGGGTCACAAGTCACAAGTGCTGCGTTTATATCACTCAACCAATCAGTCTTATTGCAGCTGTAGCTGGAAGGTAAAGACAGCTTGCTTCAACTTGGTTCTAAATACTTATATATATATTTTTTGGTTTGTTTTTTTTTCATTTTTTTTTTGTTTTTTGTTACTTGTGCGTCAACAGGAGGGACCTATAAAAAAAAATGTTTAAAAAACAATTTAAAAAGACCCCTACGGTATCGCTCATGCTATAGAATATTAGCCGGTGTATCAGTTTTCTCTCGTTTTGTGGTCCAGAGCTTTCTGTACCTAAGCATTTGTCTGTTGAAGGAAATCCTGCTTTGTCTGATCCCAAAGGTCTCATATGTCACATTGATGCCAAGAAGTAACTTTTCACCTGTCTTTGATTTATGCACCCAGCCATATGTACAGTTTTGGCCCAGTGAACACAATAAACACAATGCAAAATAAAAAGGCATACATTTCCAAACGTCTAAGTAGTCTTCTCTGTATACTCTAGATTGTACACACTGGTAAAAGTAGTCATAATTTGATCACAACTGAAAAATAAACGTGAGTACAGGAAGTGCCGTGTGTAATCATTACGGTCCGTATTGAAGAAGCTGAATCTTTTGTCGTTTCCTAGTTGCTGCCTTGTTACTAATGTGAACAGGCAAAAGTAAATTATTGGTACAACCTGTGGAAAAGACCAAGAACAATCTCTTTAAAGATGTGTGTGAAATGTATGGAGTCTTGTGTTAAAATAATATTTGTAGACATGACGCACTAACCCATATAAGAGAAAAAAATCTTTCTAAAACACTGCAGAGAGTAACAGCAAGGATCCAGTTTCTGTAATAGCTAACGAGGTTGGAGACGCTTGCACATGGATGGTGAAGCTCTCGTCCATGCGATACCATTCGTGCTGTGGATGTCTTCTTCCATTCAGACCACAGGTTTTCAACAGGATTCAAATCCACAGATTGAACCTGCCATTGCAAAAATAATGATTTTGTTTTCCAGCAGCCATTTTCGTCTTGATTTATTTGAGCTTTTAAATTTAAACATCTTGTCGAAAGCTATTAGAAATTCACTTAGGTCAGCATACGCTGACAACATTAATCCTCTAGGCTACTAACAATCACCAAAGAATCTTTTCAAAATTTAAATAACTAATGCTTTAGCTATTTGTGATGTATGAGAGTCAGTCTAAACGAACAACCACAAAGAGCAATACAATCATTTGGCTGACGCTAAGGATTGACAATAGCATACAAAGAAATAAGGCTTTTAGGAAAAGTATCGGTGTAACTGGAAGGTCAAACAATAACCATTCATTGTTTTATTGTGGAAACATTTCATAAAATCGAACGTGTGTGTGTGTGTGTGTGTGTGTGTGTGTGTGTGTGTGTGTGTGTGTGTGTGTGTGTGTGTGTGTGTGTGT
>JAQLOM010000034.1:9664363-9675358 GCA_030068315.1 Chrysichthys thysi
GAACTGAATCTGTTCCGAGCGCGTGTTCGAGTCCTGATCGGAATTTCCCATAGGAAAAAATGGAAAACCAATTAATTTGTTCCCCACCCCAAAAAATTCCACCGAATTTTTTTTTTTTAATCATTTAAACACAAAATGAACAGGATAAAACAAGAGGAGCATATACTAAACACATCTACGCACATATAGCAAAACAGTAATTTATAAAGTAAGAAAATAAATGTATCCAATGTATGTCATGTAAACCGCCCGCGCAGAGCAAGTGTGCGTGCGCACCCGCTCTAGATGACTCTCAGCAGTGCCGATGCATGCGCGAGGATTCAGGTGCGAGCTTATTTGGTTTATTAATGGGCTATATGCACAGAGGGGTGCTGACGTAGTTCTGGTAAAATTTCAGCCAACTCAGTCACTTCTGGTCCTCTTTTGTTTGCTGTGTTTAGCTCGTATTTTCAGCGTTCCCACCACCATGTCTCTAAGAAAACGTTTAAATTTCAGTGAACCGATAGCACAACAGCTGAACACTGTTGTGTGCCTTCGTTTCAGGCATCCAGTAAGTACAACAAAGTACTTAGCTTTCACACATTTCCCTCCAGTGAGGAAACTAGGTGGAAATGGATTGTTGCTCTGCAGAGGGAGCGTCTCACAGTCAGTCTCCATACCCGCGTTTGTAGCCGGCATTTTAAACAAGATGATGTCCGAGAGGCAGAATCCGACAGAGGACGACGACTGCTGAAGAAGGGAGCGGTTCATCTTTATTTGAGTGGAATAATTATTCAGCTCCACCACCACGACTTGGGGGTTTCGCTTGGAGGATAACACACACAGTGAGGAGGAAGCTCATTCAGTCTCCCCAGACTGCCGTTGTTGACCTAGCTCTGGAGGAAAATGCTGCTCTCATTGTATTATGTACATTTGCCTCCTATGAGCACCTCATGTGCTTCTGGGCAATAATAGACATTAATAGGCATTTTTCTTCTTTTTACTCATGGATGTATGACACAGTGACTGGAGAATATGACTAACGTCGTTGAAGGTCATATGTCAGATTCAGCAAATCTTGGAGAGACTGAGTAAAAAACGCCACGTCGGTGAATAGACAAAGCTGATATAGTCGTGAAATAGCCTGCACCGGAAGTGAAGCAGCTGGCTTGGTCAGGATGCGGAAGTGAGCGTGCATACAGCCTATTAAAGTTTGTCCTTGCCTGCCATCTCATTTCCTTCTGCCTGGAACCTAAATAAAGCCTGAAATGGATTTTACGTCTGACTGCAGCCTGGATTGCGTCACCTCACCGTTCTGACAGGGTAAAGTAAAAAAAAACAAACAAACCATGACACCTTTTTCATAAACCCAGACACAACACTACTACCTTGAGTCATACTATGCCATGTGGTCCATTGTTTATTTTTATTATCACTCTGTATTCGTAACTTTTTTTTTTCTTTATCCTCAACACACTCGTCCACTTATTTCTCCAGTTTGTATAGTGTACATTTTTTATATTTAAAAAAAAAAGAAACGATATTTGTCCACACGAGCCTGACCCTCGCGCTTTATTGGGTGCTGCTCTTATTTTTGACCTGTCCTGTTTCTGCCGTGACATGTGCAATTTCCCACTTGTGGGACTAATAAAGGATTATCTTATCTCTTATCTTATCTTATTGGTGTGCAATGGCTACCAAAATGATATAAAGTACAGTGTATTACCTGATATTATTAATAAAAAAGCACTATCACCAACAAGCAGTGCTATCACAGTGAATGTGAGACTGAAGTGTTGCCCTTTATTCCACTGAGAGACAGCTGAGTGCCGCGTGACTCATTTCCCCACGTGTACATGTTATCTTAGGTTTGGGTTCACAGTTTAATTTCTGAGATTCAGATTCAGTTCTAGGTAATTTTTTTTGCGATCTGGTTTGTTTGACTTTTAAGAAATTCGAGTTCTAGTTAGTTCGAGTAATGAGGTACCACTATATTTGTATTTGTCTTTGTGGGGACCTCCCATTCATTTCTATAGGCCTAACATCGTCACTAACCTTAACCATAAATCACCAAACGAAATAAAGTCTTTTGCCTATTTCAGTTTTTTGGATTGTTTTCACAGATTTTTGCAAAATTATAAAAATAACAGGCTTGTATCACATTGTGGGGGCGTCGTGTCCCCACAATGTATTAAAACATGGTCCATCCGTCCCCTACCCCCACACCTGTAGTAAGATGCTCCTGCATTGTTTTCTCTTGGCTATGATGCCACAAGCTTGGCACACACAGATTTAGGATCGTAGCTCTTCTCGCTTAGCTCTGCAGAACCTCTGAAGATACAGAGATGTTTCTGAACCCGACAGATGAAGGTTCCCTTCAGACATATTCAAGTCCAGGCTTTACCTGAGCCAATTAACTACATCCACTGACTCGTCCTGAAACCCGTCCACGATCGACCTGTGTGTTTTGTGTCATTGTTGAGTAGGAAGGTGAACATTGGAGCGCTCAAACAGGTTGTCATGTCACCTTTATCGCTTCATCCTTTCCATGATCCTGACAATCCTCTTACTCCCTGCTGCTGAAAGCATCCCAGAGCATGATGACAAAGCATGAGGCCATCATCAACCCGACCCCCTTCACCTTTTTTATCGAGGTTTCCAATATTAATTCCGTACCAAATCCAAAGTAAATACTTTATGAAAGAGTGCAGTTTTCAATACTTGTTGTTTTATAATTGCGATGCTTTTCTGTCGCACTCTTTAATCACGCGAAGGAGAGGTTATTATGGTGACGGTTCGTTCGGCATTTTTAGAAAGGGCCATTTCCTCCAGAGCAGCGTGACTAATGAGCTTAATGTACCAGGTTTGCTCTCGTCATGCTGACTGCACCAACACAGGTGAAACACTGCCTGGCACAGCTTGCAGTTGTGCAAATTATAGCCCATTTATACACAAATGCAGGGAAAACATCAATGTGCCCATAATTGCAAGGACTCCCACATAATCCTTTTTTTTGCCGATACGTGACTGCTGACAGGTGAACTAATTTCACACTGCTAATTTCAAACTTTGTGGCCTTTTTTTAGGGAGTCCAGAGGGGCTTACAGTACACATGGTACACACGCAGAAAATACAATACAAATCTATAACCTTTATGGGTTGCTTTGCTTAGTCCTTTGAAAAACTCAAAGGTTCTCTGTAGTGTCCTACAACAGAGGGTGTCGGACAATGCAACTAACACTGATCTACTTAGGGAAGTCTTGAACAACCTAAGTGTTTGAAGTTTTAAAAATCCATCCATTATCTATACCGCCTATCAGTTAAAGGTCGCGGGGAAGATGGAGCCAATCCCAGCTAACTTGGGGTGAGAGGTGGGGTACACCCTGGGCAGGTATTCAGTCCATCACAGGGCTAACACAGAGAAAAACCATTCACACCTAAGGGCAATTCACTGTAGCCAGTTGACCTGATCTTCAAGTCTCTGGGCTGTTGGAGGAAACCAGAGCACCTGGAAGAAACCCACATGTAGCATGCAGACTCTGACCTGAGAGGCCTTAGTTGGCTGGAAGGTTTGAACCCAGAACCTTCTTGCTGTGAGGCAACAGTACAGTGTTAACCATTGCACTACTGTACCTCCCCAGTTTAAAATTGTTTTTGGTAATTGTTTTTTAAATCATTTATTAGCCATAAAATAATGGCATATTTTTAATGAATGTTTTGAAAGAATTAATTTTCATTTACTATTGCTGGATATAAATGTACATTTGAAATTCTTTGGAAAAAAAATATATCATCAAAGTTGCTGTGTTCCCTCGTAAAAAGAATAATATTTTAGAAAATACAAGTAGAACTCGACACGACGGGGATGCCTCCACCGCCACCAAGTCTAGTGCTTCTTGTTCCTAATTTATTTGCCTCAAATAGAAATATTCTGAAATCTATTTCAAACAGGGAGGACGCTAATGAAGAAAAACTATTTCAGACACTTGACCTTGCTGTGACTTTGACCCTGTTTGTCTGAAGTCCAAAACCTGCTAGTAGCAATGCTACGTTTGTAGTATTAATCCTACATACGATCTAGCACTCGTTGATCACGTATCACACTAGGGAGAACCTTGGACGGACACACAGTTGGACGTGGATGGACCGATGGCAGAAATCACAGCTAGCCAGGACACAGGCCTTACGTTTCTGAATATATGGACATGTAATTAACATCTCTGTATGACAATCTGGAAGAAGCCACTGCCAAAAAAAACCCCAGAAAACCAATAACGTCAGACATTGACATGACCTTCATTCTGTTGGTTATGAGGATAATTGCTTATTAATCCCACAGACATTTAATCACTCGTTCTTGAGATACAGCACTAACGAGAATCTCAGCCAGCCGGCCGGATGGACAGGCATAAAAATGTGCCTTGGTTCCATTCATTCTTTAATTAAAGAAGCTTACCCAACATCAGTGACTCTGCATGTAAGATACTATAAACAAGAGTTTCCTGACTCCTTAATAATTCTTATCATTCTCCTTAAAAATAATTCTTTGAATAGTGGGACGTTAGAACAATGTAAAAATCTTCCAATGACGTAAGAGCCATGGTTGCTTGCTTGGACAAAAAGCAAAAAACAGTTTTTAAAACACACCCTTTTCGCTTTAGTGGAAAGCCTAGGTATACAGTATTTAACTCCTGCTTCTTTTCATGCTCAGCACAAAGCTGTTTTTATTCCCCAGTGCAGCAAGGCTCTTAAAGGTTTTACAATGGCACAGATTCAATCAGACCTGAGTCTGGTGAATGGAGCAATCATTTTCAAATCAGGTTTCTTTACCCTCTATGTATTGGTATGTGCAAATGCATTGGCGGTAATGTTATATTTAATCCATTATGCTATTAAATACCTTTGTCTGACAAAATGATGTCGCTGATGGTCACAGTGAAGCCCAGGTTGGCACAAAAATGATCACTTTTTCCATTCCTAAAACATTTTTGATATATTAGGCTTATCGTATCCATTATATCCACCATATCCAGTGTATTGTTCAATGAATTATAGTGTACTGCATAAACTGCCTGAATGGAAGCTAACAAATGGGACTGCTGCCACCTTTTGGATATTGTATGCAACATCCACATTTGTGAGCTAAAAGTCAAGTTGACCACTCATAGGCTTGTGCAGGCAATCAATCAATCAATCAATAAAGAGCATAAGCATTGATGGCCTAATTTATTTCCAGAATATATAAACATTGACGTGATTTATTTGAATGTAAAAAAAGGGGTATAGTGTTTGTTTTGACATCACAGAGAAGGAAAAACAAACCATAAATTAGCTCTGAATTCTGCAGTTCAGCCATATCTGTTATTAAAATGAGCAAGTCCTCAAAGTACAGACAAACTGCCTCAGAACCTCGACTTCTAAGAGAAAGAGATGTGGCTATACATCGTACAATTCCTCATAATCGTCGTGCCTGTTTAACCCTCCTATTATGCTGCAGGTCAAATTGACCTGTATAAGTTTTAGGGGGAAAAAAGGAAGCATGGAAACATGGAAGCATTAGAAATAGAAAACCTTTAAAAAAAACAAACAAAAAAAAAAAACCCAAAAACTAAAATAAAAATGATAATAGTATTAATTTTCCATCAGCTTTACTTATTAATTTTAGTCTCTGGCCAGCTCACCCCATCACCCTATTCAACCTGAACAAATTTACAGTACAGTAATGGAAAATGCAAATATTTCAGCAAGCATAGGAATCACCATGCAAGAACAGATTATTCACACGTGACAATAAGAGAGCAATGAGAGGAAGAGAGGAAAAAGGATAGCGAGGCACACTCTCCCTCTGACATAAACCTACTCATTCAGTCTGTCAGTCTCTCCCACAAATACATGCACACAAACATAGCAACCAACAGTGCCACGTTGCCAAATGCTCACAGAGTAGCTTACATTTGTTCAAAGTTGTTCACACTGTTTCAAATAATAAAATAGTTTTTTTTTTAAGTTATTAATGCTTAGAGAAATTTACTCATTGGGGAGCCCAATAAAAATGTCATAGTATAGGAAAAAAATTTAAAAATTAAAAAAAAAATTAAAATCGACTCTTGAAATTAAGTTCACTGTTGCACAATTTTTAAAAATACTTTTCGGTCAATATATGTCATTCGGGACAATCCGACCTGGACACTGAACATAACAGGAGGGTAAACTGTGCTGAAACTGCACTGACCAGGATCCAAAGGCCTCCAACTGCACATTTAAAATACAAAAACAAAAAAAAAAGAAGAAAAAAAAACCAACAAAGAAAATACCAAAACATACAATGTTGACATCACTGTAGCGTCTCTCTCTCTTTTTTTTTTTTTTTTTGGGTGTTCACAAAGTAACAGTAAATATATGGCACTGCATTTTTTCCCCACAAAGAGAAATGAATTTTTGATACCCCACACAGTAGTAAAGTTGTGACTGAAGGTCAAAAGGAAAAAAAATAAATCTCTTCCCATACAGTATACGGTTCTTCCAGGTGAAAACCTGAGAGTGCACATGCTGTCACAGACAATCCTTAAAGACTGATACCAACTAGCATCTTCACTAACTTTCCCTATTAAAGATGAGAAATCGGACGGATATGACGCCTGCCTGCCTGTACTTGGCAAAAATCACACTTGAGGACCCTTTCAGCTGAAGTGAATAAAGTTATGCCTAAAGGACTCCTGACGAGCATGGCACTGATGTTCAGTGGTCACTCAGTGTTCTGTACATATGAAGGCCTCACTGGAGAAATTGAACATTCATTGGGTCGTACCATCTGATCGCGCTGGGAAGGGGAAGCAGTGTATGACACACTAAGAAAGGAAGAGGTGCAGAGCAAAAATGGCCAGAGGGGTGTGGGGCATCTAGTACATCCCCTCTTTAACACATAAACGCTTGCTGTAGGGTGCAAGATCCGATCTGTACTGGTTTAACGGCGTTTCTTTTGCTTAAACAACGTTGGCTGTGGGGAAACTCCTGCAATTTTTCTACTGTGAAACACACTGTAGGATAAAAGACACTATTTCTCTCTCTCTCTCTTTTTTTGTTGTTGTTGTTTTTGTTTTTTTTAGACTTTTTTGTGAACCTGAAATAGCTTCAATGCAAAAGGAGAGCAAAGGTGAAAGAAAATGAACTTTCCCATTAAAATATACATGATTGTTGCAAGTTTCTTTAGATATATACATCTGAATACACACCTCTGTTTATAGACATCGCTCTAATATATTAATGTACAAAATATAGAATCTAAAATAGCTTTGATAAGGTTTGGTTTGTCGTTGTGTTTTTTTTGTTGTTTTTTTTTTCCGAGACAAAATACAAAATCTCAAAGATACAAAATAAACGCAGGGTTGACCGAAATTTCTATCCTCCAGAGCCTCTTCCGTTTAGTAAGCGGGTGTGCATTTTCTTCGGTGAAAAACACTTTTCTGTGTGTGTATGTGCATGTGTACGTGTGTGAGAGACAAAACAGAGCAGGCTCGTTCTGAAGTAGCTGGACACAGGACACGATCAGTTCTCCTTACTGGTATTCACCTCTGTCCTCCGGTGCTGGACATGAGAAGGATGGACGGACGGACGGACCGTCTAATATGCTGTTGCTGCGGCCAGCATGTCTAGCGCAACAGTGTTTGAGGATTAAGGAGACTGTGAGAACATAGATTGCTTCCCAAATTTTCACAGATGCATCATATACACATAAAAACTTCTGCCTACTCTCCAGATTCAGTGACGTCAGACAGTTTTGTCGTTTCTGAGGACGGCCTCTGGTCAGGGTCCGAGCATTCACCCTCTCCCACAAGGAGAAAAGTCTGGACAGGTGAACCGCCTTGCATTTCTAAGATTCCTTTCTTTTTCTTTGGTCTCTTCTAATGATGATGTGGACAGATTTCCCAAGTCCTTTCTTTCTCCACATCTTGAGGATTTCCTCTATTTCGGCTTTAAAATGTGGAAAGTTGCAATTCCTCCCTCCCTATAGCCAGAGCAAAGAGAACCTCCAAGCTCAGCACCTGGCTTTCTATTAACACGACGAGCCCCTTCATGTCTTTAGTGTCATGACTGTAGGATACGGGTTTCTGTTAACTGCTGCTCGGTCCACCATTCAGGAAATATGTCATCATTTCTCCCTTGCCTTTGACTTTGACGACCCCTCTGCATTCCAGTGAGTAGTTATAGGAATGGAGGACCTGGTAGAGGTCACTGGTAACCTGTTAATAATAAAAAAACATGATAAGAAGGAAAAGGAAATAGTTTTTAAGTTGGAGTAGGTCAGATAGGCCAAAGGAGAGGTCTTGTTGGGATATGTAAGCAGAAATGTAAGCATCTGACCTGTATTCGTTCAGGAACTCCCGTGCTATCCATGCGACTGGCTACGTTCACTGTGTTGCCCCAGATGTCATACTGGGGTTTTCGGGCACCTATTACTCCTGCCACTACTGGACCCATGTTAAGACCTACAGCAGCACACATGAAATCAAAGAATCAAATCAACAAACCATTCAACTTCAGGAAATACTTTATCCCGGTCTGGGGCAGGGTGGATCCAGAGCCTATCCCGGTGGGAATACAGCCCGGCTAGCATGCCAGTCCATCACAGGGCATCTCTCGCACACACACTTACGCGCGCACACACACACACGCACGCATGCACGCACACACCTAGTTTGACGTTTGTGGCCATGGCAGAACTACACACGGACAGAAAGCCGCCGCGCATAGGTTCGAACCATAATCATGACCAAAGATTAACGTATTTAGGTACTCAAGATGCTAAAACACACCACGACACACCAACCAGTCTTACCAATCTTCATTTTGAAATTATTGAAGGAATGCTCGTTGATGTACTTCATCTGGTCCATGAGACGCATGGCATAGTCGGCCAGAGCGCGGATGTGCGAGCGGCCGACCTTATCGTAGGTGGAATCGTTCAGGCCAGACGCGGCCATGTACGTGCTTCCGATCGTCTTGATTTTCTCCAGCTGACGAAACTGATCCTCACTGATGATCTGAGAAAGGCAGCAGCGGTGTGTCAGCAGGGAAAGAAATACGAGCAAGGGAAAAATGGGACTCTCTAGTCATAAATCTAGATGCTTTACCTCATCGAAGTCAGCAATGATCTCATTGAGAAGCCTCAGACACTCTACGCCTTCGTTGTTGGCCTCCAGCTCAACGTAGAACTCTGAGAAGTTGCTGATAGAGGCGAACATGACAGCCACGCACTCGCATGACTGGTAGTAGAGCTCGTCGTTTCTCCGTTCCCGAGCCAGGAAATGAGCAGCCACATCTTTAGGGAGGATGTTGTGTAGGAGACGGCGATTGTACGCCTGAAGCTCCTCCATTTCTTCTTTTTCCTCTGTGGCCTGAGGAGACAGGAAAACAGGCCACTGGCAGTGTGATACACGTTGCTCTCATGAACCTAAAACAGGAATGAAACCGAATTCAAGATTTGGAAACGCACCTGTAGCTTCCACAGGAAGTCCAGCCTGGCAGTGGATTCCACTTGCTGGGCATGTAAGTAGAGAGCCAGTACAAAAACAGTGATAACCACTGGGGTCATGATCTTCAAGGGAACCCTGTCTGTCCCACAACTGTGTCGATACAAACACAAAGAGGTCAAAAACGTTCAGAATCCTACTGCATTTCTTAACAAACGCTTTCTAGTTGAACGCTCTAGGGAGAAAGGACAGAGAAGAGCTGCTTGGCTTAAATTCACAAAAAAAACACCAAGAACCCCCCAAAAAAACCCACAACGGCGGCTCATGGGATATTGTGATACCATCTCAGTTATACCCGTACAAACATTAAGATGATACTGCGCTTGTGTAGTGATAGCAATCATTAATGCAAAGCAATCAAAGTAACATGCTGGAGTTCAAAAGGCTTTCATTCACCTCAGTGAATCCATTTACCAGATAAAATCTTACCTTGTTCCATTGCAGTTCTCACTGTGAATGCAAAACAAAAAGGAAATAAATCAGATAAGCAGAGCAGAACTACCACCACTTTATCATCCTGACTGATGTTGCAGGCGCAATTTCGAGCCAACATCTCGTGGAGAAGATCCACGAGAGGGCTTTCATTCTTTCATTAGCGAAACGGACCTAAATGCCTTCGAAGCATCCAGAGCAATCTGTTCGTCTGTATAAATCAATGAACGAAGCCATCCTCATACTGGAAAATAAACGTTTATTGCTAATGGTCACATAATCTGTCTTTTAGCGCCGCATAATTATGATAAAAAGGGCTGCTGTGATTATGATGGGTGATGCTGTAATACTGATTAACCGCAGCATTACATCCTGTGATTTTCCACCTGTGATGTGTCTGCATAAGGGGTCATTTTACTGCCAGAAATTGAGAGACTCCATGTGCTGACTTCAGTGTGCTTTCACACAGGTTTCTTTAACTCTTTTGACAAAATGCCTGTCCACGTGCTAATCTATGCCGAACACGTGTGGATTTGCTTGTGATGCACACACGCGAAATTATGATGCTCTCACAGGAATCGGCTTTGCCACTCAAATTCATCCATCTCGCTCACAAGCCTTTTTAACAGCGAGTTATCCATTAAGGATGAGGATTCAGTTCAATTCAATTTTATTTGTATAGTGCTTTTAACAATTGTCACAAAGCAACTTTACAGTATATAAGGTCCAAATAAAAGCTTATTAATCTATAAACATACCTAGAAGTTTATGTGTGTGTGTGTGTGTGTATATATATATATATATATATATAAAACACACACATGCATACATACATACAGTGGAGATCAAAATTAGAGAACAACCTAGAATTTCCAAAATGTTGAGGTCACTATGTAGTCCTATGTGGAAATGATCCAACCAGGAGTAAAAGAGCAGTATTTTAACCATATGTCATGAGTTACATAAAATCAGAAGCTCAGGATAAGAAACTTAAATGAGAGATTTGAAAAAGAACACTGATCAAAATTAGAGAACAGCAATGACTGGAGCATGA